>CM077081.1:94955975-95289725 GCA_039513925.1 Platanthera zijinensis
CCCTCTTCTCCTCCTGAGACATCTTCCCTCCATCAAATGCTCACTGACATCCTCTCTCAACCCTCCTTCATACCCTCCTTTACTCTTCCACTCTTCTCCTCAACCTTCTCTATCCCCATCATTCCTTCTTCTGAACCAACAATCCCTACTCCACCTACCTCCACCTTTTCAGTTTCAGTCACCATCCCTCCATCCAACTTGACTACTACCTCTGCTCAAGCCTCACTTGGGCATGTAGATCTTTCTAGCCTGGCTGACAGGCTCTATGAGTTGCTAGCTCCCAAGCTGGTATCTCTGCTGGAGTCCTCCCTGACTCCACTCCTGAAGCAAGTCCAGGAGCTGTCCACCAAGCTTGATTCTTTTTCCTCCTCCCAGGCAATCCCTTCTACTGGGTGCCTTGGTTCACCTCTCTCTGAACCAAGGCAGGGGGAGATGCCTTATGAAGAAGTGATTGTGCCAGCTCCAGCTCCAGCTTCTACTCTCTCAGCAAGTTCAGGATGTGCTTTTGCACTTAATCTGCAGAGGTTACTATCCAGATTTGATACAGCCTATCTAAGCTGTCTGCCTCCAATTACTGCTGAAGATCTGTCCAAGGCCATTGTGCCTGTACCTGTCTGTAATCCCAGCCAGATTGTTTCCTATATCAAGTCATGGAAGGCTGTGGATGTATCTGATGCTGCTACTAAGGCCACTGTGCCTCCTTTTGTTGATACTGCTGCTGCTGACATAGAAATGATTCCAGCACCTAATGCTGAGGAAATTGTTGTTGAAACTGATGATGCTGATTCTGCTATCCCTCCTGCTCCTGCTCCTGCTGCTGCTGCAAAGCTCAAAGCTCAAGAAGAATATCTAAGAAGAATTGATGCTTTATATGATCAACCTCAGAGTTCTGAAAGTGATCAGTACAGAACTGATTCTGATGATTCTGCCAGCACAATTGCCAAAAAGAGAAAAGCCAGAAGTAAAGCAATGATGTCAGTTCCTCCTGCCAAAGCTAAAGACTCCAATGACATTCCATATTACATTCTGCATGACTGCCCCATCACTGAACCATGGATGCAATTTTCCAAGAACCAACTAAAGGCCATGAAAAAGAGAAGAAAGCTTGACAAATATGAAAAAGGATCATCTCAACATCAGCCTCCTCCTCCTCCTCCTCCAGACTCTGGATCAGGCTCAGCTCCTCAAGCTCCAGCTCCTAGACAAAGTTCCTCTCAATCCTATTCTAAGTATTACCAAAAGGGACAACATCAAAGAGGATATCAACCCAGAAGGGGTAGTTACAGAGGAAATCAAAGAGGACAGAGACCCTATCAAAGGGAAGGACAAGGCCATTCTGACTCTACTTCAGGTCCTTACCCTTACAAACTGAAAGACACAGTTGCTCCAAGGACCTCTCCTGCTCCTGAATCTCTCAACAAATATGAACCTGCTGTTCCATATGAGGATCCTGAGAACAATCCTGTGGCCTGGACTGCTAGGATGAAAGAGTTGGCTGCTCTTGATCAGATTAAGAAGGCTAGAGAACAAGGCAAAGAAATATCCAACATTACAACCTTATCAGAACAAAGAAAGAAAGAACTGGAAAAGTATGCTTCAAAGAAATTTTTCAATCCAGAAGAGTACATGAAGCTGCACCCAGAGGCTGTAGTTCCAAGGCCAAGATCTCAAACCTCTCTAGGTGCAGAAGATGACAGAAGGTCCAAGAAAGAAGCCCTAAACCCTAACAGAGAAATTTTATTTAAAAAGGGAACTGAAAAGAAGTGATCTGTGTAAGCAAACATATCATCCACCTTTGGATATCTGCTACTATTTATCTGTGATATGCATTGCTGTTTCTCTGCATTTTGTATTTAACTTCTGTATTATTGAATGCTCTTTATGATTGTCTGTAAATAGTAATCCTAACCCAAATAGGGGGAGATTGTTGGAACACCCTATTACTAATTTGGGTAAGGATCACTATGCTTGTCTTAGGATCCTAGTTGACCTAGTTGTATAGTTGAGAAGGTCAACATTAGAATGAGTCTAGGGTCTAGAACTTAGTTTTGAAGCTGCCCCCAAGACCACTCCAAGATCAAGGATGAAGAGCTAAGTCTAAGGCAATTTTCGTCGAGCTCTGGTCGACGAATCGTCGAACTCAGTTCGACGCTCTCTGAGCTCAACTTCAACAAATCGTCGAGCTCCGGTCGACGATCTTCGAGCTCAGATCGACTATCTGCTTTTAGCTAGCTTTTGCTTAATCGTCAAACTCCCCTCGACTATCGTCTAGCTCAGTTCGACGATGCCTCCTTCAGCTGTTTCTCAGGTCGCTGAGCTCAGTTCGACGATCTTTGAGCTCAGTTCGACGATTTCTGTCTGCTTATCTCAGTTCATCTCTGAGCTCAGTTCGACGATCGTAGAGCTCAGATCGACGATTCTTTGGAGAGATCAACGTCTTCAAGATTTCAAATGCTGCTGATTTTTTGGAATGTTTTTGAATATTATCAGCATTTATGACAGAAGATCTCCCAGCCGTTTGGAGCAAGTTTCAAGGTATCATTCAGAGAATGTTTGCTGGACTTTCCTCTAAAAGACAAGACCATTTATGGAAAACATTTATGACTGACCAACGGCCATCTTTGGACAAGGAGAATATTCAGAAAATCAATTCTATTCCTATGGTCCTTTAGATATACAGGAAAACAACAACAAAAAAAAACACAGAGCTGATAGACAGAAAAAGAAGAAGAGAAAACACACAGAAGAATACTGTTAGCAGAAGAACAAGAAAACTACAACATCTAGATCTTCTAGCTGACTAAGTGCTCTTGCATCTTCATCTTAGATTTCCAGACACATCATCTTTCAGCTGTTCTGCTGAAACCATTCTTTTCTGGAGATCAAGTTCTGAAGACCTATCACCCTTCTACAAAGCTTCTCTGCCTGAACCTCTCTACATCTCAGGGGGAGCTTTGACATCTTCAATCCACTTGTGCTTCTCTCATTTGACTGAGAACAGAGAAGACAACTTCAACTTTCACTTTTTCTTTTCCTGCTGTAAAAGGGTTCTTGAACTCCCTTCAAAAGTTCTGTCTGGTTCTGAGACCCTTGTCAAAACTCAGTGGTGGCAAGACACCTTATCAAAAAATCTAGCTTTGGTTTTTGAGCACCTTATCAAAAGCTCATTGGTGTCAGGACACCTGATCAACTCAGTCCTGAGTGGATTCCTACCAAGGGTGGTAGAAGAGTGGATGTACCCAGTTTTGGGGAACCACTATATTTCCTTGTGTCTTCTGGTTCTGCTTGTGTGATTTGTCTGCTGTGTGCTGTGTCCTTTTCCTTTCAGTTTTTTAGTTTCTGTTAGCACTCTACACTATAGCTTAAATAGAATTTTAATTTGTGCTATTTTAATAATTCAAAAAATATTTTAAGTAAACTCTATTCACCCCCCTCTAGAGTTGAGATAGATCTTACCCTCACTTTCAGTCAGTCTCGACGCTTTGCTGACAAAGACAAAGGCTCAAGATCTATTTGATGACTTGACAGTTGTTAGTTACAACAGGTTTACTGAAGCTGTCAGACTTGTCAGAAGTTAGTTATAAACCGGATCAGTCGGTTACCATGGATGAAGTCTATATATATAGATGGATTCAGAAGAAGAGAATTTTTATTAATTAATTCATTGTTGACACACAAAAACACAACTATTGTGAGATAGATCTCTGATCAAGAAAGTGCAAGACACAGAAGAAGATCTTCGTGAGAAGATCTAAGAAGACATTCTGAAGTGATCATCCACTCAGATTCAGTCTAAGTTGAATTCAATCAAGAATTCAGAAGTATCTTCAAGAGGTTTGGAGAGAGAGAGATCCAGCCGTTTGAAGTCAAGAAGGAGACAATCACAGGTCTCTCAAGAAGCAGATACTGAACTAATTCATCAAGAAGATTAAGATTTATTTCTGGAATCTAAGGAGGAAGCTGCCAGTCAGTTATATTCAAAGGAAATCAACCCAACTAAGTTCTGATTCAAGAAGCTTTGAAGAAAACTAAGATCAAGTTGATTTCAGCCATCCGCCTCTTCAAGAAGCTGATCAAGAAAGTTCTTATCCCTTCTCTCTAAACAGGGGTAAGAGATTATAAAATTCCTTATAAAATTCTGTAGGATCTATTCATAGATCTGAGTTGTAAGCCTGTTTTATAAAGGATGAGTGTAGGAGATTTGTTCTCTGAGTGGTAGGGCTACTTGTGCCTGAGTTGTAGGAGAAGATATTCTCTGAGTTGTAGGCCTTGTGGCAAGGCTGAGGTAGGGCTGTTAGCCTGAGTTGTAGGAGAATTTGTTTTCTGAGTTGTATGCCTTGTGGCAAGGCTGAGGTAGGGCTGTTTGCCTGAGTTATAGGAACTTTTCAGGGTTCTGAGCTATAGGATCTGAGGATCTGAGATAAAGGAAGAAGTTAGGCCGAATCTAGCATACTGCTGGATAGGCGAAGGGGGAAAGTGGATGTACCCAGACCTTGGGGAACCACTATAAATCTGTGTGCAATCTGTGATGTTTGTGTTATTATAGTTTCTGTGATTGTATGTGCTGTGATAGCTGTAGAGATTTAAGCTTTATATTAAAGATCTATAGCTAAACTCTGCCTTAAGTTAAAACAAGGATAAGAACCTATTCACCCCCCTAGGTGTTTAGGTTGTCTTGAAGTTAAAACTATCAAGTGGTATCAGAGGGAGGTTGCTCAAAGAAAGACTTAACAGTCTGAGTTAGATCCCTAAGGCAGAATCAAGAATCAAGAAAATGGGTTCTGGAGAGAATCACAAGGAACTAGGGTCAATGAAATTACCCATCTGCAGGAAAGAGATTTTTGGAATCTAGAAAGAAACGGTTAGGTTGTTTATGGAGGCCTCTGACCCAAGGATATATATCACAGTAAAAGAAGGTCCATATATCCCAATGAATGTGTCTGCTCTAGATGAAAATCAGAGAACTCCCAAGGATTTTTCTGAAATGACTAAGGATTAGATTATACTGGCAACTATGGATAAAAGAGCTCAGAATATCATAGCTAGTGCCATAGATGATTCTACTTTCCAAAATTTGATTCACTGCAAAACCTCCAAGGAAATGTTGGACACTTTGATTGTCTACATGGAGGGTTCTAAAGAAGTTAGACAAGATAGAAAGTCTATGCTCAATCAAGAATATGAGAGTTTCAGACATGGGAAGTCTGATAGCATATCTGAATGCTATAAGAAATTCTACAGGATAGTGAATAAACTGATGTCCTATGGAAGGGTCTTCAGTACATATGAGCTGAATGACAAATTCCTAAGATCCTTGACAAAGGATTGGGATACCAAGATTTGTGCCATTAGAGAAGTGGCCAAACTAGCAGACATTTCTCCTCCAACCTTATTTCCAAAGTTGCTATCATATGAAATGCAACTAATGGCTAGGAAGGAGGAAGAAAGAAATACAAAAGGAGAGCATAGAGAAAGGTCTGTGACCTTCAAGGTTAAAGCCACTAGAAAGAATAGAAGGATATCTCCATCACCTCCTAAGGAAGTTGCTGAAGTTATCTCAGAGAATTAAGACAATCAGAACTCAGATAACAGTGATTCAGAAGCACATTTTGCTGCCTTTACAAGATAGTTTCAGATGTTCTTGAAGAAGAAGCAGTGGAAGTCAAGGCCCTCCACATCACAGCCAGTTGATGACTACTATCAAAAGAGAAAATCATCAAGAAAGGAAAGGAGCAGGTCTATGCCCAACAAAGCTACAACATCAAAAATTGTTTGTTATTGCTGCAATAGGCCTGGACATGTGGTGGCTGAGTGTCCTGAAAAGAGGAAGGAGTCAACAGACAGAAAGAAGACTCAACAAAAGGGCAAGAAGGAGAAATCCTTTGTTGCTAAGAAGGAGAAGAGTCTTACAGATCAATCCTCCTCAGAGTCAGAATCTGAAGCATAAGCATACATTGGACTGTATGCAACTAGTGAAGAAGATGAGTTTATGCAATTGCTGAACTCCATCTATGAACAAGAAGACCATCAGTGCATGGGACTGATGGCTGAATCAGAAGACAACAAGTGCCAGGATCAGCCTGGTCCCAGTAAGGTACAAAGTAATTCTAGAATTTTTGATTATAGTGTACTGGTTCAGAGTCAGTGTAACACCCCTATCCGTCGCATAGCATATAGCAGTAGGTCCGGCCGGGGCTCGACGCCATATACTACGGACAGACCGGTTGGTTACACGTTGAAACCATTCAACCAATCATAACGTCCAACACAACACCTAGCGGAAGCAATTATTAAGTTGCACAATTAAGAACCCTGCCAACAGCATGAATGTCCACTACAAAAACACCCGCAGGAATGTTCCAATACACATAAAACAGAAATGGCCTTAAGGCCTTACATAGTTTGCTTGATACAAAAGTGTTTTCATACATCGGCTCGCAGGCCGGCCACACATGGTCATAATGAAACACTCAAAATTAGGCCTTCGAGGGCCGGCTCAGCAACTTGGGCTTTAGCCCGCTATTTTCCGCTCGGCTCCGCAGCACCTGCAAGCATAAACCACCGCCCGGTGGCAAACACAAGCAACGGTCAGCTATGCTGACCAAATTATAATGATCCCGCCCCCAAAATCGGGGCGGCGATGCTCTGTCCCTGCACTTTATTAGTATAGGCAATATATTAGTGTGAACACACATCATCACAGGCGTAGGCTCGCACGGCCACACACCTCGTGCACACAGGGCACATTCACGGCGAACCGGCCAACGTCACGTCAATTCAAGCCATAGACGTTCCCGTTCCACCACCGCCTCATGGACGGCCAACCATATGAGCATTCTGCCTTCCTGGCCTTGGTCACGACAATTTAAGCCATAGACCGCCGAAGACCCTCATCCATGCCAACGGTCCTACCGAACGACATAGACCGGGTACGGTTCCGCCTGACCTGGGCTCACACCGCAACGGCAATTTAAGCCATATGCGCAGGTCAAGACTCACCGAGTCCCGTTTCCACTACAATAATCACATAACCTGGTTATGTTCACGTTGGCTCCCCGACCATCGTGTTGGCAAAACTCGCTTTTGCCCAGTTTTTCAGGGTGCACCTTGGAGTTAATCTCCAAGGCTCCCTGATGCAATCTACCACGTAGAAAACCCGAAAACACCCAAACATCCGGATTCTTGCCCGGTTCAAATGCAGTGCAACATCACCGATCCGGCTCTACTTGTCCGGATAGGCTTCACACACAATGCCTATGTCCGTTTTCGCATACGAACTCTACACAAGGGGGACTTTACATATCTACCCCAAGGAATGCTCCAACTCTTCCCTCACTCGCGAGAGAGGGCTTCCTATGCAAAGGGAAAAAGGGCTTCACATGCCCAAGGATGAGAAATCGTTACCCTTGCGTTATTCCGCGACGCCATCGAAAACTATGCGGTTGGAAAGCACCGCAACGGCGTCACCTCCGCGGATCTGGACTCGGATCGCGATTCGGAGCTCCGAAGCTCCTCCGGCGGCCGGATCTTGGACACCTCCTTCCTCCTTGCTCTCCCTTCTCTCTAAACTCTTAGAGAGAGAATTGCTAAGGGAAATGAGGATTCCCAACCCTAAATCCCGGATAAAACCACCCAGGAGTAGCCCCCCACCGTCGGATCCAAAGTCAAAGAAACGAACGGCCAAGATTAGATCTGAAATCATAAAATCTGGGCCGAACACGGGTTGCAACATGGCCGTGTGCCTGGCCGTGTCACCCATTCGCCGTCTTGATCGAGTCGAAAAACCAGCACACGGCCTTTGACACGGCCTCCGACACGCTCGTGTCACCTGCGACACGCCCGTGTCGGGACCCGTGTCACGCCCCCCGTGTGCAATCGACCAACATTTCGCAGTCAGAGAGGTACACGGCCTTGTGACATGGCATCAGACACGCCCGTGTCAAATTTGACACGCCCGTGTTTGTGCCTGTGTCACGGCCCGTGTACCACACTTGCAGAATCTCTGGAGTGACACGGCCTGGGATACGCCCGTGTCCTAGGCCGTGTTCTACAACTCGACTAGCGTCGACCGCCAAAGCGTCGACCGCAAGACCCGAGGCCGAACACGCCTATGTCACGCCCGTGACACGCCCATGACACGCCCGTGACACGCCCGTGTCACGCCCGTGACACCTGCTCCAAAATCCAAACTGGGCTTAAAACATCACCCGTGCCTCTTTTGAGTTTCGGGGTGTTACAACTCTCTCCCCCTTAAAAGAATTTCGTCCACGAAATTACTAAAGTAAAGTAAACATAAAACCAAGAGCGGTACCTGAGCGAAATAACTCTGGGTACTCCTCCAGCATGGTTTGCTCCCTTTCCCAAGAGAGCTCCTCCCGACCGCAATTATCCCACCGGACTTTAACCATCCGGATCTCCTTGTTACGGAGCCTCTTGACCTCTGCATCTTCAATACAAACGGGCTTGACCTTAGTCGTCAACCCTTCGTCCACCGACACTTGATCAACTGCGATCACCTGCGAAGGCTCCTGCACCGCCTTCCGCAACACTGAAATGTGGAACACATCGTGTAGCCCACTCAACTCCACCGATAGCTTCAAACGGTACGCAGCTTCGCTGACTCGCTCCAGAACCTCAAAAGGTCCAAGGTACCTTGGGCTCAGCTTCTTCAAGCGTCTTACCCGCGAAACCCCCTTGAACGGCTTTACTTTCAAGTATACCCAATCGCCTACCGCGAACTCCACGTTCCGGTGCTTGGCATTGTAATACTTCGCCTGCCTGTCCTGAGCGATCAACAAGCGCTCCCGAATGATCCGCACCAACGAGGTAGCACTCTTCACCTCCTGCTTCTTGTACAACCTTGCCTCACCCGTTTCTAACCAAGACAACGGCGTGCGACACCTCCTACCATATAGGGCCTCAAAGGGCGCCATCTGGATACTCGCTTGGTAGCTGTTGTTGTACGCGAACTCCACCAAATACAGGTGGTCCTCCCAATGCTTACCGAAGTCCAGAACACACATTTGTAGCATATCCTCCATCGTCCTATTGACTCTCTCGGTCTTCCCATCCGTCTGCGGATGGAAGGCTGTGCTGAACTTTAACTTTGTTCCCAGCATCTGCTGCACCAATCTCCAATCATTTGACGTGAACCGCCCATCGCGATCACTCACAATGCTACGGGGCACGCCATGCAGCCTAACAATGTTATCAACATACAACTTTGCCAATTTCTCCACTGGATCATCCTTCCTATGCGGAATAAAGTGCGACACCTTTGTTAACCGATCTACGATCACCCAGATGGCATCGTTCCCCTTCTGTGACCTTGGTAACCCATGCACAAAGTCCATAGATATGTCGTCGAATTTCCACTCCGGTATAGGCAAGGACTTCAGAAATCCTCCCGGCTTTTGGCACTCCGCCTTCACCAAGGCGCACGTTTGGCATTTAGCCACGTACAACGCCACGTCTTTCTTGAGCCCCGGCCACCAAAACAGCTTCTTGAGGTCACGGTACATCTTTGTGCTCCCTGGGTGGATCGAGTACTTGGTATGATGAGCCTCGTACATCAACTCCGCCCGTAGGTTACTCCCGCTTGGGACGCACAACCGATGATCCTTCCTTAGCAACCCATCTTCCACTGAAAACTGGGAATTTGACCCATCCAACACTTCCTCCATAAGCTCCTTCATGGAGTCATCTAACTCCAATGCCTGCTGAACCCGATCAGCCAGGTCATACTGGACCTCTGTCCAGTTCAACATTGCTTTGGCGCTCGTCTGCTTGTCAACACAACAGATCTCAAGCTCCTCCAACTCCCGTATCAGCCGCTCATCATGCACCGACAACTAGTTGGCTTGGGCGGGAGCCCTGCGACTCAACGCATCAGCAACTGCATTGCCCTTCACGGGTACATAATGAATCTTGAAGGTGTAGTCCCCTAGGAACTCCATCCACCTCCTCTGCCTCATATTAAGATCCTTCTGATCCAATAGGTACTTCAGGCTCTTGTGATCGGTATATATATCGACCCTTACGCCGTATAGGTAGTGCCTCCACAGCTTAAGTGCAAATATCACGGCCGCCAACTCCAAGTCGTGGACCGGATAGTTCCTTTCATGCACTTTCAGCTGACGCGATCCATAAGCTATCACACTTCCATGCTGCAACAACACGCAGCCCAAACCACTACCTGAAGCGTCGCTATACACCTCAAAGCCCTCGGTCCCACTCGGCGAGCTAAGCACTGGCGCCGTGGTCAACCATCTCTTCAGCTCCTCAAACGCTTGCATGCACTCCTGCGTCCACAAGAATCTCTGATCTTTCCTTGTCAACTTCGTGAGAGGTAGCGCTATCCGCGAGAAGTTCTCTACGAAGCGCCTGTAATATCCGGCAAGCCCGAGAAAACTACGGACTTCCTCGACAGAAGACAACGCAGGCCACTCCCGTATCGCAACGATCTTCGTCGGATCCACCGCTATACCTTCCCCACTAACAATGTGACCAAGGAACGCTACTGAGGGTAGCCAGAACTCGCACTTGGAGAATTTTGCATAAAGCTCATTCCTCCTCAAAGTCTCCAACACCAGATGCAAGTGCTTGAAGTGATCTTCTTCGCACTGCGAGTACACCAAAATATCGTCAATAAAGACGATCACAAAGCGATCCAGGAAATCTCGGAACGTCCTGTTCATCAAGTCCATAAACACTGATGGCGCATTCGTCAGTCCAAACAGCATGACCGTGAACTCGAAATGCCCATACCTTGTACTAAACGCCGTCTTCGGGATATCACATTCCCTTATCCTCAACTGATAGTACCCCGACTTCAAGTCCAACTTAGAATATACCGACGATCCGACTAACTGATCAAAGAGATCATCAATCCTCGGGATCGGGTACTTGTTCTTTTCCGTCAGCTTGTTCAACTCTCTGTAGTCGATACACAACCGCATACTACCATCCTTCTTCTTAACAAAGAGGACCGGTGCGCTCCAAGGCGACGAGCTTGGACGCACATAACCTTGTTCCATCAGCTCCTCTAGCTGAACTTTCAACTCTGCCATCTCCTTAGGCGCCAACCTATACGGAGCACGTGACACCGGTTTGGCCCCCGGTACGAGCTCGATGGTGAAATCAATCTCTCGCCGCGGTGGGGCCCCGTGGAGACTATCCGGGAACACATCGGGGTATTCACAAACCATGGGGATGCTATCCAACGTGGACTTTGGCTCCACAGCACCCACTATTGCGAACAACAGCTCTGCACCAGCACGAACTGCCTTTACCACCTGAAGAGCAGACATCAGCGTCTTGCTTGACCCCTTGAGTCCCTCGAATGTTGTCCCCAGCCCAACACCCATCTTGACCTCCTTCTGGTCATAGTCAATCCAAGCTTTCTGCTCCGAAGGCCAATCCATCCCAAAGATCACGTCGAACTCTACTAGCGGCAGCAATGACGCTAGCAAGTCGAACTTTTGTCTCCCAATGTGAACCTTTACGATGCACACTCTGTCCGCACGCATCGAGCACCCATTCGGTAGCAGCACATCCAACTTATCCTTCGCCATCGAAGAAGGGACTCCGATGCGCGATATAAAATTTTCGGACAAGGAGTGTGACGCTCCCGTATCGAATAGTGCCCGTGCCGGACTATCGCTAATCACCACAAAGCCTAAGCAAAAGACATTAGCCTAACAAGCAATAGGTAATGGTATTTTAAAGTCAACTTGTTATAAATTAACTCATACCTGTCACCACATCTGCTTGCTTGATGGCCTCCTGCTGGCCCAAGTTATAGACTCTAGTCTGAGTCGGAGCATAATGGGACGCGGTCGACTCCATCGCTTTGCCCTTCTCTTCATAAGTAGCTCCTTGCTTTCTCTCAGACTTTGGGCGTCCGCTCCAGTAATTGCGGGCAAAGTGCCCCGTCTTTCCACACGTGAAACAAGTGCCCGGGGTTCGGTTGGTAGTTGTCCCAGAGGCACCTGCAGAAGGAGCTGGACCTGACGTCCTAGTCTTTTTGAAGAATTTTTCGATAGCCCGACTTCGACGTAGTCGGCGCTTTGAACTCCGATTTCTTCCCGCCAGATTCCTTCTTAGCTTGCACATTTCTCATGTCCTTCTCCAAGGACCGGGCCGAGTTGACCAAGGTTAGGAAACCCTGCGCCATGGGCCCTGACAGTAGCAACCTCAGCTCATCTCTTAACCCTTCGTAGAAGCGGTTAGTCTTTCGCTCCTCATCGGCAAAGGTAGCGCTAGCATATCTCCCCAACCGAGTAAACTCGTGGAGGTACTCGTTTACAGTGCTATCTCCTTGCACCAACTTTTGGAACTCGTTCTCCAATGCGATCCTCTGCGCTGAGGGGAGGTATCGAGCCATGAACAATCTCGAAAACTCCGCCATAGGAACTTCGGCCAATAGCCTTCCCCTCATCTGGTATAGCTCTAGGCCTTCCCACCATAACCTTGCGTCCCCATCCAAAAGGAACGTTGCTATCGTGGTCTTCTGCCACTCTTCTGTTTCAGTAGCTGTCATCACCCTATTGACTCTTGCGAGCCAATCTTCAGCCTGGGTTGGGGTTCCCGTTCCCGAGAACACCGGTGGGTGGAAGCCTATCACATGCTTCAACTGTCTTTCAGTTGCTCTCCGAGGAAACTCCAGCTCCACTGCCACCTGCTCAACCCTTCTAGGCTCCGCCGCTTGGAGCGACACTTGCTCCCCCGCAGGAGCAGGCTGCTGCACCTGTCTTGCAGGTTGCGCATTAATAATAACCAAGACAGCTTCTGCCACCAATCTAATGGTCTCGGCAGACGGAGGTGTTGCAGGCGCTTCACTTGGCGCACTGCTTGCCTCAGAACCTGGCCGTTCTGACGGCCCAGCACCACTCCGGGTCACCTATAATCGTGCAAAACACCGATAAGCGACCAAATACTACTACAAACAGCAATTATAGGAACACGCAGGTTCCTCAAACATGTATATTTTCATTCCTAAGTGGACATTCATGGGTTCTTTTCATGTTATAATGATGACGCACTCATGTGCTCACCACCCCTTAAAGTGAATTCGTCCACGAATTCATTTAAGTTTGACCGAAACCAGTAGTCTGATACCAATTTGTAACACCCCTATCCGTCGCATAGTATATAGCAGTAGGTCCGGCCGGGGCCCGACGCCATATACTACGGACAGACCGGTTGGTTACACGTTGAAACCATTCAACCAATCATAACGTCCTACACAACACCTAGCGGAAGCAATTATTAAGTTGCATAATTAAGAACCCTGCCAACAGCATGAATGTCCACTACAAAAACACCCGCAGGAATGTTCTAATACACATAAAACAGAAATGGCCTTAAGGCCTTACATAGTTTGCTTGATACAAAAGTGTTTTCATACATCGGCTCGCAGGCCGGCCACACATGGTCATAATGAAACACTCAAAATTAGGCCTTCGAGGGCCGGCTCAGCAACTTGGGCTTTAGCCCGCTATTTTCCGCTCGGCTCCGCAGCACCTACAAGCACAAACCACCGCCCGGTGGCAAACACAAGCAACGGTCAGCTATGCTGACCAAATTATAATGATCCCGCCCCCAAAATCGGGGCGGCGATGCTCTTTCCCTGCACTTTATTAGTATAGGCAATATATTAGTGTGAACACACATCATCACAGGCGTAGGCTCACACGACCACACACCTCGTGCACACAGGGCACATTCACGGCGAACCGGCCAACGTCACGTCAATTCAAGCCATAGACGTTCCCATTCCACCACCGCCTCATGGACGGCTAACCATATGAGCATTTTGTCTTCCTCGCCTTGGTCACGACAATTTAAGCCATACACTGCCGAAGACCCTCATCCATGCCAACAGTCCTACCGAATGACATAGACCGGGTACGGTTCCGCCTGACCCATGCTCACACCGCAACGACAATTTAAGCCATATGCGCAGGTCAAGACTCACCGAGTCCCGTTTCCACCACAATAATCACATAACCCGGTTATGTTCACATTGGCTCCCTGGCCATCGTGTTGGCAAAACCCGCTTTTGCCCAGTTTTTCCGGGTGCACCTTGGAGTTAATCTCCAAGGCTCCCTGATGCAATCTACCACGTAGAAAACCCGAAAACACCCAAACATCCGGATTCTTGCCCGGTTCAAATGCAGTGCAACATCACCGATCCGGCTCTACTTGTCCGGATAGGCTTCACACACAATGCCTATGTCTGTTTTCGCATACGAACTCTACACAAGGGGGACTTTACATATCTACCCCAAGGAACGCTCCAACTCTTCGCTCACTCGCGAGAGAGGGCTTCCTATGCAAAGGGAAAAAGGGCTTCACATGCCCAAGGATGAGAAATCGTTACCCTTGCGTTCTTCCGTGGCGCCATCGAAAACTATGCGGTTGGAAAGCACCGCAACGGCATCACCTCCGCGGATCTGGACTCGGATCGCGATTCGGAGCTCCGAAGCTCCTCCGGCGGCCGGATCTTGGACTTCTCCTTCCTCCTTGCTCTCCCTTCTCTCTAAACTCTTAGAGAGAGAATGGCTAAGGGAAATGAGGATTCCCAACCCTAAATCACGGATAAAAGCACCCAGGAGCAGCCCCCCACCGTCGGATCCAAAGTCAAGGAAACGAACGACCAAGATTAGATCTGAAATCATAAAATCTGGGCCGAACACGGGTTGCAACACGGCCGTGTGCCTGGCCGTGTCACCCATTCGCTATCTCGATCGAGTCGAAAAACCAGCACACGGCCTTTGACACGGCCTCCGACAGGCCCGTGTCACCTGCGACACGCCTGTGTCGGGACCCGTGTCACGCCCCCCGTGTGCAATCGACCAACATTTCGCAGTCAGAGAGGTACACGGCCTTGTGACACGGCATCAGACACGCCCGTGTTTGTGCCCGTGTCACGGCCCGTGTACCACACTTGCAGAATCCCTGGAGTGACACGGCCTGGGACACGCCCGTGTCCTAGGCCGTGTTCTACAACTCGACTAGCGTCGACCGCCAAAGCGTCGACCGCACGACCCGAGGCCGAACACGCCTGTGTCACGCCCGTGACACGCCCGTGTCACGCCCGTGACACCTGCTCCAAAATCCAAACTGGGCTTAAAACATCACCCGTGTCTCTTTTGATTTTCGGGGTGTTACAGTCAGATTCATCTGCATTAAGTGATGAGGATGGATCTGAATCTGAAGGAGATATTCATCAGTTGATAGATGAATATGGGGACTTGTTACAGGCTCTAAAGAAAAGCACGAACCTGGCCAAAACTCAAGCTGAGTAAATTGCAGATCTTAAGATGACTGCATCTGGTTTAGAGAAAGATTTGGATCAAAAAATGAATGAGGTTGCCAAGCTGAAAACTATAACTGTTATTCAGATGGGTACAATCACATATAAAAATGATCTAATTAAAAGTCTGGATGCCAGACTTCAAAAGGAGAAATATTTGGTGGCTAGTTACTCTAAGACAAAATCAGTCTTACCCTTAATAGATGAGTTTGTGGCTCAAAAGGGTAAGGAAGGATTAGGCTTTAAAGGTAACACCAGGGCTGTCCAATTCAAGAGAAAAGGCAAAGCACCAGTCCAACCAGTAAATTTTAAAGTGCCTGTAATGTTTAGAAAGGTACAAGTGCCTTCTAACAAATATGATCTTGAAAACATTCATGGTCATAATAAGACTGATGTCCTGAATAACAAGGGTGTTAATTCCAATAAGTCAGCCCATGTCAATAAACCCCATGTTCCAAGGAAAATAGTGGGTGTAGCTGCAGCAGCACCAGCACAGAACAGAAATTTTTCTGCCAAAAATGTATCTAGACCTAGATACAACAAGTATGAATGCTGGTGCTGTGGCAAGAAAGGCCATTTTGCCTTAGACTGCTGGCATAACATAAGTGTCCGGAAGAATAACAGTCTACCAGTTAGAATAGCTGCTGGTAGATTTGATATGAATGGTGCTAACTTGAACCAATGATGCAAGACTTTCTTGGGCTCTAAGGTTCGGTAATTCTGTATTGCAGGAAATTTCAAGTTGCCATGCCCCTATATGGTACTTGGACAGTGGATGTTTCAGGGACATGACTGGAACAAAGGGGCTGCTGAAGGAGTACTCACCTATCAAGGATTGGCCTAAAGTAATCTTTTGTGGCTCTGAAAGAGGAATCATCAAAGGATTTGGTAACATTTCTTGAAACCAAATTACCATCACTCAAGTGACTTATGTAAAAGGTTTGAAACACAACCTGATAAGCACAAGTCAGCTGAGTGATCAAGGATATGACATTTCATTTGTTAAGAATGGATGTCATATCAAATGGTCAAGTGATCAAAAGATCATTTTGATAGGATATAGAAAGAGGAGTGTGTACTGTCTCAATTTTGAGTGTGAGAACAAAGGTTCTCCTATTTGTCTTGTAGCTGATGAGAAAGACTCTCATTGTGTCAAATGGCACAAGAGGCTGGCCCATCTTAACTACAAAATAATTGGCCAAATCTTTAGCAAAGAGTTAGTGAGGAATGGTCCTTAAGTTAAGTGTATAAAGGAAGGGATATGTTCAGCTTGTCAAAAGGGCAAGCAGACAAAATCCTCCTTTCATAGCCTTGAAAATAAGAATTCAGTAAGGTGTCTATACCTCTTACATATGGATCTTTTTGGTCCTATGCCAGTTCATAGTCTAGGTAGGAAGGTCTACACTTTTGTGGTGGTAGATGACTATTCTAGATATTCCTGGGTGTTCTTTCTGAGACAAAAATCAGAAATCCCAAGTGTTTTATATAGTTTTGTCAAACAAATTCAGAATGAACTGGACAGTACAATGGTCAAAATCAGAATTGACCATGACACTGAATTTCAATCTGAAAGTATGACAAGGTTGTGTTAAGAATTTGGGATTTTTCAAGAATTCTCCTCACCTAGAACACCACAGCAAAATGGTATTGCTGAAAGGAAGAATATGACATTGATTGAAGCTGGTAGAACTCTATTGAGTGACACTTCTCTCCCAGAATACTTCTGGGCTGAGGCAGTTAGTACTGCATGTCATGTGATCAATAGGGCCTCTATTACCAAAAGCCATAAAAAGACACCCTATGAGATCCTGAAAGGTAGAAAACCAAATTTATCCTATTTTAAAATCTTTGGTTGCAAGTGTTATATCCTTAACAATGGCAAGTTTTATCTAACTAAGTTTGCTGCCAAATTCCAAAATTGGATATTTGTTGGGTACAACAACAATAGTAAGGCTTATAGAGTCTACAACTTGATTACACAGGTTGTAGAAGAATCTGTACATGTTGTATTTGATGAAACTAGATTAATCAACAGTGAGTTGCCTTGTAGTTCATTACGTCCAACAGGTATAAGTAACAGAATGGACAAGCTTTCCATTGCAGAAGGCTCAACTGCAGATGAAGAATTTGAAAATGATGGCTACTGTCCAAGGGGAGTACAAGACTCTCTAGAAGCTGATGACAACCAAGAGGTGCAGCATAATGAAGAAACTGGAGGTGTTCAGCCAGAAGGAAGTCTACCTCCAGCTGTAAGACATCTAAAGGATCATCCAGCAAATTAGATAATTGGTGATCCAAGACATGGAGTGCAAACCAGAAGTAGAAATCTGAATACAGTCATGCACTCAAGTTTTCTATCTCAACTGGAGCCAAAGAAATTTGAAGAAGCTATCCAAGACCAACACTAGATTAATGCTATGCAAGAGGAGCTTAATCAGTTTAGAAGATGCAAGGTCTGGGAGTTAGTTCCTAAACCAAAAGACCACAACATCATTGGTACAAAGTGGATTTTTAGGAACAAGTTGGATGAGAGTGGAGTTATTGTGAAGAACAAAGCAAGATTGGTTGCAAAAGGATACAGGCAGGAAGAAGGAATAGACTTTGATCAAATATTTGCCCCAGTAGCAAGACTGGAAGCAATCAGGATGTTCCTTTCCTTTGCAGCATATCAAGGCTTCAAGGTATACCAAATGGATGTGAAATCAGCATTCCTGAATGGTGATCTAAAAGAAGAAGTCTATGTAGAGCAGCCATCAGGTTTTGTAGATTCTCTTAAACCTGGTTATGTCTATAGACTTAGGAAAGCATTGTATGGGTTAAAGAAAGCCCCAAGGGCTTGGTATGAAACCCTGTCTACTTTCCTTATTGAGAACAAATTCTCAAGAGGTAAAATAGACAAAACTCTATTCCTAAGGGAATCTAAATGTAAGATAATCTTAGTTCAGATCTATGTAGATGACATAATTTTTTGGTCTACAGAGAACAACCTTTGCAAGAAGTTTGCCAAACTTATGCAAGGGAAGTTTGAAATTAGCAGTATGGGGGGAACTTAAGTTCTTCTTGGGACTGCAAGTAAGACAGACTGATGATGGCTTGTCCATATCCCAGTCTAAGTTCACCAAGGAGTTAATTAAGAAGTATGGTATGGAATCATCCTCCACCATGAGAACTCCTATGGGAACAAGTATGCCTATATGCAAAGATGATGCAGGTAATCCTGTGGATGAGTCTTTGTAAAGAGGAATGATTAGCTCTCTATTATATCTCACTGCTAGTAGACCAGACATTATGTATGCTACATGTTTCTTTGCTAGGTACCAAGCATGCTCTAAAGAATCACATTATACTGCAGTCAAGAGGATTTTGAGATATCTAAAGGGCACACATAATCTAGGCCTTTGGTACCCTAGGAATGGAGATTTTCTACTAACAGGTTATTCAGATGCAGATTTTGTAGGCTGTAGAGAAGATAGAAAAAGTACTACATGTACATGCCAATTCTTGGGAGGAAGGTTGATATCCTTGAGCAGTAAGAAGCAGACTAGTGTGGCAATATCCACAGCTGAGTCTGAATATGTGGCAGCAGAAAGTTGCTGTGCACAGCTGTTGTGGATTCATCATCAGCTAAGGGACTTTGGTATTCAAGTAAGTAGAACACCTTTATTGCATTATTCTAAAAGTGCCATTTCTATTGCAAACAATCCTGCTTCACATAGTAGGACTAAGCATATAGAGATAGAATACCATTTTCTTAGAGAACATGTAGAAAAAGAAGACAACTCATTAGAATTTGTTAAAACTGATTATCAAATTGCAGATGTATTTACTAAGCCTCTGGATGGAACTAAATTCAATAGATTTAAAATTGAATTAGGAATGCTGACCATAGGTTAGTTTACCAAAAATTGGCTAAGTAAAATGGTATCGACACATTCAGTAATAAAGTGTCGACACAGAGAAGTTATGTCGACAATTCAGGGAAATTGTGTTGACACAGAGTAAAAGTGTCGACACCTAAGGGACTATATGTCGACACATCCAGCCAAGCAGTGCCAACACATCCAGAAGATTTGTGTCGAAACATCCAGAGAAGTGGTGTCCTCACATTCAGTCAAGTGTCGACACTTCGAATAAGTGTCGACACAGAATTTCTGTTTCTCGTCTTCGTAAGTCAAGTGTCAACACATCATCAATTTGTGTCGACACATAGAGGTCAACTTTGTTGTCGAGACATTAGGAGTTTGTGTCAACACATTCCAACTGTGTCGACACATTAAACTATTTTTGCTCGCCTTTTGACCTTCTTTGATTAGAAGGGTATAAATAGGTCAAGAACATATTCTGTCGACACGCTCACCAGGGTTTCGAGACAAAAACCTTGTGTCGACAAACTCTCTTCTCTCCAACCAAGCTTTCTCTTCATTCCAATGGCGCCCAAGGTTGAAGACAACATCAATGAAGGATATGAGTTGGTTAGGCATGCATTCGACGATGCCGCAACGGAGATCAAACAGGTAATTTCTCTTCTTGCAGACAACGAATTAGAATATCTTGTCTCTGAACCTACAAAGATATGGAAGAAAGAAGTATTCAAGTTCTACACTGCTGCATCAATGAACTCAATAGGATTGAAGATCAAATCCACTGTACATGGAGAAAAAGTCAAGTTATCTCAGAAAAGGTTGAGCAAGATTCTCCATCTTCCTAGAATACATGATGAGGAAGAGGTCCCAGCCTCAAAGAGCAGGGAGGCGCTTCAATGGTGTGGATTGGATCCAACCTTAAAGATAGGAGCTGCCATCAACAGAAAAGGCATGAATCATCAAGGGAAATTTTTGTCTGAAATAGTAGGAAAAGTGATCTTATGTAAACCAGGTGGCCATGATAGGATATCAGCCTATATGTTCAGCCTGATCACAAGGGTAATCTTTAAAATTCACACCAATTGGTATGCAGTACTGTTTGATAAGATAAAAGAAGGAATCAAGAAGCCAAACTTTGCTAGGATCATGAGTCTGTACCTGGCTGGAATAATTCTAGAGGTGATGCAACAAATTCCTGGATCAAAGATAAATCACATGAGGAGAATGGACATAAGGTTATTCTCAAGATGGGATAGAGTTCTTTCAAAGGAGATGCCTGATGTGGAAAGGCAAGAGCTAACGAAAAAATCACCAGTACATGACCTTTCTGAGCATGGTCATGAAGATGCACAAGAACAGGAAGCACAAGTTAGAGAACAAGTTCAGGATCAGACTGAGACTACCCAAATCCAGGAAGAGACTATCTCTACACAGGTGCAGGGGGAGCCAATTACTGCACAGTTACAGGGGGAGCCACATTCTGAACATGTGCAGGAGGAAGAAAGAATCAATTTATAAGAGGACATAGTTTCTCAAATTTGTCTTGATATTTCTGGAGTTGCTACTGCTGCTGAGAAAGTACTATCTCCTGCTCACACTCAATAAGAATTCACTCTTGAAGAGTTGTTTTCTGATCTTGAAGGAGCAGCAGATAAAATGGAGACCCTAAGATTTTAGGGGGAGCAGGTTAATACTGAGGAGGAGCAACATGGAGCTGAGAAAGAAATTTCTTCCACTCCTCAAGAGAGAGTCAATATTGAAAGTTCTTCAGAGTCTTAGCATGAATAAGTTAGGGAGGCCAAGAAAAGAAAACTAATGGTCTTTAAGAGAAGAAGTCAAAGCTATAAGAAGGCTCTGCAAATAACTACTTCACAATCTACTTCTGAGTTTGATTACAACAAGCTTATGGTTGATTTACAAGTAAAATTTGATGAGCAGAGATTGGCTCTTGATAAGTATGTGGATGAAATCCATAAGGCTCTTCAATTTGATCTAGCCCAAGACATAAAGTCAATCAAATTTGAGGTCAATCAGAATAAGAAGGAAATGAAAGATTGCTTCCACAAGGGGGGCAATGCTGTGGTATTTCTAGCAAAGCAACAAGCTGAAATAAAGAAACAGGTGGATGATATTGCTGTCAAACAAGGCTATGTCCTTGAAAATTAAATAAGAATGAATGACAATCTAACTTAATCACATAATGTGATAGTCACTGAGTTCAAAAATATTGTTATTGCAATGACTAAGGCAAGAAATAAGGAGAAAGAAGAATTTGATAAGAAGCTACAGGAAACCTTGGATTCCTTTAAGACAGCTATTACTAATTCCCAGAAAATAATTTCTGATCAGCTTCAAAAATTAAAGACATTCTTTAAAGATGGAATCAATTACCTGGATGGACAAATCAGATTTTAGAAAGATTATTTGAGAGAGCATGTGGCTAGAGAAGTCATAAAGGGGGAGAGGGTGTTAGTCTATGCTGGCTCTGATCATGCCAAATGGGTAACCAACAGCATTAGAGCAACTATGGGTTATCCATCCTTATGTGATGATGATAATATGGTTGAGCCAGGGGTGCAACCAACTCTACTTGTAGGTGATCAACCTGAGGTTGCCCAAGTTATTTACCCCGTGCAAATCTTGAGATGATACATGAATAAGTTCAGTCAATGTACAACCCTCCACAACCAGTTACAAATGTGATTATTGAAAAGGTTGATATGCCAGATACTGTTATCAAAGCTCAGCAAGATGCTCAGTTATCAAAGAAGAGATTCAGAGAGCAAGCAGAGCTAAAGCCATACATTGAGCAGTGGAGCCCCACTTCAAGGAATATCATATTAACTGCCTGGAAAGCTGTAAAAGATCAAGTACATGAAATGGGTAAATGGTAGAATGAGCAAGAATGGCAAAAGTATGAAGCCAGGTAGGAGGCCATAGTTCAATATAGGAGAAAGGCTAAGAGTGGGAAGCTACCTCCTGATGCTCAGGGGCCTAGCAAGTATTTCCCCAAGCCTTTTCATTATTTTGAAAGGCAAAGGATCAAGGCTGAAGCACAAAAGAAAGCTGATTTGAAAGGCAAGAAGCCCATGGAAGATACAAAACCTCCTGTGCTGGCTATGATTATATCTGGAAAAGGGATAGTCATCAAGGAGCCAACCCAGCCTTAGTTTAAGCTTTACTAGTTTTTTTGTCCAAGAACTATGTAATTGTTTGTTTGTTAAAGAAATCAATGTAAACAACTTGTAACAAGCATTTTTTGAGTTAATATACAAAACATTATTCTGTGATCATTTTCTTTTACATCTTTATTTTGTGATGAAACTATGATATGTGTTTTGTTTATAAAGTACCCTGTAATATAATGCTTATGTACATCATCATGTTTATTTTCTAAGTGGTGTATATCATTGGCTAAAGGGTTACGACTTCTCCAAATAGGGGAAGATTGTTGGGTACATTGGAAAATGTATACCTAATTTGGACAAGCCAAACTTAGCTCAATGATATACATCAAGGTGTATTTGATGTTGTTTTAAGTTTATATGTGCAGGTTAAGAATGTGCTAAAAAGCAAAGAAAAATTTCTAAGTCCATGTGTCGACACCTGAGGAAGCTGTGTCGACACTTCAGTAAGATTGTGTCGACACTTGGAAATGGCTGTGTCGACGCTTTAGTGAGATTATGTCGACACCAGGAGGCCGTGTCGACACACACAAGCATTGTCGACATTAGCTGTGTCGACATCGGGAGGCAGTGTCGACACACAGAAATAGTCAGTCGACATCAACTGTGTCGACACCGGGAGGCTGTGTCGACACACAGAGGCAGAGTCGACAACAACTGTGTCGACACCTGGAGGCAGTGTCGACACACGCTATGTGCTGAGTCTAGACCAAGTTGATTGCTGATGAATGGTGAAGTGTTTGTGTCGACACAAATAATCAATGTCGATACATTCTCAAGATGTAGTGTCAAGAAGCTGTGTCGACATCAAGGCGGCTATGTCGACACCACCAAAGTCTGTGTCGACACTTAATTCACTTGTGTCGACACATATTGACAGATGGTCTCGACACTTTATGATAGTCAGTCTCGACGCTTTGCTGACAAAGACAAAGGCTCAAGATCTGTTTGATGACTTAACAGTTGTTAGTTACAACAGGTTTACTGAAGCTGTCAGACTTGTCAGAAGTTAGTTATAAACCAGATCAGTCGGTTACCATGGATGAAGTCTATATATATAGATGGATTCAGAAGAAGAGAATTTTTATTAATTAATTCATTGTTGACACACAAAAACACAACTATTGTGAGATAGATCTCTGATCAAGAAAGCGCAAGACATAGAAGAAGATCTTCGTGAGAAGATCTAAGAAGACATTCTGAAGTGATCATCCACTCAGATTCAGTCTAAGTTGAATTCAATCAAGAATTTAGAAGTATCTTCAAGAGGTTTGGAGAGAGAGAGATCCAGCCGTTTGAAGTCAAGAAGGAGACAATCACAGGTCTCTCAAGAAGCAGATACTGAACTAATTCATCAAGAAGATTAAGATTTATTTCTGGAATCTAAGGAGGAAGCTGCCAGTCAGTTAGATTCAAAGGAAATCAACCCAACTAAGTTCTGATTTAAGAAGCTTTGAAGAAAGCTAAAATCAAGTTGATTTTAGCCATCAGCCTCTTCAAGAAGTTGATCAAGAAAGTTCTTATCCCTTCTCTCTCAACAGGGGTAAGAGATTATAAAATTCCTTATCAAATTCTTTAGGATCTATTCATAGATCTGAGTTGTAAGCCTGTTTTATAAAGGCTGAGTGTAGGAGATTTGTTCTCTGAGTGGTAGGGCTGTTTGTGCCTGAGTTGTAGGAGAAGGTATTCTCTGAGTTGTAGGCTTTGTGGCAAGGCTGAGGTAGGGCTGTTAGCCTGAGTTGTAGGAGAATTTGTTCTCTGAGTTGTAGGCCTTGTGGCAAGGCTGAGGTAGGGCTGTTAGCCTGAGTTGTAGGAACCTTTCAGGGTTCTGAGCTATAGGATCTTAGGATCTGAGATAAAGTAAGAAGTTAGGCCGAATCTAACATACTGCTGGATAGGCGAAGGGGGAAAGTTGATGTACCTAGACCTTGGGAACCCACTATAAATCTGTGTGCAATCTGTGATGCTTGTGTTATTATAGTTTCTGTGATTGTATGTGCTGTGATAGCTGTAGAGATTTAAGCTTTATATTAAAGATCTGTAGCTAAAATCTGCCTTAAGTTAAAACAAGGATAAAAACCTATTCACCCCCCTCTAGGTGTTTAGGTTGTCTTGAAGTTAAAACTATCAATTAGTATAGCCGTTGATTGAGGGTCCTTCACTTAACGCCAAATCACTTAGATAGATTTACTGTCTTGACGAGCGGCTTCTTCAAGCAGAAATTCTTTTCGTTGCAAGCTCTCGTGGCATTGAGAGAGTAACCTTCACTCAATTCCAAACTACTTAGAATATAAATCTGTTTCTAGTCATTGAGTGATTCAGCTTCACTCAACGCCAACTTTCTTTATCATCTTTCTGCTGCTTGGCGTTGAGTGAGAGAGCATCACTCAACACCAAACTCCATAGACAAAATTCTGTCTCCACTAGGCATTGACAACATTGAGTGAGCAACCTCCTCTCAATGCTTTTTACCTTAACCATATTTCTTCCTCTACAACATCTTAGGCATTGAGTGCATTGAGTGAGCACGCCTCACTCAACGCTTTCTGCCTTAGCCAATTTTCCTTGTTTAAAAACACTTGCTTAGACTGTGAGTGTTACTCAACACTTATGAGGATATGGCATTGAGTGAATTACCTTCACTCAATGCGTGTGGACTTAACCACATTTATGCCTCTTTACTTTAGGCTTTGACTGACTCAACCTCCCTTACTTTGAACTGAGTTCGACGAATGGTGAACTGAGCTCGACGAACTCTGAACTCAGTTTGATGAATTCTGAACTAAGCTAGACGAACTCAGAATCTCAAGCTTTGAACTGAGTTCGACGAATAGTGAGCTGAGCTCGACGAACTCTGAACTCAGTTCAACGAATTCCTGAACTGAGCTCGACAAACTCAGAATCTCAAACTCTGAATTTAGCTCGATGAATGGTGAGCTCATCTCGATGAACTCTGAACTCAGTTCGACAAATTCTGAACTGAGTTCAACTCACAGCTTTTTGCTGTATGGCATTGTTTGTGTCTTCATCACTCAATGCCAAACTACTTAGCCATATTTCTGCCAATAGCGGTATAGCGTTGAGTGAGTCAACTTCACTCAATGCCTGTGGACATATCCACATTTCCAGCTTGATACCATTCTTTCTTACCATGGCATTGAGTGAGCTTGCTTCACTCAGTGCCTGTGGACTTAGCTGTATTGTCATTTGCTTTCTTGACTTCTTGCATTGAGTGAGCTTACCTCACCCAACTCCTGTAGACTTAGAAAAATTCCTGCCTTTCCAGCATCCTCTCTTGGTGTCCACCTTTCTACCTCATGACCACCTGTCACATCACCTAGATAATCTGTCTAGTCTTGTTCCATGGAACATCCTGCACAAGATGAGCTTAAACAACATCAAATGCAACTATACTCTTAGTATTGATGGTGATGCCTCTTCAAATCCACTCTAGGAACATTGTGGGCAATGTACCTAACAAAGGAGAAGAGCTTGAGTCAGTGTGACTCATCTTCCTTAGAGCCCGAAGAAGAGGAAAAAGCCTAAATTGGGCTGCTTGTTGCTATTGCAGATAAAGCTGAAGATTATCTTATAACTTGGATAGGAATTAGAGCCCCACTGTCCTCTGTGTTCAGTGGAAGTGATGAAGATGTTGTCAATCCAGATGAAAGGATAGAGATAAGGGCCCCTCTGTCAGATTCAATCAATGATACTGAGGAGGATGAAGATGACATCAGCTACTATGGGCTGATGGCCATGTCAGATAAAGAACCCTGCCAAGATCAGCCTGCTCCAAAAAAGGTACATTCTCTATCTAGTTCTTCTTGTAGTTCAAATTATGAGACCAGTTCAGATTCTGATATATCCTCATCCTGTGATGATGATGAGTCGGAATCTGAGGATGATTTCAATCAATTGATTGACAAGTATGGTGAAATTCTTGATGCTTTGAGAAGAAGCAAGAAGTTGGCCAAGAAGCAAGCTGAGGAGATTATCTCCCTACAGCAAGACACTTCCCAATAGTCTGACTCAACATCTTTGCTGGAACATAAACTAAGGGAAGTCAACCAACTAAAGAAAATCTCAATCATCCAAATTGAGACCATAAGTGAGAAGAACAAGATCATCTTGGATCTTGAAGAGAAACTCCTAATGGAGAGAAAGATTGTGGCTGAATTCAGTAAGCCCAAAATTGTGTTACCACTGATTGACTCCTTTAACTCTCAAAATGATGAGAGAGGTTTAGGGAGTAAGTGGAATTCTAGAGTTTCCTTTTCCAAAGGGAAAGGCAAAGCTCCTGTAGTGCCTCAGGCCACCTTTCACAAGATAATCCTCCCTTCCAACAGGTATGACCAAGACTGTATGTATGGTCACTGGAAGAATAAGAATTTTTCTTATAAGAGTACAAGTGTATCTTACAATGGAAGAAGAAAGGGCATGCGTTTGAGTGCACAGAAGGCTCCCCATGAAGAAGTCCAAATGGCACATCATGGACCATTAGTATTTGGTGCACCAGCCCCTACTCTCAAGAATATGGCAGTGACGTTTTCTCAAGATCTCCCAGCTCACATATAGACCAAGGGCAAGTTTGTCAGCAAGCCAGATGATGAGTTATAAATACTCATATTTTTCAATACTTTATTTAGGTTTAGGTCGTTTTAGTTTATTTTCGTTATTTTTAGTTACTTTTGTTCAATAAAATGTTCCTTTTTTGTATATACTCTTCTAACTTAACTTTATTTTGTTTTTCAGAAATTTTGCAGAAAAAGTCAAAAAAATCAAAGTACACGCCCGTGACTAGCACTACACGCCCGTGACCGCCCGTGACACTTTGATTCTAGTGGAAAACTGCCGCCTGCAATGGAAAAATCAAGTCATGCCCGTGACCATTCCGACACGCCCGTGTCAGTCCTGGAGTTTTCAACCCGTTTCAAAAAGGTTCTGCCGGCATCAAATTCAGCCAGGTGTCCAGTCACTCCACCCTTACACACCCGTGACCTTTTCTACATGCCCGTGACCTTTTCTACATGCTCGTGACCAACACGCATCTCATTCCTGAAGCTTCCTGAAGTCAGCCAGTCAACCAAATTTTGGCTTCTCCTGCATGCCAGCCCGACACACCACCCGGTCACGCCCGTGACCAGTGTGTAATCTGAATTTTTTTGCTTATAAATAGAAATTTTTTGTATGTCCCAAGGGTTCAATTTTTTGGAACCATTTTGCTGTTTGTGGGCTGCCTAAGTGGATTTTCTTGCTATGTAAGGAGATTTTCTCCCCCTCTCTTTAGTGTTTGTTTTAGATTTTTGTAACCCGTTTTTTAGCCTAATAAAATGTGTTAGTTTTTGCCTCCTTATCTTGTATTGGATTTCATTTGGGTGCCTCACTTGTCTCTTCTTTTTATCCTTTGTTTATCTTTGTTTTTCTCTTTGAAATGGGTGTGTGTGTGTGTGTGTATGAGAATAATTTTAAGTTTTATGTTTTCATAGTTTTATTTTACTTAGTTTTTTTTGTTTTAGGTTTTCTTATAGTTAGTTAGTGTCATGATAACTTTTCTTATCTTTTCCCTTAGTTTTGTTTAGCTTTAGTTTTTTTAAGTGTTTTTTATTTATCCTTATGAATTTGTAAAAGTGTTTTCTAAGTGATTTTTATTTTTCTTTAACTTAGATTTTCTCTTTTAGAGTGTAAAACTTTTTGTTCCTTTTTTACTTTATTTTCACTTTTTATACTCTTTTATGAAGTTATAAGAATGAAAAAGTTGTTATTTTAATTTTTGAAACAGTTGGGTTTTTGTTTTTATTTTGAAAAACTTTTTCCTTCTTTAATTTTTATTTCTCCTTTTTATGCATTTTTAGCAAGTTCTAATGGTAGAAATGTAATCATTTTAATTTTTCGATCACATTGTTTTTCACTTTTTATTGTGTGTGTGAGTGTATGAGTTAGGTTTTTATTGTTTTCCTTTTATATGTAGAGTGTGCGTGTGTATGAGATAGCCTTTATCGCTTTCATTTCCCGCCTACTCGTTTGAATAGGACTTGATCGTTCTTGCTTTCATTTCCCACCTACTCGTTTGAGTAGGACTTGCAATTTACCGCTTTCATTTACCTCCTACTTGTTTGAGTAGGACTTGCAATTTACCGCTTTCATTTCCCGCCTTCTCGTTTGAGTAGGACTTACAATTTTCCCGCCAACTCGTTTGAGTAGGACTTGCACTTTCAATCATGTATTTTTCTTTTGTAACTTAGCCTTTTTACTTTATTATGGCTTTGATGAGTGCGTGCATTTTCTGTTTAGCTAGCTTTTCCTTTTTTTCTAACGCTGTGTTATTTTTATGTCTTATTTTTATAACCCTTCAGCGCTTAGTTTTGAACTCACGCCTCACCAAACTCATAAGACGTCTCCATCCTGATGAGTGGCTAATCACTCTTAGCCCTCGGCATCGAAGAGCATTGGGACATAAAAATCTTTTTAAATAATTAAAGGTCCTCTTTTTCTCTTTAATTAAAGACCTTATGGTTTACCCCGGGTATACGACGCGTAGAACCACATATCGATGTGTGGGCTCTATTTCCGTTATCCATACACTAGCTAGCCGAGAGGCCGTGCGTATGGATTGATCCCCCTTGGGTAGAAAGAGTTTTCGCACTAAACCTTGAGAGAGGAGGTGACGAATTTTTCCAGATTTAGTTCCCCAATAATGAGGTTCTTAGTGTAAAGAGGGCATTAAGAGGAATCTTTCGCCGAACGAGAGCTCGGTCGAATAGTCTTAATGTCCAGGTGAGAGATAGCCCTAGAGATAGGTGAGATCATGCTTGTGGAACCTCTACGACCAAGTTGCCCCTTTAATTAATTTGAAACCTAGGATCTCTAGTTTACTAAAATTATTTGTCTTAATCATTTCGATACCGAGCATTATTACTTCATCGATTTTTCTAAGTCTGTTTTAAGCCTTTTCTTATAACCGCCATAGTTAGTTAGTTAATCCGACACCTTTATTTTTGGTAAGATAATAGTCCCTCTGGGAGGAGTATAAATAATAATCCCGCCCTGGGAAATATACGACCTCGATATTCCCCCCGAATATCATGTATTACTCGCGATAGGTACACTTGCCTCCTCTCGTTAAAACTCGGTTTTAACTCATTAATTTTTTGGCGCCGTTGCCGGGGAGCATGCATTTTTATTTCATATTCCGGAGTCTATTACGTTTACCTTTTTTTCTAAAATTTAAAAAACTTAAAAAAATCTACTTAAAACCTAAAAAAAGAAAAGAAAAGTTAATTATTTAGTATATATTTTAAGGTGTATGACCCGTGGACAACACTCAGAGTCTAAAAATTTTGATTTTGATCCTGAGATCGAACGCTCCCTTGCACGTATTTGATCTCAATGCCAGAATCCTTTTTTAGACCCCGAAGAATCCATCGGAGAACACACTACCGTAGTTATGGTCGACCCTATCCCAAATGCGGCAGCAGAGCGTACAATATCTTACTATGCTCGAGCAAACTTGGATGATACTGGGTCTTGTATTGTTCCCCTGACTGTGCTAAATAATAATTTTGAGATAAAGTCTAGCATTATTCAAATGATCCAAAATGCCATGCAGTTCGATAGACTGCCAGATGAGGAACCGAACGTCCATTTATCTTGTTTTCTAGAAATCTGCAACACTTTTAAAATTAATGGCATCACTGAAGGCCCTATTTGCTTGTGCCTTTTTCTATTTTCCTTAAAATACAAATCTAAGGCGGGGTTGAATTACCTCTTGCGAGGATGTATGACCACTTGGGCCGAGCTTGTGAAACGGTTCTTAACAAAGTATTTTCCGCCCGCAAAAACTGCAAAGTTTCGGGTGGATATTTTTTGTTTGTACAGAATGATCCCGAGTCTTTATTTGAGACTTGGGATAGGTTTAAAGAATTCCTCCGCATGTGTCCGCACCACGTGCTGCCAGCATGGCTGTAGGTCCAAATATTTTACAACAGGCTTAACAATTAGACATGTCAAATGATTGATGCGGCTACTGGGGGTACTCTGAATAACAAGACCCCAGAGGATGCCCAAGCTTTTATCAAAGAGATGGCCATGAATGCCTACCAGTGGAATGTCCTGCAGGGACGTCCCATGTAGGCGACCTGCCTCTTCGAAGTGGATGCCACTGCTAACTTAGCCCTTCAAGTTGAAAGCCTGATGAAGCAGGTGGCGGAGATGTCTATTGCCTCCTCCACTCCGCCTTGGGTAATTCCCTCTAACGTCAGCGTAGTCGAAGAGTTCGTAGACTACATAGGAAATTCGGATCAACCTTCCTTCAACCCCAACAATAACCCTTATAGTAACCACTATAATCCGAGTTGGAGGAACCACCCCAACTGCTCATGGAGCAATGCAAACAATGCTCAATGCCCTCCTAACTCTCTTGTGCCCAGATTTCTGCCTCCTCCCCCTCTTCAAAAACCATCCCCGATAGAGGAAAATTTTTCTAGATACATCGCGTCCAACGAATCAAATATCCAGAACATCAACGGATCGCTAAAAAAATTAGAACTACATGTTGGACAGTTGGCGCGGATGATGTCTGAGCATACGCTCGGGGCACTGTCGGGGAATACGGAGCCCAACTCTCGGGAAAATATAACCGCTACAACCCTCCGTAGAGGAAAGGAGGTGGTCAATCCATAACGGATCGATCCGCAGGGTTTCTAAATGAGCCTCCCCGAACATATTTCAGGGAAGTTTCTACCCTCCCTCTTTACTTTTGTATATATTGCATTTTATTTTGTTCTACATACTGACATTACAATATTGGGGACAATGTTGGAATTAAGTATGAGTGTGTTTTCGTGCTCTTTTCTGCACTTCTATTTTCCGCACTCCAAAAAATTTGAAAAATACAAAAAATGGAAACAAAACAAAAAAAACAAAAAAATTAAATAAAATGAAAAACTCCAAAAATATTTTCTTTTATCATCAAAAAATTCAAAAATTATAAAACAAAAGTTCCAAAAATATTATTTTTACTTTGTAAATATTTTTTGTAAATAATTCTTTGTAAATATCTTTTTCTCTTTCCCCTCTTCCTTTCTCTCTCATATTTGTAAGTATTTTCTCTTTCCTCTCTTGTAAATATTTGCTTAAAAATCTTAAAAACACACAAAAAATTAGAAAAAAAAGAGTTCCAAAAAAATTCTTTTTCAACTTTCTTTAGTATGTATATATTAAAAAAATAATTTCAAAAATCCAAAAAAAGATAATAAATCAAAAAAAGATGATAACCCTAAAAAACCAAAAGTTTTTTGTTTATTATGAAATAAATACATCGAATATACCATTCTTAGCCTCTTTGCTCTGCAAAAATTTTGTTGCGAGTTTATTTATAAACAAATTTTATTAATTCTTTATTTACTATTCGTTTATTAATTGGAGATTGATAGACTTAAATATTCGGGAATAAGTTTTAAAGAATTTCTTATGTTTTTTTCTTAAGATAGGGGACTTGTTTTAGGGACTATGACTAATTTATCTAAAATAGAGACACGTGTATTATGTTAGAAAAAATAATCTTAGACTTCAATTATGTTTACTTCAAGCTTTTTGAAACCCAGGAACGTTCAATTTATCAAAGTTGCTCTCAATTTTTTTTAATTAAAATATAGTTTTCTTTTTAAAAAAATTAATAATAAACCCTATCTCCCTATATTTATCATGTCTTACTTGGCATAATAATTTTTTTTATCCTTGAAAGAACCTATATTAATGAGAATAAGATTTCATTCTGTAAACATAGACATCCAATATTTTAAAAGATTATATATTACAGAGTAAGAGGATAAAATTCATTACTCCTATACGTATACATTGAGCTATATGAAGTTGTCCAAAAATTTACATGTTATGGAAAATAAGATTTCATTTTCCTAAACATCCACATTCAAAGAAAAATCCTTTAGAGGTTTTAAAAAAAAATACCTCACCTCTAAAACCAAACCCTCTTCATAAACAAAAACAACCCCCTTAGCCATATTCAATGATTCTAGACTTAATGCAAAATCTTTTTGAGAGCATAATTTTTAAATTGCGTTATTTTCTTTAAACTCTTATAAGCTAAAGTTTCTATAATTCAAATCTATTTTTTTATTAGCTAACGATTACAATTTATGCTTGCTATTTGGTTACTTCAAGAAGTCTTTTTGGCCAAAACGTTTCCTCTATTTAAATCATTTTAATGGATTAGGACTTAACTCTTATACCACTGATGTTTATTTAAATCTTTTTTTTAATTAATTTAGGCGGTAGCTAAATTTAGGATTTCTTTTAATTCCTTATAAATATATCTCCAACTTTTGCTCAGAAATAACAAAAGCTTAAGTATGGGGGTATTTGATGAGTTGTAAATACTCGTATTTTTCAATATTTTATTTAGGTCATTTTATTTTATTTTCATTATTTTTAGTTACTTCTGTTTAATAAAATGTTCCTTTTTTGTATATACTCTTTTAACTTAGCTTTATTTTTTTTTCCAGAAATTCTGCAGAAAAAGTCAAAAAACTCAAAGTACACGCCTGTGACCAGCACTACACGCCCGTGACCGGCATTGACACTTTGATTCCAGTGGAAAACTGCCGCGTGCAATGGAAAAATCAAGACATTCCCATGACCATTCCGACACGCCCGTGTCGGTCCTGGAGTTTTCAACCAGTTTCAAACAGTTGCTGCCGACATCAAACTCTGTCAGGTGTCCAGTAAAACGCCCCCTATACGTCCGTGACCTTTCGACATGCCCGTGAACAATACGTGTCTCGTTCCCAAAGTCAGCCAATCAACTAAATTTTGGCTTCTTAAGCACGCCAACCTGATATGCCCCCCGGTCATGCTCGTGACTCGGGCCTATAATCCGAATTTTTTACTTATAAATAGAAATTTTTTGTATGTCCAAAGGGTTCAATTTTTTGGAACCATTTTGCTGTTTGTTGGCTGCCTTAGTGGATTTTATTGCTATGTAAGGAGATTTTGTCCCCCTCTCTTTAGTGTTTGATTTAGCTTTTTGTAACCCTCTTTTTAGCCTAATAAAATGTGTTAGTTTTTGCCTCCTTACCTTGTATTGGATTTCATTTGGGTGTCTCACTTTTCTCTTCTTTTTATCCTTTGTTTATCTTTGTTTTTCTCTTTGAAATGGGTGTGTGTGTGTGTGTGTGTGTATGAGAATAATTTTAAGCTTTATGTTTTCATAGTTTTATTTTACATAGTTTTTTTTGTTTTAGGTTTTCTTATAGTTAGTTAGTGCCATGATAGCTTTTCTTATCTTTTCCCTTAGTTTTGTTTAGCTTTAGTTCTTTTTAAGTGTTTTATGTTCATCCTTATGAATTTGTAAAAGTGTTTTCAAATTGGTTTTTATTTTTCTTTAACTTAGATTTTCTCTTTTAGGGTGTAAAACTTTTTTTTCTTTTTTACTTTTTTTTCACTTTTATACTCTTTTATGAAGTTATAAGAATGAAAAAGTTGTTATTTTAATCTTTGAAACTCTTAGGTTTTTGGCTTTTATTTTGAAAAACTTTTTCCTTCTTTAATTTTTATTTCTCCTTTTTATGCATTTTTAGCAAGTTCTACTGGTAAAAATGTAATCGTTTTAATTTTTCGATCACTTTGTTTTTCTCCTTTTCGTTTTATGTGTGAGTGTATGAGTTAGGTTTTTATAATTTTCCTTTTTATATAGAGTGTGTATGTGTATGAGATAGCCTTTATCGCTTTCATTTCCCGCCTACTCGTTTGAGTAGGACTTGCCCTTTCTTGCTTTCATTTCCCGCCTACTCGTTTGAGTAGGACTTGTAATTTATCGCTTTCATTTACCGCTTACTCGTTTGAGTAGGACTTGCAATTTACCGCTTTCATTTCCTGCCAACTCGTTTGAGTAGGACTTGCAATTTTCACGCCTATTCATTTGAGCAGGACTTGCAATTTAAATTAAGTATTTTTCTTTTGTAACTTAGCTTTTTTACTTTATTTGGCTTTGATGAGTGCGTGCGTTCTCTGTTTAGCTAACTTTTCCTTTTTTCTAGCATTGTATTATCTTTATGTCTTATTTTTATAACCCATTAGCGCTTAGTTTTGAACTCATGCCTCACCAAACTCATAAGCCATCCCCATCCCGATGAGTGGCTAATCACTCTTAGCCCTTGGTATCGAAGAGCATTGGGACATAAAAATCTTTTTAAATAATTAAAGGTCCTCTTCTTCTCTTTAACTAAAGCACTTACAGTTTACCCTAGGTACACGATGCGTAGAACCACATATTGATGTGTAGGCTCTATTTCCGTTATCCATATGCTAGCTAGCTGAGAGGCCGTGCATATGGATTAATCGCCCTTGGGTAGAAAGAGTTTTCGCACTAAACCTCGAGAGAGGAGGAGCGAAATTCTTCCGGATTGGGGTCCCCTCCAATAGCGGGGTTCTTAGCATAAAGCTGACATTAAGAGGAATCCTTCGTCGAATGAGAGCTTTGTCGAATAGTCTTAATGTTCAGGTGAGCGATAGCCCTAGAGATAGGTGAACTCATGCTTATGGAACCTCCACGACCAAGTTGCCCCTTTAATTACTTTGAAACCTAGGATCTCTATTTAACTCAAATTATTTTTGTCTTAATCATTTCAATACCGAGCGTTATTTCTTCATCGATTTTTCTTAGTATATTTTCAGCCTTTTCTTATAACCGCCCTAGTTAGTTTGTTAATCCGACACCTTTACTTTTGGTAAGATAATAGTTCCTCCGGGAGGAGTAGAAATAATCAACCCACCCGAGAATTATACGACCTTGATATTCCCCCCGAATATCTTGTATTACTCGTGATAGGTGCACTTGCCTCCTCTCATTAAAACTCGGTTTTTACTCATCACCATACTCGGGCATTTCTGAGGCCATCAATAGTATGTCTTCTGCAAAAATACCACTGTTGGTAGATCTCAAGAAAAATCAAGCTCTTCTATTGACAGACTCACCTTCAGTCAGATTATGGCTGAGAGAAATAAGAAAAAGGAAGCTTCTCTTTCTTCTGAACAGTCTGTTGTTAACACGTGTTATCAAAGTAGACCTGCTCAGAAAATAAGTTACAATATTCATGAGTGCTGGTAATGTGGCAAAGTGGGGGCATTTTGCCTTAGATTGCTGGCACAATCCAATTGCGCCTAGGGAAAGTACTAGTCTTCCTGTCAGAAAATATGCAGGAAGACAATTTATTTTTCAGGCTAACCAGAACCTAGGACCCAGTAAAATTTGGGGTCCTAAGATATACTAATCTATTTTTCCAGCATAGTCTAACTTCTCATACCCCTATATGGTACTTGGACAGAGGATGTTCTAGACATAGGAATGGAATAAGGAAGATATCTTCAGGATCATACACCTGTGAGGAATGGACCTAAGATCTGTCATTATATAGATGGAGATGGATAAACTGACTATCAAGGACATGGATGAAGACCAACTGGCTCCATCCATTAAAGCTCAAGATGTCTGAGTGGTGGGACATAGTACTGCTACCACATCAATAGAGTAATTAGAAGAAGAAATTAAAGGTTATACTCATCATAGAGGAAAGCATAAGAAGCAGCTCTTATAAGAGAAGTAAAGAAGAGGCACTTGATCCTCAACTATTTGAAGAAATAAAAAGAGATATGTATGCTCTGGTCTTAGTATCATCTGAACCTGCATCAAAGAATGCCCAAAATTTGTGCAAATATTGAGGGGAAGACTAGCAAGCTAGATGCTCCTGTTGAGGGGGAGATAGTACAGTCTGGTATGCTAGACAAGCTTTAGTGTTACCTAGAGAATTGATTTCAGCAAATCTCCAACACCAAATAGATTAGAAGAGTACAACTACTGATCAGATAGCTAGAGCTAAAGGAAAATCTTTTGTTGAAGAAGATAAAAAGATCTGGCTCAGCAAGAAGAGACTTTGCAGGGTGTAAGGTGTTGAAATTTCTCAAGATGATCAACCTGAAGTTTTGGTATCAAGCAACCACTTCCAGAGCTATCAAGCTAATCACTTGATTAAGTGGAAAGTGAGAACAAGGCACAGGAACACTCCAACCATAAATAGAGCTAAGTAATCAGAGACAAGGGAGAGCAAACAAAGATCTTGTATAATCAACTATCTTCTTTACAAAGCTTGGTATACATGGCGAGACATGATTTAGCCAAGTACAAAAGAGAAGAAAATAAGAAGAACAAGCCAGGCAGACAGCCCATTCCAGACCGCCGAGACCGCCGAGTCCGCCAAAGCTAAAGCTGCAGCACTGCACTACGGAGTCCGCCAAACTACGCGGACAACCCGTTATTCTGCCGAACAACCGCTCTACAAGCCACTGCCGAACTGACGAACAGACGGCCTAGTCCACCGAGACCGGTGAACAGGAAATTGAACGCTGAAGAGAAGACTGGCCGGGCACAAGATGGGACCTGCTGTAAACCACCGATTATTAACCGCGAGCTCCACTGATCCCTGACCGCAGTAATAACCAAACCTCTGGCTTCTCAGTGCTAGCCGCACAACCTGTAAATAGCAAACCGGTTAAGAACTTCTTAATCCGCGCGACCTGCAAAACTGAGTCCACAGCAATTAACTAGTGCTAAACTTACTATTCACTCAGTTACTGTTGATGCGACGGGGGGTCCTATTTATAGGCGCGAAGAAGAGTGTGGTCACCGCCCTAGTGGATAGAAACACCGCCCGAGCCCGTATCTAGCACTTCACAGTTTGCTCAGTTTGCAAGGACTTAGCAGGAAACAAGCCTTTATGCACCAAGGCATGACGCCAGTCCGCAACGCAGCGGATACCGCATCTGTCCACATACACAGCATGTTGACATAACAAGACCACTCTGCCAGTCCGCACGCAATATGCGGACACAGCACCAGTCCGCCCATATTGTGAACCAAGCACCAGTCCGCCACATGTACACGACCAACATGCACAACGGCCCAGTCACCAGTAGACAGCGGACTCTGCGATTACCCTGAACTCGCCACAGACAGTGACCAAGTTCAAATAACCCGGCGCGAGCTCTGTGGATAAGGTTCCAGTCTGCCAGCTCTCAAAATAAACTGCCAGCAAGCTGCTCCACCAGAGGTCAAGAGAAAACTCCGCGGACTCAGAGAAAGAGTCCGCCACATCCCGTGGAATACCTCCTATACGCCCGGTTACATCAGGGAACAACCAACCCAAGACTACAACCTCAGACTGCCTAGGCCGCAACACTAGTCCGCTCAGGCCGTGCGGTTTGCTTGATAAACCTCCACTTTCACTTCACAATTTTCAACACTCCCCCTTAAAGTGAGAAGTGGTGATCAAGCCCAGTAGTCCCCGTAACCGAGTAAATGACACCTTTGGTAATGGCTTTGTGAAGACATCTGCGATGTTGTCCGCACTCTGCACATGCTCCACCATCAGAGATCCCTCCAACACCTTCTCTCGAATGAAGTGGTACTCAATCTCGATGCGCTTGGTCCGCATGTGACACACTCGATTATTCACCAGTTTCAGGGCACTTTCATAGTCACCGCCAAGCAGAGTAGGACCACACACTTCTTCATATACGTCCTCTACTAATCTCCTGAGCTAGATGGCTTACCGAGCTGCCAAGGCCGAAGCCTTTTGTTTCGCTTCCGTAGTAGAGGCGGACACTGAGTCTTGCTTCTTGCTGCACCAAGAAATACTCCCAGATCCATAAGAGAAGATGTAACTGGATGTTGACTTCCGGTCATCTGAATCTCCCCCGTAATCAGCATCTGAGTATTCTTGAAGAACAAACTCCGTGCTTCTCCTATATAGGAGACCCATGTTATAAGTAGCCCTCACGTACTTCAGAATATTCCTTGCCACCATCAGATGAGGCTTCTTGGGTTTTGTCATATACCAACTTACTCGGCCAACTGCATAAGCAATGTCTGGCCTTGTAATCGTCAAGTAGATAAGACTCCCAACCAGAGCCCGAAACACCAGAGGATCTGGTAAAATCCTTCCTTCATCTCGCCAAAGTTTGATGCACGAATCAAATGGAGTATAGATACTCTTCCCCTATTGCATGCCGAATCGCAGAACGATTCATTCCGCATAGTCCTTCTGGGACACGAGTATGCCACTCTCCCTCCTCTCCACCTCAAGTCCAAGGAAATGGTGAAGTTTGCACAGATCCTTCATCTAGAATCTGATAGCTAGCTCTTCCCTGAGCCTAACTACTTCCTCCTTGGAATTTCCCGTGATGATCATATCATCCACGTACAATAGCACCAGGAATAGAAGCTCCCCCTTCTTCTTAACGAACAGGCTCGATTCTCAATTTGAAGCCAAATATCCGCAGAACTGGAGGTATTCTGCAATCTTCCCATTCTAGGCTTGAGGAGCCTTCTTTAAGCCATAAAGAGCCTTCTGGAGCTTGCAGACGTAGTCCAGATTTTCTTCAGATATGTAACTAAGTGGCTGATCCATGAAGATTTCCTTGTCGATCTCCCCGTAAAGAAAATCGTTCTTTACATCCAGCTACCACATCTTCCATCCTTGGCAAGCAGCCAAAGCGATCACCACCCGAACTGAAGTCATCTTCGCCACAGGACTAAACGTCTCCTCATAGTCCTCACCGTTCTATTGAGAGAACTCTCGAGAAACAAGGTGAGCCTTGTAACGCTCGATGCTACCATCCGCCTTCTTCTTCAGCTTGTAGACCCACTTGCAAGTAACAGGCGTAACACCATCAACCTTGGGCACCAAGTCCCAAGTTTCATTCTTCCTGAGGGAAGCCATCTCCTCATCCATAGCATTGTTCCACTCCTTCACTCCAGCAACATCTTCAAACTTTGAAGGCTTCCGATTATCCAGAGGGCTTGCAAAGAAACAGGAGACAAAGCTCACAGTATTTCCTTCGCAGTAATGAGATGAAGGCTTGATGATCCTCTTTGATCTCCGAAGAGGCTGCTCCTTACTCACCACTTCCGTTACTTCTTCAGGATCAACTCCAACTCTGGGAAAGCATTGAGAATTGCTCCCCCTGCTTCCTGAACCAGAAGCTTCTGCACCAGAGCTTGAAGCAATAGGATCTACTGGTGAAACAACAAGCTCCTCTTGAACAACTTCAGCAGCCACCTCCTTCTCTTCATCAACCTTGCTCTCTGATAGCTCAACCGAGCTTCCTCCATACAACGTCAGTTCATCAACGACAACATCTCTTGATACAACAAACTTCTTCGTCGCAGGATCCATGCACTTTTATCCCTTCTTCCACTCATCATAGCCTACAAAGACAAGCTTCCTTGCCTTTGCATCAAGCTTTGTTCTTGAGGCATCCGAGATATGCACATAGCAAGTTGAATCAAACACCCGAAGGTGTTCAACACTAGGCTTCTCCTTAAACACCATCTCATGAGGAGACTTCATGTTGATCGGAGTAAGAGGCATCCGATTGATGACATAAGTTACGCAGACTATTCCTTCTGCCCAAAAGGACCTGGGAATGCCATTTGCATGAAGCCAACATTTGTAGGTTTCTGTCAGATGACGAATCTTCCGCTTTGCTACTCTATTTTGTTGTGGAGTATGAGCCCAAGTAAGCTCTCTCTGTATCCCGTGCTTCCTGCAGAAGTAAGAGAATTCGGAAGAGACAAACTCACCACCGTTGTCTGTTCTAAACTTCTTGACTTGCAGGCCAAGCCGGCCCTCCCCCAGCTCCCTGAACTCCACAAACAGATGGAAAGCTACTGACTTCTCCTTCAAGAAATACACCCAAGTGTATTTAGAATAGTCATCAATCATCACCAGCATATATCTACTGCCACCAAGGCTAGCAGTGATGGTTGGCCCCATCAGATTACCATGAATGCATTCTAATTGTTGGGTACATTGGAAAATGTGTACCTGATTTGAAGAAGCCCAACTTAGCTCAATGATATACATCAAGATGTATTTGATGTTGTTTTAAGTTGACATGTGCAGGTGGAGAATTGATAAAGTATGCAGAAAAATTCTAAGTCCAAGTGTCGACACAAAGGAAGCAGTGTCGACACACAGAAGAAAATAGTCGACACAACACTGGGAAGCAGTGTCGACACATAGCAGTTAGTCTACAACTACACTGGGAAAAAGTGTCGACACAGAAGAAGTAAGTCGACACAACACTGGGAATTTGTGTCGACACAGAAAAAGAGTCGACACAACACTGGGAAATTGTGTCGACACAGAAGAAAAGAGTCGACACAATACTGGGAAATTGTGTCGACACAGAAGAAAAGCGTCGACCTCAAACATTGGGAGAATGTGTCGACACAGAAGAATATAGTCGATCTCAAGATTGTCGACATCATCTGAATGTGTCGACACAGAAGAAAATAGTCGACCTCAAGTTAGTCGACACCAGCAGAATGTGTCGACACATTGTGATTAAGTCGACACATAATAGTAGAGTTAAAAAATGAATGTGTCGACACCTGAAGGCTAAGTCGACACTTACTAAAGTTATGATTCTATAACAATTGTGTCGACACACAGGACTTGTGTCGACACACTGAAGAGTCAAGATCAAGTTATTTGCAGAAGAAGCTGTGTCGACTCAAAGGCAACTTAGTCGACATCACTGAAGACTGTGTTGACACCAAAGTCAATTATGTCGACACAAATAGACAGATTGTCTCGACACTTTCTGACAGACTGTTTCAACAACTTGTGATTCAAGACTAAGGCACAGGACTTGTTTGAAGACTTGACAGCTGTGGGTTATCACCGGTTAACTGAAGTTGTCAGACTTGTCAGAAAACGGTTAGAAACCGGATCAGCCGGTTACCATGAAGAATGTCTATAAATAGACAGATTCAGAAGGAGAAAATAATCAACAACATATAGAACTGACCTTTTGAAATACATTGGATCAGAAAGTGGAGAAGGATTACAATTCTACTCATTTCAAGAAAGTGCTAGGCACTTAAGAAGATCTTCTCCGGGAGATCTAAGAAGACTATCTAAGGATAGATCTAAGAAGAGTTCTAATCAGAATTCAGAAGAATCATTCAAAGTTCTGGATAGAGAGAGATCAAGTCAGAATTTGAAGAAGAAGAAAGAATCCACCAGTGGATTCTCAAGAAGCTGTTTGGAATCAACTCAGCTAAGTACATTTTCAAGATGCTTTGAAGAAGGCTAAGAAACAGTTGATTGCATCAGCTGATCAAGAATTGTCATTGCCTTTTCTCTCTCAACTTTGGCAAGACAATTAAAACAATCTTTTCTATATTTCTGTAGGATCTGTTTATACAGATCTGAGTTGTAAGCCTATGTTATAAAGGCTGAGTGTAAGAGTGTTGAACTCTGAGTGGTAGGGCTGTTTGCCTGAGTGTAGGAGAAGGATATTCTCTGAGTTGTAGGCCTTGGGGCAAGGCTGAGGTAGGGCAGTTGTGCCTGAGTTGTAGGAACCAGTTGGGTTCTGAGTTGTAAGATCTATTGATCTGAGATAAGTGGAAGTTTGGCCGAATCTAGCATACTGCTAGATAGGTGAAGGGGGAAAGTGGATGTACCCAGACCTTGGGGAACCACTATAAAACATAGTGCAATCTGTGATGTTTTGTTTTCTGTGATTACTGTGTTTATTATATTAGTTATTAAATTGAATTCTGCCTAGAAGTTTTAGAAAGAGAAGCAGAACCTATTCACCCCCCCCCCCCTCTAGGTGTTTAGGCTGCCTTGAAAGTTAAACTATCAAGTGGTATCAGAGGGAGGTTCCTCAAAAAGGACTTAACAGTCTGAGGTAGATCTGATAGGCAGATTCAAGAATCAAGAAGATGGGTTCTGGAGAGAATCATAAGGAGCTAGGGTCAATGAAATTACCCATATGCAAGAAGGAAATCTTTGGGATCTGGAAAGAAAGAGTCAGATTGTTTATGGAAGCATCTGACCCAAGGATTTACATCACAGTACAGGAAGGCCCCTTCATACCAATGAAGATATCTGTTCTTGATGCAAATATCCAAACACCAAAGACTTATTCTGAAATGACCAAGGATGAAATCATCTTGGCAACCATGGACAAAAGGGCACAGAACATTATTGTCAGTGCCATAGATGATTCAACATTTCAGAATCTGATTCACTGCAAGACCTCCAAGGAGATGTGGGACACATTGATTGTCTACATGGAGGGATCTGAAGAAGTAAGGCTGGACAGAAAATCTATGCTAAATCAGGAGTATGAAAGTTTTAGACAAGGAAAATCTGATAGCATAACTGAGTGCTATAAGAAATTCTATAGAATTGTGAATGAGCTAATATCCTATGGAAGAGTCTTCAGTACCTATGAACTGAATGACAAATTCTTAAGATCCTTATCAAAGGATTGGGATACAAAGATCTGTGCCATAAGAGAAGTGGCAAAATTGGCAGAGATATCTCCTCCAACTCTGTTTGGAAAGTTGCTATCCTATGAAATGCAACTTATGGTAAGGAAGGAGGAGGAAAGAAACTCAAGAGGAGAGCATAGAGAAAAGACTGTGGCATTTAATGCTGAAGCCACTAGAAAGAATAGGAGGAAATCACCATCTCCTCCTAAGGAAGTTGAAGAAGGTAGTTCTGAAAATTCAGATAAGGGTTCAGTCAGCTGTGATTCAGATGCAGACTTTGCTGCATTCACTAGGCAATTTCAAAGGTTCTTGAAAAAGAAGCAATGGAAGTCTAGGCCTTCCTCATCACAGCAAGTAGATGACTATTATCAGAAGAGAAGGTCATCAAGGAAAGAGAAAAGCAGGTCAAAGCCCAGCAAAGCCACTACTTCAAAGATTGTCTGCTATTGTTGCAATAGGCCTGGACATATAGTGGCTGATTGTCCTGACAAAAGGAAGGAATCTTCAGAAAAGAAGAAGACTTATCAGAAAGGCAAGAAGGAGAAATCCTTTGTAGCAAAGAAAGATAAAAGTCTGTCAGACCAGTCAACTTCAGAATCAGGATCTGAAGCTGAAGCATATATTGGATTATATGCTGCATCTGAGGAAGAGGAGTTTATGCAGTTGCTAGACTCCATCAATGAACATCAATGCATGGGTTTGATGACTAGATCAGAAGAGGACCTATGCCAGAATCAGTCTGGTTCTAATGAGGTAAACTGTCCTTCTTGTACATCTGTTTGTAATACAAGTGAAGAATCAGCTACATCTGCATCAAGTGATGAAGATGTATCTGGATCTGAAGGAGATGTCTATCAATTGATAGACAAGTATGGGGACCTGTTGCAGGCCCTTAAGAAAAGCAAGAACCTGGTTAAATCACAGGCTCAGGAAATTGCTGATCTAAGGGTTGCAACAACTGAGTTAGAAAAAGTCCTTGATCAAAAGTTAGCTGAAATTGCCAAGCTGAAGAATATAACTATTATTCAGATGGGCACAATTAATTATACTAATGATCAAGTAAAGAGTCTGGAGGACAGACTTAGAATTGAAAGGGATTTAGTGGCTAGTTACTCTAAGCCAAAATCTGTCTTACCCTTGATAGATGAATTTGTCACTCAGAAGGGTAAGGCTGGATTAGGATTTAAGGGTAACTCCAGGGCTGGCAGATTCAAGAGGAAAGGCAAAGCCCCTATTCAGCCACTAAACCTTTCAGTCCCCATAAGGTTTGGTAAGGAGAAAGTGCCTTCTAACATATATGATCATGAAGACATTCAGGATCATATTAAGACAAATGTTCTGAAGAACAAGGGTGTTAAGGCAAGCAGGCCTACCTATGGTCATAAACCCTATGGTTTTAAGAAATCAGTAGGTGAAGTTGCAACAGCACCAGCAATGAACAGAAATGCTTCTGACAAGGATGTATCTAGATCTAGATACAATAAGTTTGAATGTTGGTGCTGTGGCAAGAGGGGTCATTTTGCATTGGACTGCTGGTATAACACAAGTGTTATAAAGAATAAGAGTCTACCTGTTAGAAGAGGTTATGATAACTTTATTAAGGCTAACCTGAACCAAGGACCCAAGACTTACTTGGGTTCTAAGGGTAAGTAATTCTGTATTGCAGGTGAATCCAAGTTACCATGCCCCTATATGGTACTTGGATAGTGGTTGTTCCAGGCACATGACTGGAACAAAGGGGCTGCTGAAGGAGTATTCATCTGTCAAAGATGGACATAAAGTGATCTTTGGTGGATCTGAAAAAGGAGTCATCAAAGGATTTGGTAACATCTCTTCAAACCTAATTACTATCACCCAAGTGGCCTATGTAAAAGGTTTGAAACATAATCTAATAAGCATAAGCCAGCTGAGTGATCTAGGATATGACATTTCATTTGGTAAGGATGGATGTCATATCAAAAGGTCAAGTGATCAAGAGATCATATTGACTGGGTATAGGAAGAGAAATGTGTATTGCCTTAATTTTGAATGTGAGAATAAGGCATCCCCCATTTGTCTTGTAGCTGATGACAATGCTTCTCATTGTGTTAAGTGGCACAAGAGATTGGCTCATCTAAACTACAAGACAATTGGCCAACTCTTTAGTAAAGAACTAGTGAGGAATGGGCCTCAAGTTAAGTGTATAAAGGAAGGGGTATGCTCAGCTTGTCAAAAGGGCAAGCAGACAAAAACCTCATTTCAAAGCCTTGAAAACAAGGATTCTGTGAGGTTCTTATACCTCTTGCATATGGATCTTTTTGGTCCTATGCCAGTTCACAGTCTAGGTAGGAAGGTCTACACTCTGGTGGTTGTAGATGACTATTCTAGATTTACATGGGTGTTCTTTCTGAGACAAAAATCTGAAACCCCAAGTGTATTATTTAATTTTGTAAAGCAAATTCAGAATGAACTGAATAGTATAGTGGTCAAAATTAGAAGTGACCATGGTACTGAGTTTCAATCTGAAAGCATAACAAACTTGTGTATAGACTTTGGGATTTTCCAAGAGTTCTCCTCACCTAGAACACCTCAGCAAAATGGTATTGCTGAAAGAAAGAATAGAACATTAATTGAAGCTGGTAGAACTCTATTGAGTGACACCTCTCTCCCAGAATATTTTTGGGCTGAGGCAGTTAACACTGCCTGTCATGTCATCAATAGGGCTTCTATCACCAAAGGCCACAGAAAGACTCCCTATGAGATTGTGAAAGGCAGAAAACCAAACCTATCCTATTTTAGGATCTTTGGTTGCAAATGCTATATACTTAACAATGGCAAGTCATATTTGACTAAGTTTGCTGCCAAATCCCAGGATGGGATATTTGTTGGGTACAGCACAAATAGTAAGGCCTATAGAGTCTTCAACTTAACTACTCAAGTTGTTGAAGAATCTGTGCATGTTGTATTTGATGAAACAAGATTAATCAATTGTGAGTTGTCTTGTAGATCAAATGACTCAACAGGTATAAGCAAGAAGATGGACAAGCTCTCCATTGCTGAAGCTTCAAAGGAAGAGGGAGCATTGGAAAATGAAGGCTGCTGTCCATGGGGAGTACAAGAGATAATGGAAGCTGATGAAAACCAAGAGGAACAGCAGAATGAAGAAGCCGGAGATGCATAACCTGAAGGGAATCTACCTCCAGCTATAAGATATCTAAGAGATCATCCTACTGATCAGATAATTGGTGATCCAAGACAAGGAGTGCAAACTAGAAGCAGAAATCAAAGCACAATTTTGCATTCTAGTTTCTTGTCCCAAATGGAACCTAAAAAGTTTGAAGAAGCTATCCAAGACCAGCACTGGATTGATGCTATGCAAGAGGAGCTGAATCAATTTAGAAGGTGCAAAGTCTGGGAGCTTGTTCCTAAACCAAGAGGCCACAACATAATTGGAACTAAGTGGATCTATAGGAACAAGCTAGATGAAAGTGGAATAATAGTAAAGAATAAAGCAAGATTGGTTGCAAAAGGATACAGGCAGGAAGAAGGGATTGACTTTGATCAAACCTTTGCTCCAGTAGCAAGGCTGGAGGCAATCAGAATGTTCCTTGCCTATGCAGCCTGCCAAGACTTCAAAGTATACCAGATGGATGTGAAGTCAGCATTTCTGAATGGTGATCTTAAAGAAGAAGTATATGTAGAGCAGCCATCAGGTTTTGTAGATCCTCTTAAACCTGATTCTGTGTATAAGCTTAGGAAAGCTTTGTATGGGTTAAAACAAGCTCCAAGGGCTTGGTATGAAACCCCGTCTACCTTCCTCATTGAGAATAAATTCTCAAGAGGAAAGATAGACAAAACTCTATTCCTTAGGGAATCCAAAGGAAAGATCATCTTAGTCCAGATCTATGTTGATGACATAATCTTTGGATCTACTGAAAACAACCTTTGTAAAAAGTTTGCCAAACTTATGCAAGGGAAGTTTGAGATGAGCAGTATGGGAGAACTTAAGTTCTTCTTGGGACTCCAAGTAAGACAGACTGATGATGGATTGTCCATATCCCAGTCTAAGTTCACCAAGGAATTAATTAAGAAATATGGTATGGAGTCATCCTCCTCCATGAGAACTCCTATGGGAACAAGTATGCCAATATGCAAAGATGAGGCAGGTAAACCTGTTGATGAATCATTGTATAGAGGAATAGTTGGGTCTCTACTATATCTCACTGCTAGTAGACCTGACATTATGTATGCAACATGTGTCTGTGCTAGGTACCAAGCCTGCCCTAAAGAATCTCATTATACTGCAGTCAAAAGGATTCTGAGATATCTAAAGGGCACTCCTACTCTAGGTCTTTGGTACCCTAGGAATAGAGATTTTCAACTAACAGGCTATTCAGATGCAGATTTTGCAGGATGTAGAGAGGATAGAAAGAGTACTACAGGTACTTGTCAATTCCTGGGAGGAAGACTAATATCTTGGAGTAGTAAAAAGCAGACTAGTGTGGCAATTTCCACAGCTGAGTCAGAGTATATTGCTGCTGGAAGCTGCTGTGCACAGCTATTATGGATGCAGCATCAGCTTAAAGATTATGGTATTCAGGTAAGTAGAACACCCCTTTTATGTGATTCTAAGAGTGCTATTTCTATTGCTAATAATCCAGTTTCTCATAGTAGAACTAAGCATATAGAAATCAAATATCATTTTCTTAGAGAACATGTAGAAAAAGGTGACATCTCATTGGAATTTGTAAAAACAGATTATCAAATAGCAGATGTATTTACTAAGCCTTTAGATGAAACCAAATTCAATAAATTCAAAATTGAATTAGGTATGTTAACCATTGATTAATGTATTAAACAAAATCATTAACAATGCTATTGAAATGGTTTATAAGTAAGTAAAAGTAGTAACAACATAATCAAGTGTTAAAAAGGACACATTGAAGTTACAGAAATTGGCTAAGTAAGAATGTGTCGACACATTCAGTAATAATGTGTCGACTCAGAGAAATTATGTCGACAAGTCAGAAATATTGTGTCGACACAGAGAATATGTGTCGACACTTAAGAGTTTTATTGTCGACTTAACCAGAAATGTAATGTCGACTCAACCAGAATTATGGTGTCGACACTTACAGAATATGTGTCGACACTTGTCCTTAGTGTCGACACAGAATTTCTGTCTTTCTACTATGTATCCAAGGTGTCGACATAACCACAAATTGGTGTCGACACATAGTAGGCTGAAGAAATGTCGAGTTAATAGAAGCTTGTGTCGACACATTCCGTCTGTGTCGACACATTTAGACTGTTTTTGGCGCCTTTTGAACTTCTTTCAACAGAAGCTATAAATAGGTCAAAAGCTCTTTGTGTCGACACGCTTTCAAGGTTTTCGAGACTCAAACCCTGTGTCGACAGTCTTTCTTTCTCTCTTCTCTCAAGCTTTCTCGACACAACGATGGCGCCAAGGATTGAAGATAACATCAATGAAGGATATGAGTTAGTGCGCCAGGCCTTTGCAGAGGCGCCGCCTGATGTTCAAGGAGTTATCACCCTTCTCTCTGCATCAGGGTTAGAATTTCTCATTTCAGAACCAACTAAGATCTGGAAGAAGGAGGTGCACGAGTTCTTTATCTCTGTATCAGTCCATTCTACTGGCCTCAAGATTAAGTCCACTGTTCAAGGGACGAAGGTAAAGATTAATCAAAGAAGTTTAAGAAAGATCTTCCAACTGCAAGTGGTTGAGAATGAAGAGGAAGTTCCTATATCTAAGACAAGGGAAGCCCTTCAATGGTGTGGCCTGGATTCAGGATTGAAGATTGGAGCTGCATTCAACAGAAAGGGAATGAATCAGCAAGGGAAGTTCTTGTCTGAAGTAGTTGGAAAGGTAATCCTCTGCAAGACAGGTGGACATGATAGGATTTCTGCCTATATGTTCAGCCTGATGACCAGGATAGTTTTTACTATTCCTACTGATTGGTCAGGAGTGCTCTTTGACAAGATCAAAGAGGGAATCAAGAAGCCTAACATGGCTAGGATCATGAGCCTGTACTTCACTGGAGTGATTCCTGATGTGATGCAGCAGCTGCAAGGGAGTAAGATTAACCATATGAGAAGAATGGATATGAGACTATTCTCCAGGTGGGATAGGGTGCTGTCCAAGGATGTGCCTGAAGAGAGCAGGCCAGACACCCCTGTGCAATCCCCTACACCAAATCAAGAATCTGAACAAGTACAAGAAGGGACACAGCTTGACTCAACTGTGGTCCAGGAAGTATCAACACCTGCACAGATGCAGGGGGAGCCAGTTTCCACTTCTGCTCCAAAGGTATCTACTCCTGCTTAGGTATAGGGGGAGCTAATGTATTTTACTATAAAAGACATTGCTCATATTCTTATTACTGCACAGGTTCAGGGGGAGCTAGTGTCCACACCTACTCCTGCCACTACAAATATTGAGGTGCAAGTCCAAGAGGAAGCACAGTTAAACATATCTCAAGATTTAACTGCTGCAGAAGTGACCACTCAACTGGAATTTACTATGGAGGAGTTATTCCCAGATGTTGATACTGCTGCTGATAAAGAAGGAGGTGGACCAGATATTGAGAAGTCCATAGGAATGGACATTGATCAGGAAGCTGCTGTGGAAACACAGGTTGAGGATGAGCCTGTGGATGTTGAAGCTGAGCAACAACTCCCAAGAACAGATACAATTCATCATCCACAAGAAAGAATTCATGTAGATACTTCCTCTGACACAGAAACTGAAGAAGCCTGGGTGGCAAAGAAAAGAAAACTTGTTGTCTTTAAGAGAAGAAGCAAGAACTATAAGCAGGCATTACAGACCACAACTCCACAAGTTTCTCCAGCCTTTGATTACAATAAATTTATGGTAGATCTTCAAGTAAAATTGGATGACCAAAGGATGGCTCTGGAGGAGTATGTTGATGAAAATAGCAAGTCAGTTCAGTTTGACTTAGCTCAGGATATCAAGTCCATCCAATTTCAAGTCAACTTGCATAAAACTGAAATGACAGATTGCTTCCACAAGGGTGGCAATGCTGTAGTTTATCTGGCTAAACAACAGGAGGCTATCTCTACAAAGGTGGATGATATTGCTTTGAAGCAAAGTTATGTTCTGGAAAATCAAATCAGAATGAATGAAAATTTAACTGAATCTCATAATGAGATCATTAAAGAAGTGAAGAAGATTGTTCCAGGTATGCCTGCAGATAGAGCCAAAGAAATGGAAGAATTTGATAAAAATTTTCAGGCTGCTATTGCATCTGTTAAGACTGCCATCACAACCTCTCAAAAGGACATATCTGAAAAGCTTCAAAAGTTAAGACCATTTTTCAAAGAGGGAGTGAATTATTTGGATGGCCAAATTCGATTTCAAAAAGAAGATCTTAGAGATCATGTCTCAAGAGAAGCCATAAAGGGGGAGAGGATGCTAATTCATGCAGGCTCTGAGCACACCAAGTGGGTGACCAATAGCATACGAGCCACTTTGGGATATCCCCCATTGTGTGATGATGCTATGGTAGCTGAGTCAGGAATACAATCTACCCATTGTGTGATGATGCTATGGTAGCTGAGTCAGGAATACAATCTAATCTACTTGAAGGCAATCAACCTGAGGTTGCCCAAGTCATATACCCCCCTCCAGATTTTGACTTGATTGATCAGAAAGTTCAAGGAATGTATAGTCCTCCAAAGGAGGTTACTAATATTGTCTTTGGAAAAGTTGATAAGCCTGAGGCTACTCTGAAAGAACAGCAGGATGCTCTATTGGCAAAGAAGAAATTCAGAGAGCAGGCTGTACTGAGCCAGATTATGAGCAGTGGAGTCCTACTTCAAGGAACATCATACTCACTGCATGGAAAGCTGTACAGGATAAAGTTCATGAGAGAGGGAAGTGGTACAATGAAATTGAATGGCAGAAGTATGAGGCAAGGCAAGAGGCAATTGTACAATTCAGAAGGAAAGCCAAGCTGGGAAGACTGCCATCAGATGCTAAGGAGCCAAGCAAATACTTCCCAAAGCCTTTTCATTATTTTGAAAGGCAAAGGATCAAGGAAGAAGCTTAGAAGAAGGCTGATCTTAAAGGAAAGAAGATAGCTGAAGAATCAGAAGCTCCTGTGACAGCTACAATTCAGTCTGGCAAAGGGATTATGATTAGAGAGCCTGATCAATCCTGATTTTGTTTTAAATATTTTGTAATGTTGTGATGTAATCATCAAATGTAAAACTTTGTAATCAAACATTACCCTGTTATAAACAAAATGTTGTTTGGCATATTATAATGTGCATTCTGTGATGATTGATTCTGAATTATTCTATGTTATGTTTTGTTTATATTTAAAGTATTCCTGCTATGTCATTAATCATCATTTAGTACTATTTATAAATGGTGTATATCATTGGCTATAGGGGTTATGACTTCTCCAAATAGGGAGAGATTATTGGGTACATTGGAAAATGTGTACCTGATTTGAAGAAGCCCAACTTAGCTCAATGATATACATCAAGGTGTATTTGATGTTGTTTTAAGTTGACATGTGCAGGTGGAGAATTGATAAAGTATGCAGAAAAATTCTAAGTCCAAGTGTCGACACAAAGGAAGCAGTGTCGACACACAGAAGAAAATAGTCGACACAACACTGGGAAGCAGTGTCGACACATAGCAGTTAGTCTACAACTACACTGGGAAAAAGTGTCGACACAGAAGAAGTAAGTCGACACAACACTGGGAATTTGTGTCGACACAGAAAAAGAGTCGACACAACACTGGGAAATTGTGTCGACACAGAAGAAAAGAGTCGACACAATACTGGGAAATTGTGTCGACACAGAAGAAAAGCGTCGACCTCAAACATTGGGAGAATGTGTCGACACAGAAGAATATAGTCGATCTCAAGATTGTCGACATCATCTGAATGTGTCGACACAGAAGAAAATAGTCGACCTCAAGTTAGTCGACACCAGCAGAATGTGTCGACACATTGTGATTAAGTCGACACATAATAGCAGAGTTAAAAAATGAATGTGTCGACACCTGAAGGCTAAGTCGACACTTACTAAAGTTATGATTCTACAACAATTGTGTCGACACACAGGACTTGTGTCGACACACTGAAGAGTCAAGATCAAGTTATTTGCAGAAGAAGCTGTGTCGACTCAAAGGCAACTTAGTCGACATCACTGAAGACTGTGTCGACACCAAAGTCAATTATGTCGACACAAATAGACAGATTGTCTCGACACTTTCTGACAGACTGTTTCAACAACTTGTGATTCAAGACTAAGGCACAGGACTTGTTTGAAGACTTGACAGCTGTGGGTTATCACCGGTTAACTGAAGTTGTCAGACTTGTCAGAAAACGGTTAGAAACCGGATCAGCCGGTTACCATGAAGAATGTCTATAAATAGACAGATTCAGAAGGAGAAAATAATCAACAACATATAGAACTGACCTTTTGAAATACATTGGATCAGAAAGTGGAGAAGGATTACAATTCTACTCATTTCAAGAAAGTGCTAGGCACTTAAGAAGATCTTCTCCGGGAGATCTAAGAAGACTATCTAAGGATAGATCTAAGAAGAGTTCTAATCAGAATTCAGAAGAATCATTCAAAGTTCTGGATAGAGAGAGATCAAGTCAGAATTTGAAGAAGAAGAAAGAATCCACCAGTGGATTCTCAAGAAGCTGTTTGGAATCAACTCAGCTAAGTACATTTTCAAGAAGCTTTGAAGAAGGCTAAGAAACAGTTGATTGCATCAGCTGATCAAGAATTGTCATTGCCTTTTCTCTCTCAACTTTGGCAAGACAATTAAAACAATCTTTTCTATATTTCTGTAGGATCTGTTTATACAGATCTGAGTTGTAAGCCTATGTTATAAAGGCTGAGTGTAAGAGTGTTGAACTCTGAGTGGTAGGGCTGTTTGCCTGAGTGTAGGAGAAGGATATTCTCTGAGTTGTAGGCCTTGGGGCAAGGCTGAGGTAGGGCAGTTGTGCCTGAGTTGTAGGAACCAGTTGGGTTCTGAGTTGTAAGATCTATTGATCTGAGATAAGTGGAAGTTTGGCCGAATCTAGCATACTGCTAGATAGGTGAAGGGGGAAAGTGGATGTACCCAGACCTTGGGGAACCACTATAAAACATAGTGCAATCTGTGATGTTTTGTTTTCTGTGATTGCTGTGTTTATTATATTAGTTATTAAATTGAATTCTGCCTAGAAGTTTTAGAAAGAGAAGCAGAACCTATTCACCCCCCCCTCTAGGTGTTTAGGCTGCCTTGAAAGTTAAACTATCACTAATGGTGCCTTGCTTCTTGTTTGTGACTTATCAAACGGAAGGCGATAAGCCTTACCGTACTGATATCCCGTACAAATGTGGTCATCTCCGTAAGAGGACAACTTTGGCAAGCCTTTCACAAGACTCTTCAATGCCATAGCTTTGAGCTTGTCAATCCCAACATGCCCCAGCCACTCATGCCAAATAGCAGCGCTATTGTTGGCCCTCATCCAATCAACATAAGAGCTTGTTGATAACATAAATAAGTCTCTAACTCTTCTCCCTACTTGAGCAACATCAGCCTTCACCGCTGATACGTTGCGGAGAAACCTTACTTCTGTTGGGCCAAACAGAACATGAAAGCCCGTATCGACTACGTTGGTCACTGAGAAGAGGTTCTTCTTCATGCCGGGTATGTGATACACACTCCTTAACATGAGCGGACCCTAAGCACTCTTTAAAGAAACTAACCCTGCTTCTCTATAGTATGAACAGAATCATCAGCTGTAATGATAGCTTCGTTACCTGAGAATGTCTACAGTTAAGAGAACTTCGACTTGTCTCCAGTGAGGTGATGACCACACCTCAAGTCGACCATCCAGTCATCTTGGTAGTCCATAGTGGAAAGAGCACGAACGTACATTCTTGTCAGAAACGCTCCTCCCCACCCGGTCTTCTCAGCACTAGAAACAGCTCCTTCCTTGTCTGCAACATACCCAGGTTGCAACTTGATCTTGCAGTCACGCTTGAAGTGGCCTGCCTGATTGCACCTATAGCATTTCAACTCTTTCTTCCAGTTCTTATTAAGATCAGCGCTCCTCTCTTGCTGATAAGAAGTTGAAGGCCCATCCTCAACATAAAACTTCTTCTTCTCCCATCTCTTCTTCTTCTTCTTCTTATTCTTCTTCTCAGTGAAGAGAGCTTCACTACCTCCTTCAGAGATAGTCACCCCGGCCATCTGCCTAACCAAACTCTCCTGTGATGCTAGCAGATTTTCCAGCTCCAGCAGAGATGGCTGCGTCTCCTATCCTTGTACTGAAGTCACAAAGGACATATACTCCTTCCGCAAACCGCGTACTATATGCCTCTTCAACTTAGCTTCAGAAATAGGCTCATCAGGTTCCAATGCTGAAATTTCGGCGCACAAGTTCTTCATCTTGAGAAAGAACTTCGAGACGGACAGATCTCCTTAAGCGTACTTAGCCAACTCATTCTCTAAGAACTGTATCCTTGCTACATTCTTCCTGTTTAACAAACCATCAATGGTTGTCCAAATCTCAGCAACAGACTCACATCCTAAGATGTGATCAAAGAGCTCAGGTGAGATAGCCCGCTTGAGAGCAAACTCTGCCTTTGCATTAGTCCTCCTCTAAGCTCTCACCTGTTAAGCAGAACCAGTAGCAACAGTAACTTCTTGCATGTCGTCACCACCGATGACCTCCCATAGATCCTCACCAATAAGATAGCTCTTCATACATGATTTACACTTCTTGAAGTTAACCGCTATAAGAAGCTCAATACCAAGACCCCTTGCAAATTCTCCTTCCATTGCAACACCACTGATCTACTAGCTTCCAGAAGCACCGAGCACAACTGAGGTTGAACACTGATCAAGCCATTGTTCCCTCTGATACCATGTTGAAATTTCTCAAGCTGATCAACCTGAAGTTCTGGTATCAAGCATCCACTTCCAGAGCTTTCAAGCTGATCACTTGATTAAGCGGAAAGCGAGAACAAGACGCAGGAACACTCCAACCATAAATAAAGCTAAGTAATCAGAGACAAGGGAGAGCAAACAAAGGTCTTGTATAATCAACTATATTCTTTACAAAGCTTTATATACGTGGCAAGACATGATTTCGCCAAGTACAAAAGAGAAACAAAAAAGAAGAACAAGTCGGGCGGACAGCCCCTTCCAGACCGCCGGGTCCGCCGAGACCGCCGAGTCCGCCAAAGCTAAAGCAACACCACTGCACTACGGAGTCTGCCAAACTGCACGGACAACCCGTTATTCTTCCGAACAACCACTATACAAGCCGCTGCCGAACTGAGAAACAGTCTGCCTAGTCCGCCGAGACCGGCGAACAGGTTATTGAATGCTGAAGAGAAGATTGGCCGGTCATAAGATGTGACATGATGCAAACCGCAAATTGTTAACCGCGAGCTCCACTGATCCCTGACCGCAGTCAGAACCAAACCTATGGCTTCTCAGTGCTAGCCACACAACCTGTAAACAGCAAACCGGTTAAATATTCTCAATCCGTACGACCTGCAAAATTGAGTCCACAACAATTAACCAGTGCTCAATTTATTGTTCATTCAGTTACTATTGATGTGATGGGGGGGGGTCCTATTTATAGGCACGGAGAGGAGTGTGGTCACCGCCCTAGAGGATAGAAACATCGCCCGAGCCCCCAGCTAGCACTGCACAGTCCGCTCAGTCCGCAAGGACTTAGCAGGAAACAAGCCTTCATGCACCAAGGCATGACGCCAGTCCGTAACCCAACGGATACCGCATCTGTCCACATACACAGCATGTGGACACAACAAGACCACCCTGCCAGTCTGCACGCAATACACGGACACATAAGCAGTCCGCCCATACTGCAAACCAAGCACCAGTTCGCCATATATCCACGACCAACATGTACGATGGCCCGGTCATCAGCAGACAACGGACTCTACGATTACCCTGAACTCGCCACAGATAGCGACCATGTTCAAACAACCTGGCACGAGCTCTGTGGACAAGGTTCCAGTCCGCCAGCTCTCAAAACAAACCGCCAGCAAGCTGCTCCACCAGAGGTCAAGAGCAAACTCCGCGGACTCAGAGAAAGAGTCCGCCACATCTCGCGGAAAATCCTCCTATCCGCTCGGTTACATCAGGGAACAACCAACCCAAGAATGCAACCTCAGACCGTCTAGGCTGCAACACCAGTCCGCCAGATAGTCTGCCCAGGCCGTGCGGTCTGCTTGATCAACCTCCACTTTCGCTTCACAATTTTCAACATAAGGAATTTATTGTGCACAGTTATTGTGGATCCAACATCAGCTCTAGGTCTATAATACAAAAATAAGTAATACCACTTTGTATTGTGAGTCAACTAGTGTAATATCCAATGCTAGGAATCCTGTCTCTTATAGCATGACTAAGCGTATTGAGATAAGGTATCATTTTATTAGAGAGCTGGTGGAGAAGGAAGACATTAGTCTTAAATTTGTCTCAACAGACAAACAAGTGGCTCATATCTTTACTAACCCACTAGATAAAGCTAAATTCAACGCCTTCAAATTTGAATTGGGAATGCTGAATTTGGTCCATCTTTAGTAGCTCTCTATACTATATTTTGTTCATTCTGTTGCAGGTTAATCTAATCCCTGCAGGACAGGATAGTCAAATTAGACTAAGTATAAAAGATTGTCTGTTTGCGGCTAAGTGTCGGGATTTAATCCCTGCAGTTGATCAAAGTCTTAATCTCAAAGAGGTATGCGACTCTCCACCTTTTAAAAGTAAAATCACTATAATTAGAAGGATAGGTGCATAAGACAAAATACACTGTTCCATGCCCCTCCCTTCCCGATTCCGCCAAATCGACGGAACTGCTTCGCGAAACCTCAGAATTTCTAAAAGAAATGGCTCCAAAAGGTCAGAATTTCTTGTTCGAAGGCTGCGAACTAGTTCGTAATGGCTTTAAGGATGCTCTAGAAGAAGTGCAGCTCGTTCTACATTTGTTCAAGGTCTCTGACCTATATTTTGTTCTGTCAGAACCCTGCTTGCTCTAGAAGAGGGAAGTCCTAGAGTTACTCTCTAGTGCTAAGGTTGACACTTGTACCAGCAAAATAAAGTCAATTATCAGTGACAAAAAGATAAAGATAACTCCAAGGAGACTAAGCAAGGCGTTGTAGTTGCCCAAGTTCACAGAATCATATATGCAAGAGGACATGGATCAATCTAATGTCAGGTCAACACTAAAGTAGTGTGGATTATCTAAACACACCACTGGATCAATTCCAAGGAAGGAACTGAATCTGAAAGGTAAGTTTCTTACTGATATCATTTGGAAAGCTTTGTTGTGCAAAACAGGCTCCCATGATAAGATTTCTAAAAAGATGTTTGAGCTAATGGATAGATTAATCCTTTCCAAAAGGACAGATTGGGGGAGGGTCCTATTTGACATGATAGTAAAGTGCATTGATGAACCGAAACTTGGCAGAATACTATCTCTGTTTCTGCTTAAAAGTGTTCTAGGGATCCTGAACACCAGGTTAGGAACAAAAATCCATCACATAAGAAGGATGGATGTGAAGATGTTAGATAGATGGGACATAGTCCTTCAGCCCCATGGTAAAACTGTAAGACCCCCTTTTTCTTTTCTTTTTAAACACCGGGGTCTTAGCCCAGAACTGCCGCTTTGCGATGGCACCGACTCACGGGAAGGTCACCATTACAAAACGCCAATTCTGCCGGCCCTTTTCGATCGCAGAATAGTAGCATAATAAGTAAAAGCAAGTCCACAATAACCACATGTAAATGAATAAATCTCCACGAAGGGAGAGTCCACAATAATAATAATAATCAGAGTACAGAAAGGGGCTTGTGCCCAGTACATGTAATCCTCACTACAAGTCACTCGCGGAAGCAAAACTAAAACTAAGCGTCACCGTAACTGTCACTGAGCCGAGAGCACCCAAGCTGGACTGGCCCAACTCCACCGACTCTGTACTCTGCTGGTACTGCATCTCTGGGTGCTTCTTCCTTTTCGGCCTGCCGTCGCCGCCTCGCGATCCACGTCTGCGTGTACGTCTTCGGCCTCCTGGCTGCTGAGCTTGTGGGGTCCCACCCATCAAGGGGCATTTGACCCGTGTATGTCCCGGCTGGTGACAATGGTAACACGGTCGCGGGGCCAACTCTGTCAGGAACTGCAATAGCGGTGACCCTTCCATATGGTACACCTAAAATGTTGTGGTTCGAAAACCGCTAGTCATAAAGACTAAGCCCTATCATCCCCTACCCCTTCCCCCATGGCTCCTAGGTACCGAGCGGAGAGGAAGATAGGAAAGGACATGAAGGTGGAGAGTAAGTCAAATAAACAGGTGATAGTGGACCTACGTTAGCAATTCTATAGTAAATAAGATAGAAACAGAAAGTAAGAAATATAACCTTAACTTATGCGCGGAAGCCCATAAGCCAAGGGATCTTTTGCAGGGCTCCCATCGTATAGAGTGTCCCATACCACTTATACGTTGGGGTGTCGGTTATCAAATAGTAAGGAATGGCAAGTAAATGAAAGAACAAGAAATATAACCATTGATTTATAGGGATTACCCCTATAGACCAAGGGGTCGTTTTGCAGGGCCTATCGTATAAAACGTCCCATACCATTTTATACGTTAGGTGGCATGTTTATGCTATGACACACAATTATGCTATGAAATGCACAAGCAAGTGCAACACACCCACCGACTCTATGCGCACAGACCTTTAGTTCCCCTTGTTCGGGAGGCTAGCTTCACCCCCAGGAACCTCCGTTGTGGCAAACGGAGACAGTGAGTCGGGCCCCCCACTCCTAGGCGGGTAACCACACTACCAGGCCTAGCCCTTCCGTACGCCCATAGAAGAACACAACCTAGAGTATCCGCGTACTTGTGCTGGCTATACACACCAGGCTTTTCGCCGAGTCAACGTACCGCTGTCGGTGTGATCGATCGCCTAGTACCGATGACCCACAACTTATATGCACATGCAACCATGACAATTATTATATTTGTACAAGTTCTTATATTACCGAGCCTCCAGCTCTCTAGGCTACTAAGCCTATACCAAGTCCCCGAGCATCCCGCTCCCTGGACTTCCAAATTACCAACCAAACCATAGTCATTACTAGTAGGCCCTTAGACTATGGACCTACTCTACCCATTCCATACTAATTCTTCTTCCTAAGTGTATAAGTGTAGGTGTGAGGTACAACTATTACTTGGGTTACTCTTGATCATCTTATTCCTACCATTTAAGGTTGACCTTAGACTTTCCGAGGGTTACCCGGTGAAGGGCTCGCAGCGGTACTAGGAGCTATGATGGGGTGAATCCCAAAAACTCCCTTTCCAAGGCACTTATTATACTTGATTGGTTCCCTTAACCCATTCCCTTCTCGCATTACGGTGGGCCATTCCTAGGGTGACTTGACTCTTCCTCTTCTCGGGGAGGACGGTCTTCCGTCGAACCCGAACACTACCTATCGCTAGTCAATCTCACCCCTTACCCATCCTAACTTCCAATAATGAACTTGATTTAACTCATCCTGCCCAAACCAGCAAACTACCAAAAATTCCATCTCCAAGTTCATTACCCACTCTAGCTCCGCTTCTGCAGTTTTACTAAACATAGACCGTCCTAATCTTTATGAGGTATGCAAGGGGTGGTACTCCCAACTGTCTTCCAAATCCCATATAATATTTACTGGAGGTCTACCATGACCTAATTAGTCTAAATCCAGAAATTAATAATTTTCCTATTTCATTTGGCATTTAATTTATTTATTCTAAGATCCCGACTGCCCTTGTATGAACATGAAGTGCACTAATGAGTCAATAATAAATCATCATAAAATCAATAAAAATCATATGAGACATTTAAACAGCAATTCCAAGTTTTGAGAAATTTCAGAGATGTTTATGCCTATATTTCCTAATTTACCATTTTAGGCCACTTTTACTATATCATGAAGGAAGTACTATAAATATTTATCCAAAAATCCCAAGAAAATTATGTAAGCTATATAGTGACCTAAAACCATCATAAACCAAGTACCATAATTTTTATCCATCATTTGAACTCTGAATTTATTTTAAAGCAAGATACTAATTTTCATAACTTAATGAAGGAGGTACTCTTTTTATCCATCTAAAATTCCAGAGAAAATTACTAGGTGACTATAATAATTTCAAACACCCACTGATCAAATTTCATAATTTTCCAATCAATAATTAAACACTATTTGTATTTTTGACTGTATATCACATTTAGCACATTAAAGAATAAAGTACCCAAAATATTCAGATAAAATTTCCAAGAAAATTACAGAAGATATAATATGCTATAAGATACCCTAATCCAAGATTTCATAATATTCCAGTGAACAGAAATTCCATAATCATCAAAATAAATATCCAGGGCACCATTAGAGTTGTAAATGAAGTACTGTATAAATTAATCCAAAAATCTCAACAAAATTAAATTATATCTACTTGGACCATAACATCACTCTACCCAAATTTTGGCTTGATTTGTAGTTCATTTAATAGCTTAATAATTCAAATTAAGGTTGGTGACCTAAACTAGGGTTAGGGTTTTAGGTGGGCTAAATGTCTCCAAATACCCTAAAATTTTGTCCAAAGAACTATACAGGCCCTATGGTTCTCTCCACCAAATTTCAAGTCAGTCCAAGGTCATTTGACCCCATGACCTTCACAACCCTATAAATCCCCATTAAGGGACCTACCCTAGGGTTCTAGGGCTACCCTACACCAAAGCACTCCAAACTCCCTTGGAGGGTGTGTCATGCCCTAAAAAGTCAGTGACCAAAATATCAGCCCCTGTGGAAGCGATATGTCCACTCAAACACCAAGGGGGTGTTTGATCCTAAATTATCCTATAAGGATCATCCTTGGGTTGAACCCAACCCTATTCAAAACATCTCCAAATGAGATGAAATTTTTACCAGAACCTTATGATAAACCCAGGGACCACTCACCAAAATTTGGGAGGGTTTGAAAGTCATTTAGCCATCTAATTAAATTTAGCTTAGATTATTGAATGTTTCTAAAAACTACAGAAAAACATTCTCCAAAAATTCTCATTTTTGGATAGCACTTAGATATAGGTAATAATAGGCCACCCCCCAAATTTCAAGTCATTTTGATTACTGGATCGGAGTGGGGAATTTTTCTAAGGTCAAGATAGCCCTATGGACAGACCTCACCGAAAAGGGTGCTGTGGTCTAACCAGAACTCCAAATTGAGTGAAATCAATTTTGAATTAAAGTAGACTTCATGGGCTACATTTTCTAAGCTGACCAATTTTCCTGTAGGAGCCTCTAAGTATTTTTCCCAAATTATTTAAAGTGACGGATAATTTCATTCAGAAATTGTTTTAAAAAAAATAGAATCTAGTTTTCATGGCACTGTTCATCTTCTTCAACAGCCCGAAACCAGAAGCTTGAAAACTTAGTTTCCTTTAGCTTTTACAAAGATATTTCCCGGCCATCCAGCCATCTCCCTGGCCAGCCACCACCACCACCACCACTGTTGAGGTGAGGGCTACCGTCGGGCGGCGGCACAGCCGCCGGAGAGGCGGTTTCCGGCGAACCCGCCACCATGCAAATTTTGGAAAAGCATGGAAACGCTCACCCGATCCGGCTCTTTTGAGCCCGATATCTCTCCTAATGATTTCTAAGATCTATCCATAGAAGAAAGGGTAGAGGAGGACCTTATTCATGGTTTGACGGCGAGATGGACGTTGGACTGTCATGGCGCGGTGGTGGCGTCGTCGGAATTCTTCTACAGCACCGTACAAGCTCCAAATCCATCGGGTAAGGGTGGAAACTCCATCTCTGAGTCTAGGGAGCCTTTTTAAAGGGAAGAAAGGAGGGAGGGGAAAGGTTGAAACGTTCACGGCCATTAATATTTCTTCTTAATAACGTTTCGGTTATGATGCAGGGAATTGAATTGCTGGAAACGAAGAGATGTTTGTCAGGTGGCGATTTCCTATTGGACCAACATTTCCTTATTTATTTATATAATTACAGAAGGAAAACGGCCCATAAATACTCCTGGAGTAACTTCCCATAATCAGAATTGATTACGACGTCGGTTACCGAAATTTCCAGTCTGGCTGACGTTTCGGCCTTGGTCACGGGCGTGACACATAGGTCACGAGCGTGACTGGCCCGGATAGCCAATTCTGGGATCGACGATCGTCGAACTGAGATCGACGATCGTCAAAGGGTGGTCACGGGCGTGACACCTGGGTCACGGGCGTGACAGGCCCGTGTGGCCAATTCTGGGTGGACGACTGTCGGACTACGGTCGACGATCGTTGAAGGATGGTCACGCCCTAGGTCACGGGCGTGACACTTAGGTCACGGGCGTGACAGGCCCGAGCTGTAAATTCTGGGTTTGACGATCGTCGATTTGAGGTCAATGATCGTCGAAGGGTGGTCATGCCCTAGGTCACGGGCATGACACAAAGGTCACGGGCATGACAGGGTAATGAGGAAAATTCCGCGCTCGGCGATCGTCACGCTGAGATCGACGATCGCCGAAGGGGGTCACGCCCTTGGTCACGGGCGTGACACCTGGGTCACGGGCGTGACAGGGCCGGGTTGAAAATTCTGCGCCCGACGATCGTCTCCCTGGGATCGACGATCGTCGTAGGAGTCACGCCCTATGTCACGGGCGTGACATAAAGGTCACGGGCGTGACAGGTCGGTCACGGGCGTGACCAACCCGTGACCCGAATCTCAGTCGATTTATTTCAATTTTTGGGCTTCCTAGGGTTCTGTCACGACCAACCGACTCCTAGGGGTCTAGCCGGAAATGGGATGTTACAAATCCCAATAAACAAAACAAAGATTTCGTCCCCGAAATCAAGGTTAAGCCTACGAGACTCTAATCAGGAAAAGGAAGCTTGTAACATCCCATGAAAGTTGAAAGATCTACATCTCTGCGTTACGTTTGCAGTGTGTAGTTTTGATTGTTAAGACCCATTCGTCCAATTGTCAAGGTATACACCCCAATAACAAAGGATTAGCCCCTATTCTTGAAATTTTCGGTCTTATTGGTTTAAAATAGGAACGCAGATTGATTATCCAAAGGGGTTTGTGAGGTATACCCGACCGAAAAGTTCTGGATACCTTTGTCGCATCGAGTCCTGTGGCTCCCATGTATGCTCCTCCTACCCATGTTTGTAGAACCTTGACTAACGAAACCTTCTTCCGACGCAAGGTCCGTACTCCTCTACCATTGATCCAAATCGGCTCCAAGTGAACTGACTAGTTGGAGGCTACCGGTCCATCGGTGGTCAAAATCTGCTGCTCCGGGCGCAGTAAAGCCCTCCTAAGTGAAGAAACATGGAATACGTCGTGTAGAGCTGCCAGCTCTGGTGGCAACTCCAGCCTGTAAGCTAGGGCCCGATCCGCTCCAGGATCCTGTAAGGGCCCATATACCTAGGGCTGAACTTCTACCTCCGACCACGCACCTGTGAAACTCCATGCACGGGCCGGATCTTCAAAAACACTCGGTCCCCCCACTTGAACTCATCTTTCTTGATCGGAATGAATCTGTCCACCTTCGTCAACCGATCGACGATGACTCAAGTCGAGTCATTTCCCGTCCGTGATCGGGGAATTCCGTGAATAAAACCCATCGTGATGTCCTCAAATTTCCCCTTCGGGGGTACATGTTCTGAGATACATCATCCTTCTGATGATACAACCCATCGATTAAATCTTTACCTTCTCAGATATCCCGTATCTTGTTACCCGTCACCTAATTTCACGTGATAATAGTTAATTCTCGTAATTATTCCGTCTTATTACTATATCATTGTCTTGGTAACGCTATGGGTCATCATTCCAAACATTTTTTTTTACAAAATCTTATGTTTGCCTGAATAACGTCGAATTATATCGACTTCAATCTCACTATGTTTGTTACGCCACTTTCCCTAAACTAGGTCAAAGGAAACCCAAGCCAATACTAATTTGCCCAATAAACAAAAGTTTAGCCCCCAATAAACAAAAGATCAGCCCCTACCTATCTTGGGCTAAGTATCTTGGATATCACTCTGTTACATCTGTCCTAGCTGGGTGCACAATCCCTAGGGCATCAATCTTCGACTTGGGGTTCCACCCTAAAACTCGTTAATGTACTCCATACTTTAAACTCTCTGAGTCACATTTACGACAACTTTATCCGAGTCAAAATGTTCCCAATCTCACATGGGTATCTTCCGAACTTGAATTCCTATCCGACCCTCAGTGTTTGTCTCGGTGGTTGCCTCTAGGTAATTTTGTTACCGGTATTGAGGATTAAGACTACTTGTCTTTTACCATTCTGCTAATGTACTATTCGTCTCAATTCTCCTTAAAGTAGTCTACCTATCCGAATAATCGTTGATTGGGATAGTAGGGACACCTGAGTTTTCGACTTAAGTAGTCATTCTCGTGCTAAAATCCTCCTTTATTCTCTTTGGGTATCTTCTTACCTTAACCAAATTCATACCCAAGGTCTATTTTGAACTAGGGCATACTATAGATTGTCCTGGTTAGTCACGAGTTCTAGTTGGTTAAGTCTAAATCGTAGACTAGAGAGTTATGTGAAATGTTCTTTACCGCCGGAGGTGTTCCCTGCTGGGGGCAAGGTAGGCCACAGGCTACAAAGAAGGATTCCAATTAACGATGAAGTGGACTTTCACCCGTGATTTCCCTTATGGGCACACCACTGCTTCCACTGCTTAGTTTGTCCCCAAACTAAACTCGAGCGGGGGTGACCCAGGGTTAGTGGACCGCTACTTTTCCGATCGAGGTCCGCTCTGATACCACTTGTAAGACCTCCTTTTTTTTCTTTTTAAACACCGGGGTCTTAGCCCAGAACTGCCGCTTTGCGATGACACCGACTCACGGGAAGGTCGCCACTACAAAACGCCAATTCTACCGGCCCTTTTCGATCGCAGAATAGTAGCATAATAAGTAAAAGCAAGTCCACAATAACCACATGTAAATGAATAAATCTCCACGAAGGGAGAGTCCACAATAATAATAATAATCAGAGTACAGAAAGGGGCTTGTGCCCAGTACATGTAATCCTCACTACAAGTCACTCGCGGAAGCAAAACTAAAACTAAGCGTCACCGTAACTGTCACTGAGCCGAGAGCACCCAAGCTGGACTGGCCCAACTCCACCGACTCTGTACTCTGCTGGTACTGCATCTCTGGGTGCTTCTTCCTTTTCGGCATGCCGTCGCCGCCTCGCGATCCACGTCTGCGTCTACGTCTTCGGCCTCCTGGCTGCTGAGCTTGTGGGGTCCCACCCATCAAGGGGCATTTGACCTGTGTATGTCCCGGCTGGTGAAAATGGTAACACGGTCGCGGGGCCAACTCTGTCAGGAACTGCAATAGCGGTGACCCTTCCATATGGTACACCTAAAATATTGTGGTTCAAAAACCGTTAGTCATAAAGACTAAGCCCTATCATCCCCTACCCCTTACCCCATGGCTCCTAGGTACCGAGCGGAGAGGAAGAAAGGAAAGGACATGAAGGTGGAGAGTAAGTCAAATAAACAGGTGATAGTGGACCTACGCTAGCAATTCTATAGTAAATAAGATAGAAACAGAAAGTAAGAAATGTAACCTTAACTTATGCGTGGAAGCGCATAAGCCAAGGGATCTTTTGCAGGGCTCCCATCGTATAGAGTCTCCCATACCACTTATACGTTGGGGTGTCGGTTATCAAACAGCAAGGAATGGCAAGTAAATGAAAGAACAAGAAATATAACCATTGATTTATAGGGATTACCCCTATAGACCAAGGGGTCGTTTTATAGGGCCTATCGTATAAAACGTCCCATACCATTTTATACGTTAGGTGGCATGTTTATGCTATGACACACAATTATGCTATGAAATGCACAAGCAAGTGCAACACACCCACCGACTCTATGCGCACAGACCTTTAGTTCCCCCTGTTCGGGAGGCTAGCTTCACCCCCAGGAACCTCCGTTGTGGCAAACGGAGACAGTGAGTCGGGCCCCCCACTCCTAGGCGGGTAACCACACTACCAGGCCTAGCCCTTCCGTATGCCCCTAGAAGAACACAACCTAGAGTATCCGCGTACTTGTGCTGGCTATACACACCAGGCTTTTCGCCGAGTCAACGTACCGCTGTCGGTGTGATCGATCGCCTAATACTGATGACCCACCACTTATATGCACATGCAACCATGACAATTATTATATTTGTACAAGTTCTTATATTACCGAGCCTCCAGCTCTCTAGGCTACTAAGCCTATACCAAGTCCCCGAGCATCCCGCTCCCTGGACTTCCAAATTACCAACCAAACCATAGTCATTACTAGTAGGCCCTTAGACTATGGACCTACTCTACCCATTCCATACTAATTCTTCTTCCTAAGTGTACAAGTGTAGGTGTGAGGTACAACTATTACTTGGGTTACTCTTGATCATCTTATTCCTACCATTTAAGGTTGACCTTAGACTTTCCGAGGGTTACCCGGTGAAGGGCTCGCAGCGGTACTAGGAGCTATGATGGGGAGAATCCCAAAAACTCCCTTTCCAAGGCACTTATTATACTTGATTGGTTCCCTTAACCCATTCCCTTCTCGCATTACGGAGGGCCATTCCTAGGGTGACTTGACTCTTCCTCTTCTCGGGGAGGACGGTCTTCCGTCGAACCCGAACACTACCTATCACTAGTCAATCTCACCCCTTACCCATCCTAACTTCCAATAATGAACTTGATTTAACTCATCCTGCCCAAACCAGCAAACTACCAAAAATTCCATCTCCAAGTTCATTACCCACTCTAGCTCCGCTTCTGCAGTTTTACTAAACATAGACCGTCCTAATCTTTATGAGGTATGCAAGGGGTGGTACTCCCAACTGTCTTCCAAATCCCATATAATATTTACTGGAGGTCTACCATGACCTAATTAGTCTAAATCCAGAAATTAATAATTTTCCTATTTCATTTAGCATTTAATTTATTTATTCTAAGATCCCGACTGCCCTTGTATGAACATGAAGTGCACTAATGAGTCAATAATAAATCATCATAAAATAAATAAAAATCATATGAGACATTTAAACAGCAATTCCAAGTTTTGAGAAATTTCAGAGATGTTTATGCCTATATTTCCTAATTTACCATTTTAGGCCACTTTTACTATATCATGAAGGAAGTACTATAAATATTTATCCAAAACTCCCAAGAAAATTATGTAAGCTATATAGTGACCTAAAACCATCATAAACCAAGTACCATAATTTTTATCCTTCATTTGAACTCTGAATTTATTTTAAAGCAAGATACTAATTTTCATAACTTAATGAAGGAGGTACTCTTTTTATCCATCTAAAATTCCAGAGAAAATTACTAGGTGACTATAATAATTTGAAACACCCACTGATCAAATTTCATAATTTTACAATCAATAATTAAACACTATTTGTATTTTTGACTGTATATCACATTTAGCACATTAAAGAATAAAGTACCCAAAATATTCAGATAAAATTTCCAAGAAAATTACAGAAGATATAATATGCTATAAGATACCCTAATCCAAGATTTCATAATATTCCAGTGAACAGAAATTCCATAATCATCAAAATAAATATCCAGGGCACCATTAGAGTTGTAAATGAAGTACTGTATAAATTAATCCAAAAATCTCAACAAAATTATATTATATCTACTTGGACCATAACATCACTCTACCCAAATTTTTGCTTGATTTGTAGTTCATTTAATAGCTTAATAATTCAAATTAAGGTTGGTGACCTAAACTAGGGTTAGGGTTTTAGGTGGGCTAAAGGTCTCCAAATACCCTAAAATTTTGTCCAAAGAACTATACTGGCCCTATGGTTCTCTCCACCAAATTTCAAGTCAGTCCAAGGTCATTTGACCCCATGACCTTCACAACCCTACAAATCCCCATTAAGGGACCTACCCTAGGGTTCTAGGGCTACCCTACACCAAAGCGCTCCAAACTCCCTTGTAGGGTGTGTCATGCCCTAAAAAGTCAGTGACCAAAATATCAGCCCCTGTGGAAGCGATATGGCCACTCAAACACCAAGGGGGTGTTTGATCCTAAATTATCCTATAAGGATCATCCTTGGGTTGAACCCAACCCTATTCAAAACATCTCCAAATGAGATGAAATTTTTACCAGAACCTTATGATAAACCGAGGGACCACTCACCAAAATTTGGGAGGGTTTGGAAGTCATTTAGCCATCTAATTAAATTAAGCTAAGATTATTGAATTTTTCTAAAAACTATAGAAAACCTTTCTCCAAAAATTCTCATTTTTGTATAGCACTTAGATATAGCTAAGAATAGGCCACACCCCAAATTTCAAGTCATTTTGATGACTGGATCGGAGTGGGGAATTTTTCTAAGGTCAAGACAGCCCTATGGACAGACCTCACCGAAAAGGGTGCTGTGGTCTAACCAGGACTCCAAATCGAGTGAAATCAATTTTGAATTAAAGTAGGCTTCAAGGGCTACATTTTCTAAGCTGACCATTTTTCCTGTAGGAGCCTCTAAGTATTTTTTCCAAATTATTTAATGTGACAGATAATTTTATTCAGAAATTATTTAAAAAAAATAGAATCTAGTTTTCATGGCACTGTTCATCTTCTTCAACAGCCCGAAACCAGAAGCTTGAAAACTTAGTTTCCTGTAGCTTTTACAAAGCTATTTCCCGGCCATCCAGCCATCTCCCTGGCCGGCCACCACCACCACCACCTCTGTTGAGGTGAGGGCTACCGTCGGGCGGCGGCACGGCTGCCGGAGAGGCGGTTTCCGGCGAACCCGCCACCATGCAAATTTTGGAAAAGCATGGAAACGCTCACCCGATCCGGCTCTTTTGAGCCCGATATCTCTCCTAATGATTTCTAAGATTTATCCATAGAAGAAAGGGTAGAGGAGGACCTTATTCATGGTTTGACGGCGAGATGGACGTTGGACTGTCATGGCATGGTGGTGGCGTCGTCGGAATTCTTCTACAACACCGTACAAGCTCCAAATCCGTCGGGTAAGGGTGGAAACTCCATCTCTGAGTCTAGGGAGCCTTTTTAAAGGGAAGAAAGGAGGGAGGGGAAAGGTTGAAACGTTCACGACCATTAATATTTCTTCTTAATAACGTTTCGGTTATGATGCAGGGAATTGAATTGCTGGAAACGAAGAGATGTTTGCCAGGTGGCAATTTCCTATTGGACCAACATTTCCTTATTTATTTATATAATTACAGAAGGAAAACGGCCCATAAATATTCCTGGAGTAACTTCCCATAATCAGAATTGATTACGACATCGGTTACCGAAATTTCCAGTCTGACTGACGTTTCGGCCTTGGTCACGGGTATGACACATAGGTCACGGGCGTGACTAGCCCAGATAGCCAATTCTGGGATCTACGATCGTCGAACTGAGATCGACGATCGTCGAAGGGTGGTCACGGGCGTGACACCTGGGTCACGGGCATGACAAGCCCGTGTGGCCAATTCTGGGTCGACGACCGTCGGACTGCGGTCGACGATCGTTGAAGGATGGTCACGCCCTAGGTCACGGGCGTGACACTTGGGTCACGGGCGTGGCAGTCCCGAGCTGCAAATTCTGGGTTTGACGATCGTCGATTTGAGGTCGACGATCGTCGAAGTGTGGTCACGCCCTAGGTCACGGGCGTGACACAAAGGTCACGGGCGTGACAGGGTCATGAGGCAAATTCCGCGCTCGGCGGTCGTCGCGCTAAGATCGCCGATCGCCGAAGGGGGTCACGCCCTTGGTCACGGGCGTTACACCTGGGTCATAGGCGTGACAGGGTCGGGTTGAAAATTCTGCGCCCGACGATCGTTTCCCTGGGATCGACGATCATCGAAGGAGTCACGCCCTAGGTCACGGGCGTGACACAAAGGTCACGGGCGTGACAGGTCGGTCACGGGCGTGACCAACCCGTGACCCGAAATCTCGGTCGATTTATTTCAATTTTTGGGCTTCCTAGGGTTCTGTCACGACCAAACGACTCCTAGGGGTCTAGCCGGAAATGGGATGTTACAAAAACAACCTCCATCAAGAAGAAGAAGGAATAGATTCATGTTCTAGAGAAATGTACTGATAGCAGTTCGTCTGAACAACCAGAAGAAGAGCCTCATGATTCTAATTTGACTGAATCTTTAGATGAAACCTAAAGGGACATGTGTACCCAAGTTTCCTTCTCCTCTGATCCTACAGTAAGGACTCAGGTCAATAAGACTCAGTCAGAAGAAACTCTAACATATGCTGAGGAGATGCCTTTAGTTGAGATAGCAGAACAAGCTACTGAGGATATATTAACCAGGATATCTGCTGTGATGGAGGGGGATGCCTCCAAGTTTTCGGCTCCTGCTGAAGATGAACTGATCTAGTTCCAGATCATCAAGTTGGATACATCCCTTAGAGTTAGGGGGAGAAACTCCTGGAACAAGTAATGCAATATGCATTACTACGGGGGAGAAAGAGATAGATTTCAACAAGGATATAAATCTGCATGTCACTAAGGACATGGAAGAAGTTGAGGGGGAGATTTTGAACTCCCAGCTCAAGGACAAGTTTTTGATCTTGATTCCTCTGCATTAGAGAAAGACCAAAATGCTATTGAAATCCCTAAGAAAGCACATTCTTCTGAGTATACAATGGCTAATTCTGATATAAGGGCAGAAGTCAGGCCAGGAAAAAAAACTTTTGTGATGAAAGTACTTCAACAAGGATTGATCAGATGCCCCTAGTCTTTCTAGCCCAGCTGAAGGGTTTATTGGATGAGTAGAGAAGGATTTTGGAGACCTTTGTTGATAAATACGCAAAGTCTCTCAAAAATGAGCTGTCAACTGAGATCAAATCGATAAGATTTGACGTAAACTTGCTGAAGGCTGAGACAATCAAGTTTTTCAAAAGAGCAGAACCTGGTGTTGACTATACTCTAAACAAATTGCATGAGTTAGGCAACACTGTGAATACAGTATTAGAAAATCAGAACATTATTGCTGGCAACATGATTGCTGTTGATAATGCAAACAAGGTATTGCTAGAAGCATAAAGGGCTGCTATTTTTACCAAGATGGATGCTTGCACAAACCTATTGGATTATCACATGCTAGAGGTGAAAAATCGGGTTACTACAGGAGTTAACTATCTGAAAACTGAAAGAAATAAAACCAGTACCTCCCAGACCAAAGTGTCTTGTGAAGAATTCAAAAAGGTGGAGAGGGAGATAATAAAATCAAACACAGAGAATGTTTTGTGGGTAACAAATGTCATAAGAGGATCCTTTGGGATGGATCAAGTTCAAAATGACAATATCCCCATGTTCCCTAATCAATTTCAAGAGGCAATAAATCCAGGGTAGATGGCTCAGCATGTTGATCAAGGAGGAGATCAAACCTATGCTAAGTATACTGAAGAAAGTGCACAGAGGGCTGAACCATCACAAGTTGCTGATATTCCTTCATTCAGCCCTACTATTGACAAAAACATGAGGTATAAGGGAAAGTCTGCTGCTGAAGAGGAAGAGGACATCAGATTAAGCAAGAAAAGATATAGGTAAGAAATAGAGAAAAGAACTTATTTTGAACAGTGGAGTCCTCATTCCAGGACCATCATTTTATCTGCATGAGAACAAGTCTAAGAAGACTGACATGACAAAGCTGTACATCTCCAATTAATGGGCTAAGTATGAAAAGAATCAAGATGAAAGGAAAGTGTACAGAAGAGAGAAGAAGGCATGTACACTGAAACCTGATGTTGTGGAGCCAATAAAGTACTTTCCAAAGCCCTACAACTACTTTGAAAGATAAAGAGAAAAGGAAGTTTAAGCTAAAACTGAGAAAGATCCAAAGAAAAACAAGATGACAGCAGCTGAAGCAGAGAAGGAAGGAAAGGCAGCCAAGAAGCCTAGGGGCAGAGGAATAGTGATAAGAGAACCTGAAACTTCAAAAGTTTCTTATTTTACTTAAAAGGCTGAATGAATGTGTTATGTTTTGTTTTATGCACAATACTAAAACAAGTATTCCTTCTAGTTAATGAAAATCATTTTTATTGTGTTCATTATTCTCTCTATGTTATGCAATGTCTTTTCTATTATATATGCTGCATATGTGTTGGTGAATATGATTGTCTAAGATTTTGACTTCTTCAAATAGAGGGAGATTGTTGGGTCCATTGATCTCAATGTCCAAGATTTGAAGAAGGCCAAATGGACAATGATATTCACATGTGTAATCTAACAGTTTCCATAAGTTTTATATGTGCATGATGTTCCTTGAAACAAGTTTAGACAAGTTATCTAAGTCATTGTGACAGGTGGTTACAAGGTAGAAAGGTTGAGAGATAAAAATTTGTCTAAGTCCACAGGCATTGAGTCAAGCCAGTTCACCTAACGCCAGATGTGAAAAAGCGCTGAGTAAGGTATGGATAGTCAAAGCCCAGCAGTTTGCAAAGCAGTTCTGCAACTAAGTCCACAGGTATTGAGTGAAGGCAGTTCACCCAATGCCATATAACAAGAGGTGTCAAGTAAAGCTGAGTTTGTCAAAGCCTCAGCATTGGCCAGCAGAATTCTGGCTAAGTACAGAAGAATTGAGTGAGGTAAGCTCACTCAATTCCCAAAAAGAAGAGCATCGATAGAGCAATGGTCAGTCAAAGCTTAAGAAGGTAGACAAAAAATCTATCTAAGTCTAGATGCATTGAGTGAGGACAACTCACTCAAAGCACTCAATGCCTAGCAGAGGCAGAAAGATTGGCCAAGTCCAAATGTGTTGAGTGATGAAGGTTCACTCAACACCTAAGTAGTTAGACTGTAAAAGTCAAAGAAGGCGTTGAGTGATGAAGGCTCACACAACGCACTCAATGCCTGAGAAGCAGAAAGATTTGGCTAAGTCTAAATGTGTTAAGTGATGAAGGATCACTCAACACACTCAATGCCTAAGAAGCAGAAAGATTTGGCCAAGTCCAAATGCGTTGTGTGATGAAGGATCACTCAACTCACTCAATGCTTGTTAGTGTTGTTTATTTGGCTAAGTGTTTGAGAGTTACGTGAAGGCCATTCACTCAACACACTCAACGGATGGAATGAAATATAGAATTTGGCTAAGTCCACAGTTGCTGAAGTCAGCAAAAGTCAACATAATTAAAATTAGTTACGGGAAGGCTACAGTACACGATAAATGGTACTGCAGACTTACTGTACGTCTTTCACTATTAAAGCAAGTTATAACCAATAACTATAGGTGCTCCCCATTGCTCAAGGAGCCGTTGGATGGATAAAGCTAATAAAAGAATTTAGATCAGATCGAGAAAATTAACTTTTGGATTATTGCAAAAAGTGAGAACTTTGTCTTCTTCGTCTCCATTATTGCAGTGCTTTGAAGAAAGAAGTTCAAATCAATTGATTTGAAAGTTCATCAAGTTAGCTGGTGTGATCAACACCGTCAACAACAAGTTCATAGATATTTCTCTGAGAAAGAAGAAGCAGCGAAGGCTAACCCTAGCTGTAGTAGATCTGTTGATATATGATAGTTATTGCCATTTATCACCTGGAATAACTAGATCAGAAAGCTTTATTTCTGAGCTCCAAGAAGCTGCAAAGCATGATAAACTCACTCTACAGTTAGTCTGTGATTTACAGATAGTTGGCTGTTTGAAGAATACAAAAACTGCCTACTCTTTTTTCTTCAACAGCAAGGTCAAAAGCTTAAGTTTCTGAGTTACTTCCAGCACAAGCAGCATTTTACTGAAGATCAAATTTCTTATTATTGAGAAGAAGTTAGTGCTAAGATTTTCTTAGCTCAGGAAGCAGAAGGCTCAGAGAAATCTCTCTAGAGTCAAATCAACACAACCACTTTATTTTGTGTAGGATCCTTTGTATCTGAGTTGTAGGCCTATTTTATAAAGGCTGAATGTAGGACCATGTTGGGTACATTGGAAAATGTGTACCTGATTTGAAGAAGCCTAACTTAGCATAATGATATACATCAAGGTGTATTTGATGTTGTTTAAGTTGAATGTGTGCAGGTTAAAAGTATGAAAAAATTTCTAAGTCCATGTGTCGACACCAGAAGAAGATGTGTCGACACTTCAGGAAGATTGTGTCGACACTTGAAGAAGGCTGTGTCGACACAGAGATAATGAGTCGACATCAACTATGTCGACACCAGGAGGCTGTGTCGACACACAGAGGCAGAGTCGACAATATTTGTGTCGACACCAGAAGACTGAGTCGACACATATAGGTAGAGTTGACAAAAGCTATGTCGACACCTGAAGGCAGTGTCGACACATACTATATTCTGAATCTACATCTCCTGTGTTGACACACAGGACTTGTGTCGACACATTGCCAAGTCAAGAACAAGTCATTTGCTGAAGAATGATGAAGTGTTTGAGTCAACACAAATACTCAGTGTCAACTCATTCTCAAGTTGTAGTATGTAGAAGCTAAGTCAACTTAAAGGCAAACTTGTCGACTTCACCAGAGGCAGTGTCGACACCGAAGTTACTTGTGTCGACACATATAGACTGATGGTCTCGACACTTTCTAACAGACAGTCTCGACGCTTTGCTGTCCAAGACAAAGACACAAGATCTGTTTGAAGACTTGACAGCTGTGGGTTACAACAGGTTAACTGAAGCTGTCAGACTTGTCAGAAGATAGTTAGAAACCTGATCAGTCGGCCACCAAAAAGAAGGTCTATAAATAGACAGATTCAGAAGTAGAATAAGAAGTCATTATTCATTATTGAGAAGCAACATACATAAAAACTGATTAAGGAATCAAATCAAGAAAGTGCAAGGCACTGAAGAAGATCTTCATCAGAAGATCTAAGAAGACATTCTGAAGGGTTCAACCTCTCAGGATCAGTCTAAGGAGAATTCGTCCTAGAATTCTGAAGAATTTTCTAAGGGATTGGATAGAGAGGGATCCAGCCGTTTGAAGATCAAGAAGGAAGCTGTTACAGGTTTCTCAAGAAGCTGTTTGGAAATCAACTCAGCTAGTTCAGATTCAAGAAGCTTTGAAGAAAGCTAAGGTTCAGTTGATTTCATCCATCAGCTGATCAGGTGCTGCCTTGTCCTTTCTCTCTCAATAAGGGCAAGATTCTATAAAACTCTTTTCTAAATTCTGTAGGATCTATTAATATAGATCTGAGTTGTAAGCCTATGTTATAAAGGCTGAGTGTAGGAGAGATAATCTCGGAGTTGTAGGTCTTGAATAAAGACTGAGGTAGGGCTGAATTGCCTGAGCTGTAGGAGTGTGGTATCACTCTGAGTTGTAGGAATCCATTTTGGATTCTGAGCTGTAGGATCTGAGGATCTGAGTTAAGGAAGGGAGTTTGGCTGAATCTAGCACACTGCTAGATAGGCGAAGGGGGAAAGTGGATGTACCCAGATCTTGGGGAACCACTATAAATACTTGTTGCAATCTGTGATGTGTAGTTCTAGATTGTGTGATTGTGATTGCTAAAGTAGCTACAGAACTCATAGAAAAAAGTCATTAATTACTTAATCATTCTGCCTTAAGTTTGAAAAGAAAATAAGAACCTATTCACCCCCCGTCTAGGTGTCTAGGTAATCTTGAAAGTAAAACTATCAAGTGGTATCAAAGGGTTACTCAAAGTAAGACTTAACAGTCTGAGTTAGATCTAAAGGCAGAATCAAGAATCAAGAAAATGGGTTCAGGTGAGAATCACAAGGAGTTGGGATCTATGAAGCTTCCCATCGTCAGAAAAGAAATCTTTGGAATTTGGAAGGAAAGGGTTAGGCTATTTATGGAGGCCTCAGACCCAAGAATTTATATCATAGTGAAAGAAGGTCCATACATTCCAATGAAGACTTCTGTGTTAGATGAAAATGAGGAAACACCTAAGGATTTTTCAGAAATGACAAAGGAGGAAATCATCTTAGCCACTATGGACAAGAGAGCTCAAAACATCATAGTAAGTGCAATAGATGATTCCACCTTCCAAAATCTGATACATTGCAAGACTTCCAAAGAGATGTGGGACACCTTGATTGTCTATATGGAAGGATCTGAAGAAGTAAAACAAGACAGAAAATCAATGCTCAACCAAGAATATGAGAGCTTCAGACAAGGAAAGTCTGATAGCATAACTGAGTGTTATAAGAAATTCTATAGGATTGTGAATGAACTGATGTCCTATGGAAGAGTCTTCAGTACATATGAGCTGAATGACAAGTTTCTCAGATCTTTAACAAAGGATTGTGATACCAAAATATGTGCCATTAGAGAAGTGGCCAAGTTAGCTGATATTTCTCCTCTAACCTTGTTTGGAAAATTGCTTTCATATGAAATGCAATTGATGGCTAGGAAGGAGGAAGAAAGAAGTACAAAAGGTGAGCATAGATCTGTGGCTTTCAAAGTTGAAGCCACTAGAAAGAAAGGGAGGATGTCTTCATCTCCTCTCAAGGAAGCTACAGAAGAGATAATAGAAAATTCAGATAGTCAGAAATCAGGGAGCAGTGAATCAGATACTGACTTTGCTGCCTTTACAAGACAGTTTCAAAAGTTCTTGAAAAAGAAGCAGTGGAAGTCCAGGCCCTCCACATCACAGCCAGTAGATGAGTACTATCAGAAGAGAAAATCCTCAAGAAATGAGAGAAACAGAACTAAGCCCAGCAAATCCATAACTTCTAAGATAGTTTGTTATTGCTGCAATAAGACTGGACATATGGTAGCTGAATGTCCAGAAAAGAGAAAGGAGTCAGTAGACAGAAAAAGGACTCAACACAAGGGCAAGAAGGAGAAATCTTTTGTTGCAAAGAAGGATAAGAGTCTTTCAGATCAGTCCTCATCAGAGTTAGAATCTGAAGCAGAAGCATAAATAGGATTGTATGCAGCCAATGAAGAAGAGGAATTTCTGCAACTGATGGATTCCATTCATGATCAAGAAGACAAGGAATGCATGGGTCTGATGGCTGAGTTAGAAGATAACCAATGCAAGGATCAGCCTGGTCCTAGTAAGGTACAAAAGGTTTCTAGTTCTTCTGATTTTAGTACTGGTTCAGAGTCAGATTCATCTACATCAAGTGATGTGAATGGATCTGAATCTGAAGGTGATATTCATCAGTTGATGGATGAATATAGGGTCTTGTTACAGGCTCTTAAGAAAAGCAAGAATCTAGTCAAAGTTCAGGCTCAGGAAATTGCTAATCTTAAGGTGGCTGCAACTGAGTTTGAAAAAGTAATGGATCAAAAGTTAAATGAGATTGCCAAACTAAAAAATATAACCTATATTCAGATGGGCACAATCAAATATAATAATGATCAAATTAAGAGTCTGGAGGCCAGACTAAGAATAGAGAAAGATTTAGTGGCTAGTTACTCTAAGCCAAAATCTGTCTTACCTTTAATAGATGAGTTTGTGGCTCAAAAGGGTAAGGTAGGATTAGGCTTCAAAGGTAACCCCAGGGCTGCCCAATTCAAAAGAAAAGGCAAAGCTCCTGTCCAGCCTCTAAACCTTTCAGTCCCAGTTAAATTTAGAAAGGTGTAAGTGCCTTCTAACAAATATGATCTTGAGAATATTCATGGTCATATTAAGACTAATGTTCAGATAAACAAGGGTGTAAATGCGAATAGGTCTACCCATGTTCATAAACCCCATGGTTATAAGAAATCTGTGGGTGAAGCTGCAGCAGCACCAGCACTGGACAGAAATTCTTCTGTCAAGGGTGTATCAAGACCTAGATACAATAAGTTTGAATGTTAGTGTTGTGGCAAGAGAGGCCATTTTGCCTTAGACTGCTGGCATAACACAAATATAAGGAAGAACAATAGTCTACCAGTTAGAAGAGCTGCTGGTAGTCTTAATAAGAATGGTGCTAACTTGAACCCAGGACCCAAGACTTACTTGGGTTCTAAGGGAAAGTAATTCTGTATTGTAGGAAAGTCCAAGTTGCCATGCCCCTATATGGTACTTGGACAGTGGATGTTCCAGGCACATGACTGGAATAAAGGGGCTGCTGAAGGAGTACACATCTGTCAAAGATGGACCTAAAGTAATCTTTGGTGGATCTGAAAGAGGAATCATCAAAGGGTTTGGTAACATTTCTTCAAACCAAATTACCATCACCCAAGTGGCTTATGTAAAAGGTTTGAAACATAATCTGATTAGCATAAGTCTGCTGAGTGATCTTGGATATGACATTTCATTTGTTAAGGATGGATGCCATATCAAAAGGTCAAGTGATCAAAAGATCATATTGACTGGGTATAGAAAGAGAAATGTTTATTGTCTTAATTTTGTATGTGAGAACAAGTCTTCTCCCATCTGTCTTGTAGCTGATGATAATGCATCTCATTGTGTCAAGTGGCACAAGAGGTTGGCTCATGTTAACTACAAGACAATTGGCCAACTCTTCAGCAAAGAGTTAGTGAGGAATGGTCCTCAAGTTAAGTGTATAAAGGAAGGGATATGTTCAGCTTGTCAAAAGGGCAAGCAGACAAAATCCTCCTTTCATAGTCTTGAAAACAAGGATTCTGTGAGGTGCTTATACCTCTTACATATGGATCTTTTTGGTCCTATGCCAGTTCATAGTCTATGTAGGAAGGTCTACACTTTTGTGGTTGTAGATGACTATTCTAGATATACATGGGTGTTCTTTCTGAGACAAAAATCAGAAACCCCAAGTGTCTTACTTAGTTTTGTGAAACAAATTCAGAATGAACTAAATAGTACAGTGGTCAAAATTAGAAGTGACCATGGCACTGAATTTCAATCTGAAAGTATGACAAAATTATGTGAAGACTTTGGGATTTTCCAAGAGTTCTCCTCACCCAAAACACCTCAGTAAAATGGTATTGCTGAAAGAAAGAATAGGACATTGATTGAAGCAGGTAGAACTCTATTGAGTGACACCTCTCTTCCAGAATATTTCTGGACTGAGGCAGTAAACACTGCATGTGATGTGATCAATAGGGCTTCTATCACCAAGTGCCACAAAAAAACTCCCTATGAAATTATGAAAGGTAGAAAACCAAATCTATCCTACTTTAGGATTTTTGGTTGCAAGTGCTATATACTTAACAATGGCAAGTCATATCTAACTAAGTTTGCTGCCAAATCCCAAGAAGGGATATTTGTTGGGTACAACATAAATAGTAAGGCCTATAGAGTCATCAACTTGACTACTCAAGTTGTAGAAGAATCAATACATGTTGTGTTTGATGAATCAAGATTAATCAACTGTGAGTTGCCTTGTAGTTCATACAGTCCAACAGGTATAAGCAAAAGGATGGACAAGCTTTCCATTGCAGAAGGTACAACAGCAAATGAACAGATGGAAAATGTTGACTACAGTCCAGGGGGAGTATATGATTCTATAGAAGCTGACGACTCCCAGGAAGTGCAGCATAATGAAGGGACTGGAAATAATCAACCAGAAGGAAATCTACCTCCTGCTATCTGACATCTTAAAGACCATCCAGCAAATCAAATAATAGGTGATCCAAGTCAAGGAGTGCTGACTAGAAACAGAAATCTGAGCACAGTCCTGCACTCAAGTTTCCTATGTCAATTGGAGCCTAAGAAATTTGAAGAAGCCATCCAAGACCAATATTGGATTAATGCTATGCAATAAGAGCTTAATCAATTCAGAAGGTGCAAAGTCTGAGAGCTTGTTCCTAAACCAAAAGACCACAACATCATTGGAACAAAGTGGATATTTAGGAACAAGTTGGATGAGAGTGGAGTAATAGTAAAGAACAAAGCAAGACTGGTTGCTAAAGGATATAGGCAGGAAGAGGGAATAGATTTTGATCAAACATTTTCCCCAGTAGCAAGACTGGAGGCAATCAGGATGTTTCTTGCCTATGCTGCATACTAAGGATTCAAGGTATACCAAATGGATGTGAAATCAGCATTTCTGAATGGAGATCTAAAAGAAGAAGTCTATGTGGAACAGCCATCAGGTTTTGTAGACTCTCTTAAACCTGATTATGTTTTTAGACTTAGGAAAGCTTTATATGGGTTAAAGCAAGCCCCAAGGGCTTGGTATGACACCCTGTCTACTTTCCTTATTGAGAACAAATTCTCAAGAGGCAAAATAGACAAGACTCTATTCCTTAGGGAGTCTAAAGGCAAGATAATCTTAGTCCAAATCTATGTGGATGACATAATTTTTGGGTCTACAGAAAACAACCTTTGCAAGAAGTTTGCCAAACTTATGCAAGGGAAGTTTGAAATGAGTAGTATGGGGGAACTTAAGTTCTTCTTGGGACTCCAAGTAAGACAGATTGATGATGGCTTGTCCGTATCCCAGTCTAAGTTCACCAAAGAGTTGATAAAGAAATATGGTATGGAATCGTCCTCTACCATGAAAACTCCTATGGGAACAAATATTCCTATATGTAAAGATGATACATGTAAGCCTGTAGATGAGTCTTTGTATAGAGGAATAGTTGGTTCTCTATTATACCTCACAGCTAGTAGACCAGATATTATGTATGCTACATGTGTCTATGCTAGGTACCAGACATGCCCTAAAGAATCTCATTACATTGCTGTTAAAAGAATTTTGAGATATTTAAAGGGCACACCAAATCTAGGCCTTTGGTACCCTAGGAATATAGATTTTCAACTAATAGGTTATTCAGATGCAGATTTTACAGGCTGTAGAGATGATAGAAAGAGTACTATAGGTACTTGCCAATTTTTGGGAGGAAGACTGATATCATGGAGTAGTAAGAAGCAGACCAGTGTGGCAATATCCACAGCTGAGTTTGAATATGTTGCTGCTGGAAGTTGTTGTGCACAGCTATTGTGGATTCAACATCAGTTAAAGGACTATGGTATTCAAGTAAGTAGAACACCTTTATTGTGTGATTCTAAGAGTGCTATTTCTATTGCTAACAATCTTGTTTCTCATAGTAGAACTAAGCATATAGAAATAAAATACCATTTTCTTAGAGAGCATGTAGAAAGAGAAGATATCTCATTGGAATTTGTTAAAACAGATTATCAAATTGCAGATGTATTCACTAAGCCACTGGATGAAACAAAATTCAATAAATTTAAAATTGAATTAGGTATGCTGACCATTGATTAGTATATCAACAAACAGAAATTGACTAAGTAAAATGGTGTCGACACTTTCAGTGATAAAGTGTCGACTCAGTATAGCTATGTCGACTTGTCAGAGAATTTGTGTCGACACAGAGAATTTGTGTCGACACTTAAGGGTCAAATAGTCGACTAATCCAGAAATGTAGTGTCGACTTCACCAGAATAATGGTGTCGACACTTACAGATTTTGTGTCGACACTTGTACTAAGAGTCGACACAGAATTTCTGATGCTCTACTATGTCTCTCTTGTGTCGACATATCCTCAATTGGTGTCAACACACAATAGTCAACATTGATGTCGAGACAGTAAAAGTTTGTGTCGACACATTTAGTCTGTTTTTGCCCGACTTTTGACCTTCTTTTATTAGAGGGTATAAATAGGTCAAGAACGTATTCTGTCGACACGCTCACAAGGTTTTCGAGACTAAAACCCTGTGTCGACATTCTCTCTCTTCTCTTCTCTCCAGTTTTCTCATCTTTCCAATGGCGCCAAAGGTTGAGGATAACGTCAATGAGGGATATGAGTTGGTTAGGGCTGCGTTCGACAATGCTAAGCCTGAAATAAAACAGGTGATATCCTATCTTGCTGATAATGGATTGGAATATCTGGTTTCTGAACCCACCAAAATCTGGAAGAAGGAGGTACTTGATTTTTACACTTCAGCATCAGTGGATTCTTCTGGACTCAAGATCAAATCCACAGTTCATGGAATCAAGGTGAAACTTACTCTACGGAGTTTAAGAAAGATTCTTCAATTACCAAGCATTGAGAATGTAGAAGAGGTCCCAGCCTCTAAGACAAGGGAGGCTCTCCAATTGTGTGGATTGGATCCAACCGTCAAAATTGGAGCAGCCATCAACAGAAAAGGAATGAATCCACAAGGCAAATTTCTATCTGAAGTGGTTGGGAAGGTGATATTGTGTAAACCTGGCGGCCATGATAGGATTTCGGCCTTAATGTTTAACCTCATGAAAAGGATAATCTTCAGGGTTAACACAGACTGGTCAGCAGTTGTGTTTGATAAAATCAAGGAAGGACTTAAGAAGCCAAATCTGGCTAGGATTTTGAGTCTATATCTGGCTGGACTCATCCTAGAGGTCATGCAACAAATTCCTGGGACTAAGATCAATCACATGAGAAAAATGGACATGAGATTATTCCCAAGATGGGATAGAGTTCTATCCAAAGAGTTGCCTGATGTGGAAAGGTAGGACACACCAGAGAAATCCCCAGGTCATGATCAAAGTACTGAACAACTTCCAGGAGATCAAGTAAGAGAGCAGGCTGAAGACCAGCCTGAGTCTACTCAAGTCCAGGATGAATCTTTACCTGCACAGGTGCAGGGGGAGCAAGTTTATTCTCCTGCCCAGGACATTCCTAACACTGAACAGGTGCAGGGGGAACAGATTTCTGAACAAGTGCAAGAGGAAGAACAAATAGATTTATCAAAAGATTTGCACACTACTGGCCTAGATGACTCATCTTCTGCTCAGGCACAAAAGGAATTCACTATAGATGAGTTGTTTCCTGATGTTGGATTTGTTACTGATAGAGTTGAGGAGGAGCAAGAAATTGAGAAGGAGCTCGAAATTGAGGGGGAGCAAGTGATTGTTGACAAAGATCAACATGTCACTGAGATAGATATTCCTCCTTCACCTCCTGAAAGAGTTCAGATTGAAAGCTCTTCAGAATTTGAGTCTGCAGAAGCCAGAGTGGCAAAGAAAAGGAAGCTAATGGTCTTCAAAAGAAGAAGCCATAACTACAAGCAGGCTCTATAGACTTCAACTCACCAATCTCCATCTGATTTTAATTACAACAAGTTCATGGTAGATTTGCAGGTGAAGCTAGATAATCAGAGATTAGCCTTGGAGAAATATGTTGATGAAATTCATAAAAATCTTCAGTTTGATCTGGCTCAAGATATAAAGTCTATAAGATTTAAAGTCAATCAACATAAAAGAGAAATGACTGATTGTTTTACAAAAGGGGCACATGCTGTTGTATATCTGGCCCAACAACAAGGAGAAATGAAGAAAGAAATAGATGCTCAATTTATTAATCAAGGATACATTCTTGAAAATCAGAAACGGCTAAATGACAATCTGACAACTGCCAACACAGATATTCTTGCTCAATTTCAAACAACCATGTCTAAATTGACTGAAGCTAGGGCAGCTGAAATGCTAGAATATGACACTAAGTTCAAAACTGCTTTAGACTCAGTTCAGTCAGCCATAACCACTTCACAGAAGGACATTACTGCAAAACTTAACAAGTTGAAACCCTTCTTCAAAGATGGCATTAATTATCTAGATGGTCAGATCAGGTTTCAGAAGGAAGATCTTAGAGATCATGTAGCAAGAGAAGTCCTAAAGGGGGAGAGGGTACTTATTTCTGCTGGCTCAGAACATGCCAAGTGGGTCACTAACAGTGTCAGAGCCACATTGGCATATCCACCCCTGTGTGATGATGATAATATGGCAGAGTCAGGAGTTCAGCCACAAGGTCTACTTGAAGGCAACCAACCAGAGGTTGCTCAAGTCATATACCCTCCTACAGATTTTGACTTGATTCATCAGATGGTGCAAACTATGTATAGTCCTCTAGAGGAGGTTTCAAATATTATACTTGGAAAAGTAGACATGCCTGAAGCTGCAATCAAGGCTCAGCAAGAGGCTCAACTGTCAAAGAAGAGGTTTAGGGAGCAAGCTGAACTAAAACCTGATTTTGAACAGTGGAGCCCTACCTCTAGAAACATCATACTAACTACCTGGAAAGCTGTAAAAGATCAAGTCCATGAAAGGGGCAAGTGGTTCAATGAACAAGAATAGCAGAAGCATGAAGCCAGACAGGAGGCTATTGTTCAGTATAGAAGGAAAGCTAAGATGGGAAAGCTACCTCCTGATGCTGTAGAGCCTAGCAAATACTTTCCCAAGCCGTATCACTACTTTGAGAGACAAAGACTGAAGACTGAGGCTCAGGAGAAGGCTGATCTTAAAGGCAAAAAGCCCATGGAAGAAACTAAACCTTCTGTGCAGGCTCAAGTATAACCAGGAAGAGAGATTGTTATTAAGGAGCCTGATCAGTCTTAGTCTAAGATGTCTTAGTTTTAGTTTTTAGTTTAAAAAATTATGTAATGTGAAACATTCAGTGTTAAACATTTTGTAAACAATCATTTTGTCATAATACACAAAATCCTGCTCTTTAATGAATTTTTGTGTATATGCTTTTATCTCTGTGATGAATCTGTGTAAATGTATTGATTGTTAATATTTCCTGTAATATTAAGCTTATGTACATCATCATTATTTTGTTTATTATTATCATAAGTGGTGTATATCATTAGCTAATATGGGTTATGACTTCTCCAAATAGGGGGAGATTGTTGGGTACATTAGAAAATGTGTACCTGATTTGAAGAAGCCTAACTTAGCATAATGATATACATCAAGGTGTATTTGATGTTGTTTAAGTTGAATGTGTGCAGGTTAAAAGTATGAAAAAATTTCTAAGTCCATGTGTCGACACCAGAAGAAGATGTGTCGACACTTCAGGAAGATTGTGTCGACACTTGAAGAAGGCTGTGTCGACACAGAGATAATGAGTCGACATCAACTGTGTCGACACCAGGAGGCTGTGTCGACACCAGGAGGCTGTGTCGACACACAGAGGCAGAGTCGACAATATTTGTGTCGACACCAGAAGATTGAGTCGACACATATAGGCAGAGTTGACAAAAACTGTGTCGACACCTGAAGGCAGTGTCGACACATACTATATTCTGAATCTACATCTCCTGTGTCGACACACAGGACTTGTGTCGACACATTGCCAAGTCAAGACCAAGTCATTTGCTGAAGAATGATGAAGTGTTTGAGTCAACACAAATACTCAGTGTCGACTCATTCTCAAGTTGTAGTATGCAGAAGTTGAGTCAACTTAAAGGCAAACTTGTCGACTTCACCAGAGGCAGTGTCGACACCGAAGTTACTTGTGTCGACACATATAGACAGATGGTCTCGACACTTTCTGACAGACAGTCTTGACGCTTTGCTGTCCAAGACAAAGGCACGAGATCTGTTTGAAGACTTGACAGCTGTGGGTTACAACAGGTTAACTGAAGCTGTCAGACTTGTCAAAAGACAGTTAGAAACCTGATCAGTCGGTCACCAAAAAGAAGGTATATAAATAGACAGATTCAGAAGTAGAATAAGAAGTCATTATTCATTATTGAGAAGCAACATACATAAAAACTGATTAAGGAATCAAATCAAGAAAGTGCAAGGCACTGAAGAAGATCTTCATCAGAAGATCTAAGAAGACATTCTGAAGGGTTCAACCTCTCAGGATCAGTCTAAGGAGAATTCGTCCTAGAATTCTGAAGAATTTTCTAAGGGATTGGATAGAGAGGGATCCAGCCGTTTGAAGATCAAGAAGGAAGCTGTTACAGGTTTCTCAAGAAGCTGTTTGGAAATCAACTCAGCTAGTTCAGATTCAAGTAGCTTTGAAGAAAGCTAAGGTTCAGTTGATGTCATCCATCAGCTGATCAGGTGCTGCCTTGTCCTTTCTCTCTCAACAAGGGCAAGATTCTATAAACTCTTTTCTAAATTCTGTAGGATCTATTAATATAGATCTGAGTTGTAAGCCTATGTTATAAAGGCTGAGTGTAGGAGAGATAATCTCTGAGTTGTAGGTCTTGAATAAAGACTGAGGTAGGGCTGAATTGCCTGAGCTGTAGGAGTGTGGTATCACTCTGAGTTGTAGGAATCCATTTTGGATTCTGAGCTGTAGGATCTGAGGATCTGAGTTAAGGAAGGGAGTTTGGCTGAATCTAGCACACTGCTAGATAGGCGAAGGGGGAAGTGGATGTACCCAGATCTTGGGGAACCACTATAAATACTTGTTGCAATCTGTGATGTGTAGTTCTAGATTGTGTGATTGTGATTGCTAAAGTAGCTGCAGAACTCATAGAAAAAAAGTCATTAATTACTTAATCATTCTGCCTTAAGTTTGAAAAGAAAATAAGAACCTATTCACCCCCCCCTCTAGGTGTCTAGGTAATCTTGAAAGTAAAACTATCAGACCATTTGCTGATCTGAAGTAGTATCCAGTTATGGATCTAAGGTAGGACCTTTGTCTTGAGGTAGGATCCCTATATGGATAAAAGTGTAGGGCAATTTGCCTGAGGTAGGATCCCTATATGGATTTGAGTATTGGGCAGTTTGTATGAGGTAGGATCAATTTTAGATCTGAGGTAGGAGAGTCATCCTCTCTGAGGTAAGGCCCTTGTGCCTGAGTTGTAGGATCTAGCTTTGGATTTGATGTAGGGCCTATAGGATTTCATGTGCTATGGCGGGGAGAAAAAAAATCCCAACAACCATACAAAACACGGGATCGGATATCCAATGTGAACGCCCTACTAGATAAACAAAATAAAACCCTAACTCATCACATCTAACTATTGTAAAGAGTTAGATATGTACCTCTAGAGAACAAAGTCTCTAGGCGAAAGATGTAACTTGCCGATGAGATTGATAGTGATTCCACCGCAACAATGAGGCCGATAGCCTCGCCTCTTGGTTAACCTTGAACCCGAACAGCGACCCAAGTTCATTGATAGAAGAAGAGGGCACACACTTAGACCAACTCCGTCAAGAGCACCGATGACTCCAAGTGGCCGAACCACACTAGTCGTTGGTGTTGAGAAGAGCGAGGAAAGAAAACCCTAACAGGCCGGCTAGAGAGGAGGATTATCAAGGAAAATCTCTTGCCCTAGCCGAAGCTCTCAGCTCGAGTACGATCTGGAAAGGCACGGTAGGCTGCTCCTCCACGAGCCGTTTGCGAACTCACATGAGCCGACCGACGGCAGCAATGAAGAACAAGGCCCGTGAGCTCTTGCCGGTTAGGAGAGAAGAGGAGAGGAGAAGTGGCGCCGTCAACGTCGTCGGTAAGGAGGGCAGAGGTGGCGCGACACCAAAACTGCCGGGCAGGAGCGCAATTTTCTCCGTCAGGAGCAACTCGGGAGAAAACCCTAGCCAAAACCTTAACCCGCCTGGCACTCTCCTCTTCTTCCCATAATCCCCAACCGAGCCCTTTTCTATAATATATATTACATATAAAATATATACATTCATATATATAATTATATATATAATTATATATTAATATAAGTATATATATATTTATACACAATAAAAGCTTGTATACAAATATACAAACATACTCCTAAACCAAGCTCGAATGGTTACAGATAACCAAAATAAAATTGTGCTCCTCTACCAAAATAATTACGATGACTCGCCTCGTCATAATTTTCTCTTTTAATAGTTACACAAAATTTTGTCTAAGCATGTCGAGTCACGACATAACGCGTTCGCACTTACCATAGTAAGTCGAACTGAAACTGTTCCCGTTTATTTGGTGTTACCTAATAGAGGAACCATGTCGTCAAGGCTATAATATAACAACTTATATTAAGGACTATAAGTGGCTTTATCACTACATTATAGTCGCCCCAACAACATAGTAATTAGGTAACGCAATAGAAGACCTGTGTCTATATCCTTGTCACATGATATAATAAATATTGTGTTAACTGGGACCGTGTCAATTTCGCACTATATTTGTCATTCTCGGTCTCACAAGCGATGTGTATTTATAACTACATCAGTTATATTGCATGCTATACAAACTCGCTTTACCAAGGGGCCCGACTATATCATAACCTAAACTAGCTTGAGGACTAATGATATTTCGATATATACATCCCTTATGCGTAAGTATGAACAATGAATCATAGTATTTATCACTATCAAAAGATAATCTTCAACTATAATCACATCGCTCACACCGACGCGCTTAATCTATATATCTTATATCTCCAAATCACTAGACACGTTGTAAAAACTAATGACACTTAACACATTCCATTTTAATGTTACAACTTAAGATAGGCCAACCTCAATATGTATGAAACCATATGCATACATTCTCAAGTGATTAAACGATAACTATTATCAACATTTGTAGAACTATAATGTACTTTCATACACATGACAATCCAAGGTGGTGGTCAATGTCCCTCTTTGACTGCCAGGATCGTGAGCACATAAAACTAAGATCATGAGATGGAACTCAAGTGTTCTACAGCTCAAGACCAAGGGCATCTTCCTGAGCTATCATGAAGCATCATCATAGTTTCTAGGGACAGAATGAGATAAACATTCACCAAAACATGAACTTTAATAAAATTAAAGAAAACTTTCAAAACACAAATCCTTCAGGTCCTTTATGCCAAAGCTGTAGGAGAGTCATTCTCTCTGAGTGGTAGGGATATCCTCCTATCCTGAGTGTAGGACTTGTGCTCAAGTCTGAGATAGGTGATCTTTGGATCACTAAGCTGTAGGGGTAAATCTTTACTCTGAGTTATAGGGCCTTGTGCCTGAGGTTGGTCTTGGAGGAGACTGAGAGATCTTGATGAATCTGTGTTGTAAGCTCTTAGGAGCCGAGATTGGAGAAGTGCCTTGTATAATAAGATGTTAGAAAGGTGGGAAGGACAGTGGACGTACCCATAATCAGGGGAACCACTATAAATCTTGTGTGTGCTTTGTGTGATTGTCATGAAAACAACATATAACAAAATCACATCACACCAAAAAGAAAGACAGTCATAAAAGACTAAGAAACCTATTCACCCCCCTCTTGGTGTTTAGATATCCTTAAAACTAAAGACTTTCACGTGTGATGTGATGTGATGATGCATGATGATACATTAGATTCATGCACTATAGGGCGCCTTGGGTGAAACCCAGGTTTGCATACATGCTATATTGTAGACCCCTTTTATTAACTGCTTAACCTAGAAATGTGTTTGATGTTTGGGATATCCTAACCTATTTCTTTACTCTATATGTTTATATACATTCGCATATGATTTGTTGACCTATTGGGTGATGGAGTGCCCCGAGTTTTGCTAGGGATGACCAGGAGGAGATGTGTTGATTACACAGTTGAGGTCTGCCTTTGCTGACCCACGTTACAACAAATTTTTGCATGGCAAGGATCACAAGCGGGAGAAGGCCCGCCTGCTAAAAAGTCATAAGCCTCATGAAGTGGATTATCTTTTATTTTCTTTTGATTTGTTGAATGCTTTGTTCCATGAATTGTAGTCCGACTTGCAGGCTGAGGTAACCTAGGAGTGCTAAAGCACGTTGTTCTGTGTGTTGTTGTTTCAGTTTTTGGACTCATGATTGTTGTAAGGCCTTAAGGACGTTTTGATACTCCTATGATAGTGGATAATTTCTAGTGTTTGTGGGTTTCCTCTATTTGTGTTTTGAGTTTTGAGATTGGTGTCTGCTAATCGTGAAGAAAATAAAAACCAAACTAGCAATCCAACTAGGCAAGTATACCTATCGAATTGTAGCCAGGGGATACTAGTGTCATATTAAAATCTGGGAACTATTGAGTATTCTTACTCACATGAAAACTATTATCTTATCGAAGGATGGTTTTAGGGTTTAAGAGAAAGCTAATTGCGATTAAGAAAAGAAATATTGCGCTAAAAAGAGAACTACTTGCAGTTAAATAAAGAGCTTTTAAAAGCGATATTAACGAAGGGTTGAAACTAAGAAATAAAAAAGAACTCGATCGAGAATCACCTCAGCAAAATTTTATTAAAAATGCGATAAAAAACCCAAGCTTAATAGGGTAAAGGTACTTGATCGTGGAGGTTCCCAAAGCTTGAACTTGCTTCTCTCGAAGTCATGCCCAAACGTAGTTTAGGAAGGTCCGACCGAATTCTCGTCCAAATCGGAGACCTAAAGCTTGCTTTACGCGGTGAACCCCACTATTGGATTTTACTCAAATCCAGGAGATTTGACGTCTCCCTCTCTCGAGGCTTGCGTGCAACTCTATTTACTCTTGAGTGTTCACTTCAAACTACGAGCCTCTCAGCTAGCTAATAGTGAAAATAAAGATGGAAATTATATATCGATGATATAACTCCAAACATGAATAATCAAGAGTAAATCGAATGCCTAAACCCTAAAAAGAAAAATTAAACTTAAAGCATCATAACTTAATCAACTTGAACCTCGGATCATCAAGATCGAGTACAAGGAGGATTAGTTAATCATGGAGAAGTGGAGGAGGAGAGATGGGTAGAAGAATATTAAGAAAACAAAGATAAAAAGGGCACTTTATATTAGTACTAAAAGAGAGTTACAACTTAGAATAAAGGATAACAAGTGTAATGAAATAAGAACCTATGTTAGCATTAACATTAAACTACTAAAGAAGTTACAAAAGCTAATACAAAGGATTACACTAAGTTTGGATTAAAAAGCTTAAAATGAGAAAGAGGGAGAGGAGGAACATGAAAATACTAAGAAATAAAAGGGCAGCACCTCCCCTCTCAACCTAAAACTACTCTGGACACTCGGGGGAACCACTTAATTTATTGAATTTTTCTCGGGTTGGTCATGCCCCCTGTCACGCCAAGAGAGGGCATGTTTGGGGGGCGTGACAGGTACGGGGTTGACCTCGGGCTCTAGATTCTGGCGGGAATGATGATTGCTTCTGTACAATGGTGGACATGCCCTGGGACACTCCCATATAGGGGGACGTATAAGGCACGTCATGTCAAAATAATTGGTCGGAAATCCATCAGATGTCGACAAAGGTGGTACATGCCCGAAGACACGCCCGTGTAGGGGGCGTGTCAGTACTATTGACATGCAGCAATAGAAAATCTTTAAATACGGAAGCTGGATTCAGGATGAGGGTGACACAGCCTATGACACGCCCAGGAAGAGCGTGTCATGGGGGCGTGTCAGGTGTTTTTTCTCGGGATCCTTCTTCTGGCATCAAACTTCCTCAAGATTAGGTTACACACTCGATGACATGCCCAGGGAGGGCGTGTTAGGGGGGCGTTTCAGGTCATTTTGGCCGAAAGCCGAGAAAACCTACAAAAAGAGAAGAAAACATTAGTGGCAACAATATATACATAAGGTGGTTCATATCTAAGCTTACAATACATGATTCGTGTATTAAAAACCAGAAAATACCCTAATTGTTTAGACTACAAAATGTACTATCAAATTCCCCCAAGCTTAAGCTTTGCTTGTCCCCAAGCAAAGATATAAAAACTAGCTAACCATAAAAAGGTAACTAATCAAAAAGTTCTAATTTTGCTTACACAAGTACTATGTGAAATTCTAAGTAGGGAGAAGGTGAAACATAAACCTAAAACAATTACTTAAACATGGTTTAACAATTTATAAGCTTTACTAACGAAAATAAATCACCCAAAATTGTAACAAAATTCTTTAAATAATTTTAAGCAAAGCAATAAAATGAAAAAACGCATTGAGTTATTACTAGATCCAAGGGATATATTATAACTATATCAATCAAATAACTAAAATCTAAATTTAAATCCAAAACTTTACTAATCTACTTTTTCTCTTTTCTTAGCTAATAAAAAAATTCAAAAGCATGAATCAAAAGGACTTATTAGGACCGAAACGTTTGGTTTAAGATTATGATTAAGAGTGGAATTCAAAGATAAACAAGGAGGCATAAAAATCACTCTAAACCAAAATAAAGAGTTTCAAAAATTTCATCATGAATAATATATTTTTCTTTCGTTTTCTTTTCTAATTTTTTTCTTTTCAAAACAAAGTCCATAATTATTTTTTCTTTTCATTTTGAAATTGGCCAAACAAAAGTAAACACTTCTTTTGAGCATACTTTTTTCAAAAAGTTCTCCAAATATATCACAAAAAATCCTATCATAATCATGATATTTTTTTAAATGAAAATCAAGAGATTAGTGTGATTAGATAGGTTGGAAAATTTAGCTTTGGTGAAAATGAAATGATAAGTGGAGCTATCAATTGAAATCAGTAAAGGCTCAAAAGCGGCTAACTAGGGGTAAAAATTTTTAGGTTGGCAAGAAGGCTCAAACGAAAACAGAAATGCCCAAAATCATTTTTATTCTTCTAAATTTATCTAAAGCATAGTTTTGAAAAATTAAAAAAATCAAGTCCTAGATAATAAAAAAAGATTAATGAAATTATCTTGAAAATAGAAATAATAGGCGCCTTGGATCTTTCACATCTACTACGCTAATCAAAAGTTGACATTACAAAAATTATCCAAAAATGAAATGGAAAATAGTGGATGAAATATTCTTAAGAAAGTAAAGAAAATAAAGAACAAAAACCATAATAAAAATGCGAGTTTTAGAAAAAACGTTTCACGTTAACATGCTACCGTGAATTAGAAACACAACATGGCCAACATTTTACTTGTGAAGTATAATTAAAAAGAATGATTAGAAATATCATAATTAGCTAAGTTGTTATAGGGAGTATTGAGAAAAAAATCAAAAGGCAAGGGGTACTATTGAAATACCAAAAACCATTTAAACTATTTAAAGTAAAAACAAATAGTATATATATATTTTTTAAATTTTGAAATATTCTCTTTTTTTTTTATTTTTAAAGATTTTATTTTTTTTGAGATTTTTCTTTAGGAAGGAAAAGAAGAAAGCACTAATTTTTTTTTTATTTTGATTGATTTTTTTCAGGGAAACAAAATAAAGAAAAGAGAAGAAGGAAATCCTCCCCCAAGATTAAAATGGACATTGTCCTCAAAGGAGAAAGGAGGGGAAGGAGAGAGAAATTAAAACAGAAATGAAAGTGTAGAATTGAAAAATAGGTACTTCCCCGGATTTATGCGTCACGAATGTTGATTGATATCACTCCCCCATGCTTGTGCTTTGGATCTTCATGAAATGTCTTCTTTGGACTTTGTGATGAATTCAACAGCATTGGAGCAGGCGATCGTAGAAGCATCAACTTGTCAGAGTCATCCGGGGCAGAAAAGTGGAAAATAAAGAAAATAGAAAAATAACTTGGGTAGCCTCCCAAGAGCGCCCTTTGTTTAAAATGTTGTTTGAGCTCGACGCAACAAAATAATATTGTACAAAAGATTATTGTCCAAAATAATATTTAAAGTTTTTAACAATAATAAAATAGTCTTAAGTTAGTTAAAGTTCGTGTAGAAGAAACTTAACATTATTTGGACTGACATCATCATCACAAGAAAAATATAGTTTAAGACGCTGCCCATTTACTTTGAAATCGCCCTTATCAGGGTGTGAAATTAAAATAGAGACATACGAAAAAACTTCTATAACAGAAAATAACCCAGACCATCGTTACTTTAGTTTGCTAGGAAATAAACATAAACGTGAATTATATAAAAGAACTTGGTCACCCGGTTTAAAGGTTTTTGGATGCCTTAAGTGTATGTCGTGAAAATGTTTCGTCCGCTCTTTATAAAATTTGTTATTTTCGTATGCGCAAGAGCTCCACTCGTCGAGTTCATTAAGTTGAAATTTTCAAAAATCGCCGACAGAGTGGGGATCGAAATTTAAAAACCTTAAGGCCCAAAAAGCACGAGGTTCTAATTCTATAAGTAAATGACACGATTTTCCATAAACTAACCGATATAGCATACATCTGATGGCAGTTTTGTATGCTGTTCGGTAGGCTCATAGAGAATTGTTTAATTTGGTTGACCAGTCTTTTCTAGAAGTGGAAACAGTCTTTTCTAAAATTCTTTTTATCTCTCTGTTCACTACTTCGACTTGTCCATTAGTTTGTGGGTGGTAGGCAGTTGAAAGCTTATTTGTAACGCCGTATTTAATAAGAATTTTATAAAACTGCGCGTTACAGAAATGTGAACCCCTATCGCTAACGATGGCTCGCGGCGTACCGAATCGAGAAAATAATTTTTTCAAAAACGTAATTATGACTCGGGAGTCGTTAGTAGGAAGAGATTGGGCTTCAACCCATCGTGAACATAAACTATAACAACTAAAATATATTTATTCCCAAAGCTAAAAGGAAGGGGCCAACAAAATCAATCCCTAGAGGTCGAAAACTTTGCACTCAAGGAAATAATTTTGCAGCATTTCATTTTTATTGGTAATATTTCCCGACCGTTGGCAACTATCACACCTACTCACAAAGGCTTGTGCATGTTTAAACAGGCTAGGCTAGTAAAAACCCACGCAAAACACTTTGTGGGCGGTGCAAGCAGCTTGATAGTGACCACCAGTCGGTCCTTCATGCGAATGTTTGAAAATACCTTGCCCTTCTTCAAAAGAAACAAATCTCCTTATCACTTAGTCCGCATAGACTCGGAAAAGATGCGGGTCCTCCCAAAAATAGTTCTTTAACTCAGAAAAGAATTTCTTCTTTTCTTGAGAGGAGAACTCTTTTAGGAGCACACGAGCCACTAAATAGTTAGCTATGAGTGCATACTAAGGAGAAGGGGATGTGTTAATTAAAAGAAGCTTCTCATCAGGGAAGAAATCATTAAAAGATTTTTCATCTAATTTTTCTATAAATAGATTATCTAATCGTGAGAGATGGTCGACAGCCAAATTCTCGGCTCCTCGCTTATCACAGATTTCTAATTCAAAATCCTGGAGGAGTAAGACCCAGCGAATCAGGCATAGCTTGGCATCCGTCATAGCAAGAAGATACTTGAGGGCTGAGTGGTCCGTAAAAACTATAATTTTTGAAAGCATAATATATGGATGAAATTTATCAAAAGCGAAAACCACAGCTAGGAGCTCCTTCTCGGTTGTGGTATAATTCTCTTGTGCCAATGTAAGTGTTTTACTTACATAATATATGGGGTGGAAGTTTTTAGATATTTATTGTCCTAGTACGGCTCCCTCCGCGAAACTTCTCGCATCACACATAATTTCAAAGGGAAGGTCCCACACTGGAGCTATCATAATCGGGGCATTAATTAACTTTTCTTTTATTGTTTCAAAGGTAGATAGACAAAGGTCATCAAAAATAAATGGGGAGTTTTTTTCCAAAAGATGAGTAAGGGGTTTTGTGATTTTGGAGGAGTCTTTTATGAAGCGGCGGTAGAAGCCAGCGTGTCCTATAAAACTTCTTATAGCTTTGACATTTGTAGGTGGCGGAAGCTTCTCGATAACTTCTATCTTAACTATGTCTACTTCAATTCCTCTCGCGGAAATCTTATGACCCAAAACTAACCCTTCCCTCACCATAAAATGGCATTTTCCCAATTTAGGGCAAGGTTAGTTTCTTTGCATCTTTCTAAGACTTTTTCTAAGTTTTCTAAACAACTATTAAAGGCATCGCCGAATATAGAGAAATCATCCCTGAACAACTCCATAATGCTTTCTACATACTTGTCAAAGATAGTGAGCATACATCACTTGAATATAGCTGGCGCATTGCACAATCCAAACGACATTTTTTGGTAAGCAAAGGTGCCGAAGGGATAAGTAAACATAGTTTTCTATAGGTCTTCGGGAAAGATGGGGATTTGAAAATACCCCGAGAGGCAATCGAGAAAAAAATAAAAGCTATGGCCGGATAATCGCTCTAAAATTTGATCGATGAACGGTAAGGGAAAGTGGTCCTTGTGGGTGACATCATTTAACTTACGATAGTCAATACACATTCGCCACCCCGTCACCGTCCATGTCGGGATTAAATCATTATTTTCATTTACAACTACAGTTATCCCTCCCTTTTTCGGCACTACCTGAACAGGGCTAACCCCCTTACTATCAGATATAGGATAGATAATTCTTGCATCTAACAGTTTCATAACCTCGCCCTTTATGAATTCTTTCATGTTCAGATTTATACGGTGCTGAGGTTGGATTGAATTACACAAATTATCTTCCATTAGGATTTTGTGGGTGCAGAAAGATGGGCATATACCCTTGATATCGGAAATCTGCCAAGCAATAGCTCGACGATGCTTATGTAAAACTAGAAGGAGTTTATCATTTTGCACTTAAGCCAGGTAGGCCGAAACTATTCCTGGTAGCTTGGAGACCTTTTCTAAGAAGGCATACCTAAGATGTTAGGGTAGTTCTTTTAATTCCAGGGTAGGGGGTTCTTCATACAACGTTTTGGAAATTCTTTCTTTTTCAAAAACAATGTCTTCGTAGACTTTTTTATACAAAAAAATTAAAAGGGGTGGAGCTAGTGGCCATGATAGCTTCTTGCAGATATTCAATTAGAAGAGTAGAGGGAGAACAAAAATTAGAAAATTTATTTTCACTATCAGAAAGGCAGTAGGAAGATTCATCACTTAAGGTGTCTAAGAAAAAAATAGGAGTCGTCATTCTCTAGGGTGTTCTTCATCGAAGGGGGGTATAGAGAAAGTCACTTCATCATCGCCTTCTCGAAGGAAGAGCTTGACATTTCTTATGTAAATGATAGATCTGTAGGTGGCAAGGAAGGGTCAGCCAAGGATCAAGGGAACCTCGACGTCTTCTTCAATGTCCAATATGACGAAATCCACCAGGAAGATGAATTTGTCGACTTTGACTAGAACATCCTACACTATTCCTAACAGGTACTTAATGGATCTATTAGCGAGCTGGATACTCATACGCATGGGATTGAGTCTCCCAATTCCTAACTTATTAAATAATGATAAGGGCATTAGGTTGATACTCGCACCTAAGTCGGCTAATGCGTGTTTGACAAAAAGATCACCAAAGACACACGGTATAGAAAAACTATTGGGATCACTGATCTTCTTTGGTAAATCGTTTGTCAAGACCGTAGAGAACTCAACATTTAGTGTGACATGCGATAAGTTTTCTAACTTCTTTTTATTAGTCAGGAGGTCCTTAGGTACTTACCGTACTTTGGCATCTGGGAATCGCCTCATGGAAGGGTAAGTTTATGTGGATTTGCTTAAACATTTCTAAGAAGCGGGTATACTGATCATCAATACATTGTTTGTTAAGTTGGGAAGGGTATGGTTGAGTTGGATCATTTTTAAAAATAAGTGGTGGATCAAGATCTTTTTCTAAAGCAGAGAGCGGAGTGATAACTTCTTTTTCAGCGGGTGGAGGAATTTTCAAAACGGGAGCGATACTTATCTCGGGCTCTTCGCTAACCATACCAAAAACTTGCTTACCACTCCGAAGAGTTATAGCTTTCTCTTGCTGTCTCGAGTTGGGCTCGGTATTGGCAGGAAGAGACCCGGCGGGTCACTTAGAAATAATTTTTGCGAGTTGTCCTATTTGATTTTCTAAACTTTTAACGGTCCCGACTAGGGTTCTTATAGTAGCGTCATTAACATTCAAATATTTTGAAAACATTTCCTCCAAACTTGGAGGTTTTGGAAAATTTTGAGGAGGTGGTGGTGGTGAAGAAAAATCATTTTGTGGAGGCGGGCACATTGTGTTCGAACGGTTACTCCACGAAAAGTTTGGGTGGTTCCGTAAAGTGGGATTATAACTATTCGGAAAAGCAAAATCCAGAGCATGAAAATTCGTAGCAAAAAAATTATTAAAAGCATTTATAGGCATACTATTAACATAATCTAATTATTTGGGAGCAAGAGTTATAGATTTCCATACCTGAGAGGCGGAGGCAGCAGTCATCTCCATAATTTTTTTATTTAAAATTTCCACTTGCAGAGCTAGCTTGGAGACGTTATCTACTTCAAAGATACCTGCAGTTTTGTTTGGGCGGTACCTATGCACATTCCACTGATATGTGTTCATGGTCATGTCCTCGGAAAACTCAAGAGCTGCTTTCAGGGTTTTGTGGTTTAAAGTACCACCGGAAGCTGCGTCTATCATTTGCTTTGTATTTTGATTTAACCCGTTATAAAATGTCTGCACTTTTAACCATACAGGCAGCACGTGATGGGGGAATCATCTTAAGAGTTCTTTAAATCTTTCCCAGGTTTTATATAGGGTTTCAGAATCTATTTGTCCAAAAGCAGAAATATCATTCCTAAGTTTTGCAGTTTTAGCTAGCGAAAAATACTTAGTCAGAAATTTTTTAGTTAGTTGATCCCAAGTGGTGATGCTCCCTCTTGGAAGAGTCATCAACCATTATTTAACTTTTGTTCTTAGGGAGAAAGGAAATAATCTTAGCCTAATAGCATCATTTGTAACACCATTAATCTTGAAGGTGTCACAAATCTAAAGAAAGCTTGCTATATGCACGTTCAGATCTTCATCTTTAAGTCCGTCATATTGCACATACTGCTGCACCATTTGAATTATTCTAGGATTAAGTTCAAAATTATTATTAGCTATAGCAGGGCCCACTATGCTTGATTTTGTTCACTCTAGATTTGGTCGAGCATAATAGGACATAGGCCTAAGCACGACTTCCTCCATGTGGGGTTCTTCCATTCTTAAAGTAGAAAATGACTCGGAATTCTCAATCGGTATTCGGAGAGGGGCCTTGAAATTGCGATCTTCTCCGAAGAGTACGCTCGATTTCATGGTCCAAGTCCAAAATAATTGACGGATTCCCGCGAGTCATGCACTAGAAGAAGAGAAGATAAAGAAAGAGAAAATAAACTAGAAAAAAGAGAAACTAAATTTTTTTTGAAATAGATTTGTTTTATATATTTTAACTCCTGAACTTCCTAAGGGCTACACGATGAAGGGTTCGCAAGGTACTAGACAAGAGAGTGGTATTTAAGCCACTTTGCCCTTTTTGAGAGAGTTAGGTGGTGCAGAAAAATTGTGATGTGGGTTTCTATTAAGAGCGTTAATATGTTTTTTGAATTTTTAATTTTTAAGAAAGAGGGAGAGAAAGAGAAGAGATAAGAGCAATAGGTTCATGTTTTCAAATTATCAACAAAAGTTTCTCCCCGACAACGATGCCAAAAACTTAGTGTCTACTAATCGTGAAGAAAATAAAAACCAAACTAGCAATCCAAAAAGGCAAGTATACCTATCGAATTGTAGCTAGGGGACACACGTGTCATATTAAAATCCGGGAACCGTTGATTAAGAAAAGAAATATTCCGCTAAAAAGAGAACTACTTGTAGTTAAATAAAGAGCTATTAAAAGCGATTACAATGAAGGGTTGAAACAATGAAATAGAAAAGCACTCGATCGAGAATCACCTCGACAAAACTTGATTAAAAATGCGATAAAAAACCTAAGATTAATAGTGAAAAGGTACTTGACCATGGAGGTTCCCAAAGCTTGAACATGCTTCTCTCGAAGTCATGCCCAACTGAGTTTAGGAAGGTCCGATCGAACTCTCATCCAAATCGGAGACCTAAATCTCGCTTTACGCGGTGAACCCCACTATTGGATTTCACTCCAATCCGGGAGATTTAACGTCTGCCTATCTCGAGGGGTGCATGCAATTCTCTTTACTCTTGAGTGTTCACTTCAAACTACGAGCCTCTCGGCTTGCTAAGAGTGAAAATAAAGATGGAAATTATATATCGATGATATAACTCCAAACATGAATAATCAAGAGTAAATAAAAGGCCTAAACACTAAAAAGAAAAAGTAAACTTAAAGCATCATAACTTAATCAACTCGAACCTCGAATCATCAAGATCGAGTACAAGGAGGATTCGTTAATCATAGAGAAGTGGAGGAGGAGAGATGGGTAGAAGAATATTAAGAAAACAAAGATAAAAAGGGCACTTTATATTAATACTAAAAGAGAGTTACAACTTGGAATAAAGGATTACAAGTGCAATGAGATAAGAACCTATGCTAACATTAACATTAAACTACTAAAGAAGTTACAAAAGCTAATACAAAGGATTACGCTAAGTTAGGATTAAAAATATTAAAATGAGAAAGAGGGAGTGGAAGAGCATGAAAAACACTAAGAAATAAAAGGGCAGCACCTCCTCTCTCAACCCAAAACTACTCTAGACACAAGGGGGAACCACTGAATTTATAGAATTTTTCTCGGGTTGGTCACGTCCCCTGTCATGCCCATGGAGGATGTGTCTAGGGGGCGTGATAGGTACGAGGTTGACCTCGGGATCTGGATTATTGAGGGAATGATGATTGTTTCTGTACAATGGCGAACACGCCCGTATAGGGGGAACGTGTAAGGAACTCACGTCAAAATCATTGGTTGGAAATCCATCAGACGTTAAACAAGGTGGTACATGCCTAGAGACACGCCCGGGGGGGGGGGGGGGGGGCGTATCAGTACTGTTGACGTGCAGCAACGAAAAATCTTTAAATGCAGCAGCAGGCTTCGGGATGAGGGTGACACGCCCTGTGTCATGCCCAGGGAGGGTGTGTCAGGGGGGCGTGTTAGGTGTTTTTTCTCGGGATCTTGCCTCTAGCATCAAGCTTCCTCGGGATCGGGTTACATGCTCAGTGATACGCCTAGGGAGGGCATGTCAGGGGGGCGTGTAAGGTCATTTTGGTCGAAAGCAGAGAAAACCTGCAAAAAGAGAAGAAAACATTAGTGGTAATAATATATATATAAAGAGGTCAATATATAAACTTACAAGACATGATTCGTGTATTAAAAACCATAAAATACCCTAATCGTTTATACATAAAACCTACTATCAGAGATGCACTGCTTTTTTATATTACTTTATAATGTTAAAGCTGTGGTGTCAATATGTTGTGGGGCCCCAGCCGAACCCATATTATATGGTCATTACATGGGAGGAGTTATAGCCTGAAGATGCAGAAATCTGCCCAAGTGATTTGGCATTGAGTGACAAGGCTTCACTCAATGCCTATGAAGAATTGAGAATTTGGCTAAGTCCATAGGTGTTGTGTCATGATGACGTTAGCAGAAATTCAAATGTTGCAGGAACTGAACAGTAGACGACAAATGGCGCCGCTTGCCAATTGTACAGTATTTAATGCAAAAGACAAGTTGCAGCTACAAACTCCTGGTGGTCCCACTGCTCAAAGAGCCGTTGGATGGTGGAATAGAAAAGAAAGAGGTCAAGGAAGAAGATAGTCAATTTTTTTTTGGAATTATAGAGCTTCATCTTCTTCCTCTCACTCTAGTTGCAGATTTGAAGAACTTGCTCCTTCTGTTCAAATAAGAAGTTCAATAAAGTAAGATGTTGACATTCTCATCTTCAATAGCAAGTTCAGAGAGTTCTCCCTCTAAGGTAGAAGAAGAAACAGAGCAATCTATTCCTGTATTGACTTCCTGGAGCTGTGAAATAGAAAGGACTGAATTATTTTAGTTCAGGAAAAGACAGACTCAGAGATTGTTTCACTTCAGTCTTTTATCAACACCAACCAACCTTTCATTTGTAAGATCTTAATTAATCTAAGTGTAAGCCTAAATTATAAAGGTTGAGGTAGGATCTTTCTATAGATCTGAGCTGTAGGATCCTTTTGTGGATCTGAGGTAGGGCTAAGTGCGTGAGCTGTAGGAGATTTAATCTCTGAGGTAGGATCTAGTGTTGGATCTGAGTGTAGGGTTTTCCTCCAAGCCTGAGTATAAGACTTTGCCTAAAGTATGAGATAGGTAGTCTGGTGCATATTACTGAGTTATAGGAGATTGTATCTCTGAGTGTAGGTCCTTTGGACTGAGGTAGGACTTGGAGGAGTATGAGAAATCCTAAAGGATTTGTGTTGTAAGCTCTTGGAGCCGAGTTTGAAGAAGTTGGCCTTGTCTAATATTGGAACTCAGTTCGGGAGGTTAGCCATTCTAGCCGTAGTGGTCTGTCTGGTCGGCCTTATGGCAGTTTGGCACAACGAGCTGTTGAGTTGGATGTCCAGCGGACTAGTTTGAGACTGTAGTTATTCCTTGGTTGAATATCCGCAGTGGTCTGGTGAAACCATAGCATCCTGAATGAAGCCGCAGCAGGGATCAGTAGGGATGGCAGCTATGGTTTAAGTATTAGCCGCAACGGTCTTGTGAAGTTGCAGCAGTCTAGTTATAGCTGCTACTGTGCATGATGGTTAACCTCAATTGCGTTTAAGTGATAGCCCGTAGTTTGTTGTTAGGAGGATTGCAGAAGCTTCGGTTTGATGGGTAAGCCACATTGCGGTCTGGTGGCAACCCACAGGTGCATCCTGGAGACTTCTCTAGCGGTCTATCTTAGATTATGGCAGTCTCCTCTAGTGGTCGCAAGTTGTATTATTATATTTTATGTACTGTGCGGTTTGTGTATGTCAAACCGCATAAGCCGCCTGACTTAAGTTTAGTGCCACATCATGTTTTATACTCTCTCACCTCAACTGTTTTCTATAAATAAGGGGGCATACTTATATAATGATTACTTTTTTGGAGTAATAAAATTTGCAGTTATTTACCTCTTATTCATTTTTCTTCTGATATTTTCACTTGGTATCAGAGGAAAACCAGCCCTTTGCTCCAAAATTGTTGCCCTATGTTCTTTGCGATTTGTCCTTTGCAACCGCGCGGGTTGGTTTTTTGTCCTCCCTTCTTCCAGCTTCTTCCCTCCCTTTATTTCTTTTTGGTCGCGCAGTTTCCGCCTTGTTCACGCGCTTTCTAGCTCTTCTTTCCTTTCATGTGTCTTTACCTCCTTTGGTTCGTAGCTTCTTTTTGCTGCTGGTGTGTTCACACCGAGACCGGGCTGCTTATTCTTCCTGTTCGGGCGAGTTATTCTCTTATTGTCTGTCTGTGTAGTTTCCATCTTGACCGAGCAGCTTGCTTTCTTTCTTCATGGACACTCCATCATCTTCTGCTACTTTCTATGACTCTCTCTCTCATTCTTCTATTTTTATCTCTACTTCGGGTAATTTGGGTACTCTGTCGAAGCTTTCCGGCCCAAATTTTCCTGACTGGAGTGTGTCTTTTATATTCCTTTTATGTTCTCAGCGTAAGCGCTCTCACTTGACTGATGACCCTCCTCCTATTAGCTATGTTGCTTACGATGATTGGGATGTTTCTGATGCTTTGGTTTGTTCTTGGTTGGCCAACAGTTTGTCTGATTAGTGTCTTCCTGTCAAATGACATGATCATATAGTCAAATCTGTGTGGAATCATCTGGATGCTTTATATTCTAAAGGGGCTCAGACTTCGCGTATCCATACTTTGTATGTTGATCTCTTTGTTCATCCTGTTATGACCCCTACTGCTGCTTATCAAGAGGTCTAGAGTCTTGAGGCTGAACTTCTTCAACACCATCCCTTTTCGACTGATCTTGCTGAGCAACAAAAACATTTTCAGGAGCTCCTTGTGGTTTGCTAGTTGCTTCGTCTCCCTAGCTATTATGACAGGATTCGTCAACAGATTCTCGGAGAGGTGGACACTCCAACTCTCGATGCTACTGCTGCCCATATTTCTGCTGTTACTACTCTTCTTCAGCATCCTTTGCTTCCCTCTCCCTCTCTTGATACTGTTTCTCATCCTACCGGTCATTATAATTCTGGTGGTCGGGGTGGCCGTACTGGAGGCCATGGTTATTCGAAATTTCTCTGTACTCATTATGGCAACATTGTCCACTTGATTGATCGTTGTTGGGTCAAACACCCTCATCTTTGTCTTGCTTCTGCTGATTCTGCCAAGAAGTATACAACTTCTATTGCTACTTCTGGTGCTGCTCAATTAACTACCATGGGTAGGTGGCTTATTGACTCTGATGCTACCAATCATATGACAGGGAATTCTCGACTTTTTTCTTCTCTTACTCAGAGCAACCAATTACCTCCTGTTCTTATTGTTGATGGTTCTCCATCCCTGGTTCACGGGCTGGCACTGTGCATGTTAATCCTTCTCTTTTGCTTTTAGACACTCTCTATGTCCCCAACTTTCCCTGCAATCTTCTTTCTATTACTGCTCTTTGTAAGAAGTTGGGCTGTGAAGTAATATTTACTGCTTCTATTAGTGCTTTTATGGTTCCTCGGTCCAAGGAGATGGTAGCTACTAGGACTGAGAGTGGAGGCTTGTTCTATCTTGATACTTCTTCTACCTTTTCACATCCTGTCCTCTACTTCAGTGGCATCTTCAGCTTGGACATCCTCCTCCTCGGATCCTCTATCAGCTTCTGCCTAATTTACCTTGGGAAGATTCTTCTCTTCATTGTGAAGCTTGTCAATTTGGGAAACATCATCATTCTACTTTTCCTACAAGCAATGGACGTAGTTCTTCTCGTCTGTTTGATATTGTCCATTCTGATATATGGGGCCCTACTCCTACTCAAACTGATGGTAGGGGCAGCTTTTATTTTGTGACATTTATTGATGATTTTTCCTGTTGTATATGGTTGTATTTGCTGCGCGAACGTTCTGAACTTTATTCAATTTTCACCGCTTTTTTACAATGAGATTTATACACTGTTTGATACTTCTATTAAAATCCTTAGATCTGATAATGCTAAGGAGTATCTTAGTCATCAATTTACGTCATTTTGTATGGATCATGGTATTGTTCATCAAACCACTTGCCCTTATACATCACAACAAAATGGTGTTACTGAACGAAAGAATTGTCATCTTCTCGATGTGGCTCGGAGTCTTCTTACTCATATGCATGTTCCCAAGTCTTATTGGGGGCATGCGGTTCTTCTCTCCTATTTTCTTATTAATCGTGTTCTGTCCTCTATTATTGGTGGGCAGACTCTCTTTTCTATCCTGTATCCAGATGTGAATCCTTTTTCTTTGTCTCCTCGTGTCTTTGGGTACAGTGCATTTGTTCATTATCCTTCTTCTGGTCGTGACAAACTGTCACCATGCTCGATTAAATATATCTTTCTGGGATATTGTATGACTCAGAAAGGATACATGTGTTATGATCCTGTTCTCCACCGGCAGTATGCTTTTGCCGATGTCACTTTATTTGAGAATGTTCCATTCTTTTCCTCTATTCTTCCTTCTTCTGGTTCAGTTACTTCTCCTCTTATCTCTGCACCTTGTCCTGAGCCTACTATTTATTCTTCTTCTTCTTATGACTCTTCTGCTCTTCCCGATTCCTTTGTTGAGCCGCTGCCCATAGTTTCTAGTTTGCCTTCCTCTCCTTTGGATGGACCTAAGCAGGTAGACAGGACTGATCTTGATCTTCCAATTTCTCTCAGGAAAGGTGTTCGTTTGTGCACTCAGCATCTTCTTGCTGGTGTGGTATCTTACACCATACAGTCTCCTCAGGAACAGATTTTTTCTTTTGCCCTCTCGGCCAATGTTCTTCCTGCATCTTATCGTGATGCTCAGATTATTCCATATTGGAAAGCTACTATGGATGAGGAGATGAGCACTCAAACTGAATAGGGTACTTGGTCTCTTGTTACTACTCCTCCTGGCACTGATGTGGTTGGCTGTCATTGGGTCTTTGTTATCAAGTACCTTTCTGATGGTATAGTTGATCGTTACAAAGCCCATCTTGTGGCCAAAGGATTTATGCAAACTTATGGTGTGGATTTCTTTGATACATTCTCTCCTATTGCTCGAATTACTACGATCCATATTCTCTTTTCTGTGGTTGTGAACAGAGATTGGGAAATGTCTCAGTTAGATATCAAGAATGCCATTCTTTATGGGGATTTGAACGAGATAGTTTATATGGAGCAACCTTTTGGGTATGTTGCTCAGGGGGAGTCTCAGGTGTGTAAGTTGAAGAAAGCCATCGATGGTCTTAACCAGAGTCCGAGAGCCTGATTTGAAAAGTTTAACTAGGTTATATCTTTTGTTTGGTTTGTTCGTAGTGCTGTAGATCACTCTTTGTTTATTCAAAAAACCTCATATGGGCTGGTAATTCTTACGGTGTATGTCGATGATATCCTTCTTAGTGGGGATGATTGGAAAGGCATTGATATGAGAAAGCAGCATCTGCTCCGACATTTTGTTACGAAGGATATGGGGTCTCCTAAGTACTCTATAGGGATAGAGATATCTCGAAAACCTGGTTCTATCGTTCTTTCACAGAGGAAATATGCTCTGGATCTTTTACAAGAGACAGGTCTTCTTAGAGCAAAACCTGCTCGGTCTCCTATGGCTGTTGGAGATGACAAATGCTGGAGTGAGTCTTCTCCTCTCCTTGAAGATATCACCAGGTACAGATGTCATGTTAATTAACACATATATTTGATTGTTACAAGACCAGACATTTGCTATGTCGAAGGGAAAGTAAGTCAGTTCATGCAAGCACCCAGGGAGTGTCATATGCAATCAGCTTTGAAGATTGTCGAGTATGTGAAAGGTGCACTAGGGAAGGGCTCTTGTTCCTGAAAATGTGATATTTAAAAGTAGTGGCTTAATCTGACGCAAGCTACACAGATGATAAGGGTGACACGAATTCAACATCTAGTTTTTGCACTTTTGTTAGAGGAAAACTAGTCTGTTGGAAGAGCAAGAAGCAGGCTGTAGTTGCAAGATCTAGTGCAGAAGCAGAGTATAGAAGCATGGATCTGACTACTTGTGAGCTAAAGTGGCTTCGGGCTCTCTTACTTGATATGGGAGAGTTTTATGATCACCCCCTACCGATGTTCTGTGACAATAAAGCAGCTATATATATTTCGAAGAATCCGGTCTTCCATGAGAGAACGAAGCATATCGAGGTTGATTGACACTTTATTAGAGAAGAGTTTCTGAAGAATCCGATATGCACTCCGTTCGTTACTTCTGATAAAGAGCTGGCGGATTTCTTCACAATACCGGTTACTTCGTTTACAGAGGTTTGTAGCAAGCTGGGCATAGTTGACATATATGCTCCAGCTTGAGGGGGAGTGTTGGAACTCAGTTTTGGCGGTTAGCCATTCTAGCCCCAGCGGTCTGTCTGGTTGGCCTTATGGCAGTTTGGCACAACGAGCTATTGAGTTGGATGTCAAGCAGACTAGTTAGAGACCACAGTTATTCCTTGGTTGATTAGCCACAGCGGCCTGGTGAAACCACAACAGCCTGAATAAAGCCGCAGCAGGGATCAACAGGGGATTGTAGTTATGGTTTAAGTATTAGCCACATCGGTCTTGTGAAGTCGCAGCAGTCTGGTTGTGGCTGCTACTGTGCGTGATGATTAACCTCAACTGCAGTTAGGTGACAGCCCGTAGTTTGTCGTAAGGAGGGTTACAAAAGCTTCAGTTTGATTGGTAGCTTTACTTCGGTCTGGTGGCAACTCGCAGGTGCGGCCTGGTAACTTGTCAGACGGTCTATCTTAGATTATGGCAGTCTCCTCTACTGGCTGCAAGTTGTATTATTGTATTTTATGTAGTGTGCGGTTTGTGTATGTCAAACCGCACAAACTGCCCGACTTAAGTTTAGTCCCACATCGTGTATTGTACTCTCTCACCTCCCCCGTTTTATATAAATAAGGGGGCATACTTATGTAATGATTACTTTTTTGGAATAATAAAATTTGCAGTTATTTACCTCTTTTTCATTTTTCTTCTCATATTTTCACTTCTAACAAACTGTTAGAAAGGTAGGAGGGACTGTGGATGTACCCATACTCTAGGGAACCACTATAAATAACTTGTATGATGATTGTGTTATCTTGAAAGCTAACCTAAAATAAAACACAACTCACCTAATCAGAAGAAAGTATCAAAAAGACAAAAAAACATATTCACCCCCCCCTCTAGGTGTTTAGCTACTCTTGGAACTAAAAACTTTCAAAGCTTCCTCGCCTTCGCATCCAGCTTGTCCTAAAAGCATCCAGGATGTGTATATAGCAGGTCAATCTGAACACCTAAAGGTGTTCCATGTTGGGCTTCTCCTTAAACATCATCTCATGAGGATACTTCATGTTGATAAGACTCAGAGGCATCTGATTGATCACATACGTTTCACTGGCCATCCCTTCTGCCCAGAAGGACCTCAGAATGCCTTTTGCATGAAGCCAACACTTGCAGGTCTCCGTAAAATGATGGATCTTCCACTCTGCTACTCCATTTTGTTGCGGGTATGAGCACAAGTGAGCTCGCTCTGGATTCCATGCTTTCTTCAAAAGTTAGAGAACTCATTTGAAATGAACTCACCTCTATTGTCCGTTCTCAACTTCTTAATCTGCAGGCCAAGTCGGCCCTCCACTAGCTCCTTGAACTCCACAAATAAATGGAACATGTCTGACTTCTCCTTCATAATATACACCCAAGTGTACCTTGTATAGTCATCAATCAACACTAGCATGTATCTGCTGCCTCCTAGGCTGGTGGTGACAGTCAGCCCTATCAAATCACCATAGATACACTCTAATAGTGCTTTACTCATGGTCTCCGACTTGTCAAATGGAAGGTGATGAGACTTTCCATATTGATACCCCGCGTAGACATGACTGTCTCCGAAGGATGATATCTTAGACAAGCCTTTCACAAGTCTCTTCACCGCCATAGCTTTCAACTTGTCTATCCCGATGTGTCCCAACCGCTCATGCCAGATAGCTGCACTATCATTGAACCTAATCCGATCAACATAGGTACTTGTTGACAACACAAACAAGTACTTTACCCTTCTCCCTAAATAAGCAACGTCAACCTTCACTGTTGATACATTGCGGAGAAACTTCTCTTATGTTAGACTAAATAAAACATGACATCCCACATCTACCACATTGGTCACCGAGAAGAGGTTCTTCTTCATACCCGGTATATGATAAACACTCTTCAAAGTTAGTGTACCATTATCACTACCTAAAGAAATGACACCCTCCTTCTTGACTGCATGAACAGTATCATTAGTAGTTATGATAGCTTCGTTATCTGAGAATGTTTGCAGAGAGGAGAACTTCGACTCATCATCGGTGAGGTGGTGATATGTAACATCCCATTTCCAACTAGACCCCTAAGAGTGGTTTTGATCATGAACAGGTTATGACAAAGCCCTAGGGAGCTAAAAAGGGCCAGGTAATCAAAGGCCAAGGTGAGAATCACCTTGGTCTGCCTATGATACAACCTCATCACCAAACATAGGGTTTGACCAGGGGCCTTCAACATGACTCCATGACCCCACCACAACACCACTAACCTATTAGAGGATCCACTAGAGCCTTAAGGGTCCATTAGAGTCAACCCAAAGTGGCCAATTTGACCTAGGACCACCATAGGCCTAAATTGGGCAAGGTGCCCTAACTAAGCGCAATTGGCCTCTAATATGCCCAAGGGAACCCACCATGCCTTCCTAACCTTAAAGTGAGGTCAATGGGTCACCAAGGACCCATTGAAGTCAAACCTAGTGGCAAAGTTGACCCAAGCCAACTCTAGACCCAAATTGGTCAAAGTGCCCTAACTAAGGGGCAGGTGACCTCCAATGGGCCAAGTCTACCCTACCCAACCTTTCCTAGACCTTCAGGGAAGCCAATGGGTCACTAAGGACCCCTTGGGGTCAACCCAAATGGCCATGTAGACCAAAGTAAACCCAAGTCAACCCTAACCTAAGCCAAGTCAAACCTAGCTCAAGTAGGCTAACCCAAGCCCAAGCCCTCCTCCCATTTGGGGTAACCTCATTTCCAAAGAAATATGTGAGTGAATGGGCTGCCAATTAGCTGGAGTGGTCAGCATGGTCAACATGGGTGAATAGGAGAGAGAAAGCTTCTTTTCCATGTTAATGGAGGAGAGAGAAAATGGTGGAAGTAAGCCATTCATGGCCAAGGAGGCCAAGGGCCAATCTCCATTGGCTAGCCCAACTCCCCACTTGATCCAGGGAAGACCAGGAGGCCATTTTGGTGACTGTTCATGGTCAGGAGGTGGCTGCATAGCCATGGCTGAGCTTCACCTTCAAGGGCCATTAATGGTCATTGAAGCTTTGGCTCACCTCCCCACCCCCATTATGGCTGGATTCAACTCCTCTGTGGAAGAGGAGGAGTTTCCAGCCATTTCCTGGATGAATTAAGCCATGTACAGCCCCCCTTGCCATGGCCGAAATCACCTTTAAGAGGCCATTAATGGCCACCACCAGTTAGACCCCTCCCCTCCCCCGTTTTATCTTCTTAAAAGCATCCCTTGACCCAGGGGATTCTTTTCCACCACTTACCCGAAGGAGCCATTGTAGTTCATAGTGCTGTTGTAGAAGCCGAGCGTCGCTGCCGTCGACCATGGCATCCCGTCGTTCCTCCCGCATTCAGGCCGCCGGAAAGGTCCTCCTCCACTTTTTTTCCATGGGTAGTTCTTAGCAATCACTAGGACCAAGGTTCGGGCTCAATTGAGCCCGATCCAAATCAAAGTTTTCATGGTTTTCGGTCAAAAGTGGGCTTGGTAGAATCGCCAGAATAAGCGTCTCCGGCGGCCATGCTGCCAGCTGGGGGTAGCCCCCACCTCCCCGAAGGTGGTGGTGGCAGTGGCCGGCCGGGGAAGTGGTCTGGTGACCGGGAAACCAACCCGCAATATTGCCCAGGCGCGGGCAATCGTGGTCGTTGGCTTGTTGGAGAAGATGATGGGCAACCCTTGGATTTGCGCCAAGACTCGTGCGGCAAGATGCATAGGAATTAATTAATATTGATTTATTCATTTTTCTATCACAGTTTTAGTATTTAATGGTGTTAATTATTAAAAATACATAGGGCCCTCTGGTGGGAAACTTTCAACATGAAAGTTGTATCCCTATGGGTCTACTTTAATCAAAAATTGATTTGGACCCATTTGGACTACTAGTCTGGCCAGGGCACCCATTTTGGTGGGGCCTATACCTAGGGCAAACCTGAGGTTCAAATTTGTGCCCACCCTTCATCCCTTGTCCAAATGGAGTGAAATTTGGACAGGGGGCCAATCTTAACCATATCTAGGGCCTGTCCAAAAATGGGAATTTTTGGAGACTCTTTCCTAAAGTTTTTGTTTTTATTTAATAATGCTAGGGTAATTAAATTAAGTGGTGTAATGACCTCCAAACCCTCCCAAATTTTGGTGAGTGGTCCCTGACATTAGGACCTTGCTCTGTATAAAATTTCAACTTATTTGGATGAGTTTTGGTTAGGGAATCACCAAACCTTGTTAGGCCTTAAAGAGGTGCTTTTGAATAAAGGTGCACTTTTGATTTTGAGTGGTCATCTCACCTCAACAGAGGCTGGGGTTTTGGTCACTAATGTGGTATGGCCAATGACACCCTCTTGAGGAGAATGGTGTAATTTAGGGTTGGTTTACCCTATGGTTCAAACTCAAACCCTAAGGAAGGGCCTTCGAGTGTTGTGAAGGGCATGGGGGCAAATGCTCTTGTGTTATCTTGTAACTCAGTAGAGTTGAAGGTAGTGAAACCTAAGTTCTCTGGTTGGAATCTTAGAGGATTTAGAGTTAGGTAGACACCTCAAAACCCTAACCCTTGTTTTATGGTAGAAGCTCAATTATAGAAACACAGTCACTAAACCTTAGCTAAAAGTTGTAAAAACTTGGGTAGAGTTAGTTTTAGTCTAGGTAGGACCCTTACTAATTTTATTAGAATTTTATGGATTATATTTCTAGAACTTTATTTGTTAGGTATCAAATTTGCCCAAACCGGTGTTTTAATTAATTTGATTACTCTGTTCCTTTGAATCTAATGAAACTTGATCAGCAGATTATTTAAGCCTAAATGGATATCCTTGAATTTTGTTACAAATTTTTAGTTGATTATATCTAGTACTTCCTTCACAAGTTCCAAAAAGGGCAATTATAGTCAATAAATCATTTAGATCAAATTACCTACTGTAAAATTACGAAACCTGGCCACTAATGTTTTTAGATCAATATTTAGTTGTATAATATTATTCATGATTTTTAGGAGAATATTTACAATACTTTCTTTACAAAACATGACTTTTGAGATTTTGGTAATTATTTATTATAGAGCTCAATCCCCATTGAAGAATTATGAAATTTGGCAACTGATGTTTTTAGGGCAGTATCTGCTATAGAAAATTAATAAAGAATTTTTGGATGATTATTTACCGCACGTACTTCATTAATGAAACGCAATAGGTTTTATTCTAAAAATAAAATTAGAGTCGTTAAATTACTGGAAAAATTGTTATATCTTGGATTTCCTTATAAAGTGTTGTCTAAAATTTATCATGATTTTATGAAGCTTTATTCATACCTGAAAAGTGCACTTCATGTTCAATTGGTAGCTCTTGGAACCCTTAAGAAAATTATTTAAATATCAGAATAATTAGGAAAATTATGATCTTTCTGATTTAATCTATTTATGACATGATAAGTCCTCAGTAAATAATTTAGGGCATTTGGATGATTATTTAGAGTATCTCCTATCCGGTTCGACGTATAACCTAGGTTGGTGTGCACTTAGCAAATCGTTAAAGTTGCAATAGGATATGATTTGGAATAGTTGTTGGAGTTTGTCATTTTGCTGGGTCGGATAGATGTAGATGATTTCACCATAGAAGGATGGGAGGGGTAGTGAGAAGTGGTTTGGCTAGAGTGTAGAGGTGCTCGGGTTCGACGAAAGATCGTCTTTCCCGAAGAGAGGAAGGTTAAAAATCACACTAGGTCAGTCTATCGTAATATGAGAAGGGAATGGGTAAAGAGAAATCAACCAATAATAATAAGTGCCTTGCGAAAGGGAACGATGGGCTTCAGCTACCATCATAGTTCCTAGTGCCCTTTGAGAGCCCTTCACGGGGAATACCAGGGGCAGTCCTGGGTTAACGTAAACTGTATTAACAAGCTGAAAAGAGTAACTTAGTAATTAGGGTTGCACATTTCACAAACTTAGATAGCACAGGAAGATATTTGGGAGCTTCTGCTCGATTTGTTAATAGACGGACGGAATGGTCCGGGGAGCTTCGACTCGATTTGTTAAGAGACGGACGGAATGGTCCGGGGAGCTTCGGCTCGATTGGTTTGATACGTTAAAGTTACATGTGCATAAAAGGAAAGAAAATTAAGGTGGTGGGTCTTCGGTATCGGAGGGTCGATGCACCGATGCCGATACGCTGACTCGGCAAGTGTGGTTAGAACTTCGCCAACAAAAGTCTGGTGCGCCAGCCGACAAGAGTATGTAGGAGTCCGCTTCGTGAACCAAGCGTTGAGGCGTACGATAGGTCTGACCGATAGTGCTTTACTGGTTTAGAGGTGGGCTTTGCCCAACCCACCGCTTTCGTCTGCCACTATGGAGGTATCCTGGGAGGTTCGGCTCCAGAAAGGGGGAACTAAAGGTCTGTGTGCACAGAGTCGGGTGTGTGTGTTGCACTTGCATGTTCCATCATACCCACTAGCATGTCATAGCATAATCGAATCATTTAACCCCTGACACCTAATGTATAAGTTGAATTGGACGCTTATACATTAGGACTTGCAAAACGACCCCTTGGTCTATAAGCTTCTGTGGGCAAGTTTATAAATTAAGGTTAAATTGTTTATATATATATTGCTGTTAATAACCGACACCCCAACGTATAAATTGGTATGAGACTCTTTATACGATGGGAGCCCTGTAGAAGATCCCTTGGCTTATGCGTTTCTGCACATAAGTTAAGGTTATTTTTCCATACTTTACTTTACTGCCACATGTATTATAAAATTGCTAGTATAGGTCCGCTGCCACCTGCCTTTTGATTACTCTCCACCTTCAAGTCCTCCCCTCTCTTCCTCTCTATTCGGTGCCTAGGGGACATGGGGGAAGGGCGGGGGATGATAGGGCTTAGTCTTATAGATTAACAGTTTTCGGACCACATCATTTAGGGGATCGTGGAGCCCAGCATGGAGGAGCAGCCCCGGAGGTCGACCCGTTTGGAGATAGGGCAGTCTAGCCCAGAGTTCAGCCAGCTAGGACTGTAAGTCCTGACTTATAGTAGATGTTATAGTTTGCTTCCGCTTGAGCGTCTTGTACTGAGGATTTTGATGTATCGGGCATAAGCCCTTTTCCTTTTAGTACCCTTTTATATTATTTCTGTGGACTCTCCCTTCGTGGAGATATTATTACCCTGATGTAGTTTTGTTTGTGGACATGAGTTAGAGCTTTATTTCATATACTGTTTTACTCTACCTTGCTGTTTTTCTGTGATCGAATCGGCCGGAAGAATCGGCATTTCGCGGTGATGACCCTTCAGGGCGTGAAGGTGTCACCGCAAAGCTGCGATTCTGGGCCTAAGACCCCGGTGTTTCAAAAAGAAAAAAATGGGGTCTTACATGATCACACCCTGAGTACACTATCTAGTCATCTCAGTAGTCGATGGTGGACAAGACCCGGACATACGTGTAATACTCCAAAATCCCAAAGTGAAGTTTAGACTTGGCAACACGGCCTGGGATACGGGCGTGTCCCAAGCCGTGTCCTGCACTGTGTTGGGGCACACAGCCAAGAACACGGGCGTGTCCTAAGCCGTGTTCTTTTCTAGATTTAGTCAGGGAGCCCCACACGGCCAAGGATACGGGCGTGTACTAGGTCGTGTCCTTCTTTTGATTTTGCTAGGGAAATGAGTCTTGGTGAACACGGGCTAGACACGAGCATGTCTGAAGCCGTGTCAGGGCACACGACCTGTGATACGGGAGTGTCACAGGGCCATGTCCTGTTTAGGCTGAGTCAGTTCATGTACCGCTTCCAGTACACAGCCTGTGACATGGGCATGTCACAAGCCGTATAAGTCCAAAATTAGACTTTTCAGCGCAAATCTGAACCGTTCGTTTCCTTTGATGAAGTTCTAACGGCCCTGGGTGTTTCCTGGAGGGATAAGTGCGGGATTGATGAGTTCTTTCTCATTATAATCCTTACCATTCTCTTTCTAAGAAGAAGAGATAAGGGAGAGCAAGGGAAGGGAGAAGAAGAGAACTCTGTCCTCCGGTGGTGCTACGGTGGTCCAAATCGTGAGCTGAGGCCATATCTGCGAAGGTAAGGCCGTTGCGGTGACGTTCATCCATCTCATTTTTCTCCATGGCTCCGAAGCGTCTTCTTAGGGTAATGATTTTCTTCTTGGACAAGTGAAGTCATTCTTTCCTGTATCTGTATGGAATCCTCCACCAAAAGGTGGAAGTCAAAGAGATTCCCTTGGGACGTTGTGTTTCATCCCTTGTTATGTTGCATTAGAATCGAAAGTGTGTAGTACGGTTAGGCATACTGTATGAAGCCCATCCGGAAGGGTTGGTATGGATTGGTGATGCTTTGTTTGCAAATCTGTGTGAAATCCTTGGTGGATACCTATGGCATGGTGCAATAGGAAGTACTGGAGGAAATCCAAGAAAAAGCATTGAGAGTTGGTACTTGGTGTTCAACTCTTGTGGCTGTGAGTGCCATTTTGTGTGACGTTGGGCCGTTGGGCGTAAACTGTGGATTGCCTGTGTGGCGAATGCCTGCGTGGCGAACAGGAAAGGTGAAGCCGTACCCGCGTCAGTCTAGGCTTGATTCTGACGAATTTGAGCAACGAAAAAGATGGATCTGTACCCGTATTATGGTTATCTAACCGTGGGTGCTTAAGGCCTTGTTATGAACACATAGCGAGAGTCTTTGGCCTGCGTGCCGTAAAGACTAGAAATGCTCATAATGGACCGTCATGTCTGGGACCTCTGAACGGTGGTGGGACCCCGGTTTTCCGATACACCAATAATATGCCCTTAGTGCACGGAACGTCGGGCTGTCATGCCGGCGTTTGTGATATATATTGACCAGTACAGTTGTATACGTCCTTGGTGGATTGTTATACATATTGTTGGGTATTGTATCCACAATTACCTGGATTTGAGGAAGCCTCGGGTCAAGCTAAGATGAATTAACAGTATATTTGATGAAACCTTTCAAGTTATGTTTGCAGCTATTCCTCACTAAGTACGCACCAATGTCAGGGTGCAGTAGGTCAATATACACGGGTCTGTGCAACGTAATCCCTTGTTGGGCAGATCAGTGTGTTGGCTTACGTGTACTCTCTCTATTAGAGTGTACTTATTTTCAAGCACAGGGTTATGTAAGATCAAGAGCAGATAAGGAGCAAGGATGGGCCAAAGACCAGCTCAAGGGAAGAAAGACGAAAATCGTCTAAGTACAAATTGACGAGAATCACTAAGTGATTCTAGCCGATTCGACGAGAATCACTAACTGATTCTCGCCGATTGCTGCCGGTTGTCTCGAAGCCGCCTTGAATTCTGCTAAGGCAGAATCGGCGAGAATCACTTAAGTGATTCTCGCCGAATCGTCGAGAATGACCTTGCATTCTCGACGATTCGGCGAGAATCAATTGTGATTCCCGCCGATTCTCTCCGTCTTGCTTTATCAATGTAGCTTGGATTCGGCCAAGTGGAATTCGGCGAGAATCGTAGGTGATTCTCGCCGATTCGTCGAGAATCACCTACGATTCTCGCCGAATTTGACTTAGGCAATTTTTGCTTATTCTCTGGACCGGTCCAAGTTAACTGAGTTATTTCGAACCGGACTTAGGGCTTCTTCTTGGTGGGGCCCACAACAGTCATCTTGATGACCTAATGTATAAATACGTCTGTATTTTTGAACAGTAAGTACGCACGGACAGAAAAATGAAGAAAGCCGAGCCGCCGACGTGACCTAGATCGCGCATCTTGCTCTGCCGTCGTCGTCGCCGCTCGTGCAGTTGGTCGCCGTTGCTGATCACGGTTTCTTCCAAATCTCCGACGACAGAAGCTTAGCCTAGCACAGCGTCTCATGCGTCTAACCAGAGATCTTTTGTCTCTTGATTCATAGATCGGGAAAACCATCCCCTTCCGAATCGATCGAGACGATCAATCCTAGTGTGACCGTTGGAAGACCTTGCTACCTTTGCTATGAAGGTTGAATCTCCATTACATCGCCGCAGCACTCCGTTGCCGCCTCCAATCCCGAGGGCCAAGCCGCCGCCCTTTGCCGCCGCCGGTTTCGGGGAGATTCTCTCTAAGAGAGATCTAGGGTTGTGGACTCTTCATTGACTTCAAGAACACGTCGTCGAACGAAGAGGGACACCTTAGTCTCCATAAGTTGTTTGTATTTCTAATACATTCTATTTTCAATTTCATTGTAAAGGAACGATTGGTTCCTAGTTGTAAGGGTTGGGTGCAACCCGTGGTGTGGGAGTGGTGACTCCTACGTGTGGAAGGGTTCCTTCTGTTAGTGCAAGGATTGGATTTAAATCCTGTTGGTGAAGTGACCGAGTCATCCCTGGTTGGGAGATAGGTCGAAGGGGAAAGTGTACGTACCCAAATCGAGGAACCACTATAAATTGCTTGAGTCTTTTTTGTGCTGTGTTGTTTGATTTATTTGTGCAGGTAAAACTTTAATTCCGCAAAAATGCTACAAGACACCTATTCCCCCCCCCCATAGGTGAAGCTAGTTGGCACTATGTGAACTTTCAAGTGGTATCAGAGGGAGGTTACTCAGCAATAAGGTTAACTCCTTGAGTAAGATCCTGCCTCTAGTGTCAACTAGAAGTCGAGACTCAAGCATGGAGCTGGAATTTGATGTCCCTCCTCTGAGACTCCCTGCATGCACAACAGAGTATTACCCTATCTGGAAGATGAGAGTTATGTTTCATCTGGAGGCCATCGAACCTCGGGCGTCACTCAGCTTAGAAGAGGGTCCCTTCATTCCCATGAAGGCTTCCGATTCAGGAAAGGATATCCAAATCCCCAAGAGTCCCGAAGAGATGTCTGAGACCGAGCTCTCATTGTTCAACTTGGACAAGTTAATACGTCAGATCATCTCTGACGTCTGGTCTGGTGTATCTCGTTCAAGAGTGGACAAGTGTAGGACAGCCAAGTCCATGTGGCAAACCATCTCAGACCTCATGGAGGGATCAGAGAAAGCAGGGACCAGTTGTCAGCAAGAGGATGAAGCCTATGTGGGGGTCCTCATTTCTGAAGATGAAGGGCATGATCAATCTGTCAGTATCAGGGCTCCTGTGTCCTTGTCAGAGACTGAAGAAGAAGCTGAGGAAAGCAGTTCTGATGAAGCTGACTCAACAGTCTCTGCCGATCTTGACGGTAACCCTGAACAGCAAAGCCAGAAGCAGGTAACTTCTGCCTCATGCCCCTCTCCTCTTGAAGTTCCTGAAGACAGGAATAGTTCAGAGGGTAGTCCTTCCAGTGATGCAAGGGATATAGATAGCTTCAATCAAAAGATTTAAAATCTAGATTCCCTTGAGAGTGCCCTTCAGACGAGCAACTTACTTGTTGAGGAACAAGCTAAGGAGATTGCTCAGCTGAAGATCTTGATGAATCTCCAACTGGAATCCATCAAGGTAAAGGACTCAAAGATCTCGGATCTAGAGAGTCATCTAGATACCGAGAAGAGGATAGTTTCTAACTTTTCCAAGATAGATGCTATCAAAAGAAAAGCAGAAAATGGGTGGATCTCCCAAATCGTTAATTCATGGAGAAATGGGGAAACTGTGTTCAGACCCCCTACCCCGAGCAGGAAGGGCACACATCATGCATTCAGGTATGACCATAGGAACAACCATGGTCACTGCAAGAATGATCAGCCCTCATGTGGAAATACCCACAGTGCCAGAGCTGTCATGGCTACCCCTGAGAGAATACCCAAGGCTCATCCTGAGCCCTTTGTATTCTCGGCCTCAGCCCCAACTCATCATGAATCTACCGGAACCAGCTCTCATTGCAGTACTTTCCACCCTAGGACACAAGAAAGGGGGGGTAAAGAAACATGTGGTAAGTACCCATGGGGCCTCTGGAAGCGTGCCGACTGAAAGGAAGGCACCACCTCCAAGGCCACTTGACTCTCACCACATGCATTCTTTCCACCCTCCCACGTGTCACGATGGAAAAGGCAATTTTGTGAGCAGAACCGGCTTTATCCCGTTTAGACCTAAGATCATGACTACCTCAGTCAACAGATCAGGTCAGAAATGGCGATACAACATTCACGAGTGTTGGTGCTGTGGCAAGGTGGGTCACTTTGCCGTAGATTGTTGGCACAATCCCTCTGTGCCAAGGGCAAGGGTATGTCCACTTCCTCTGGGCAGAGTTAGTCTTCCTGACAGGATTCCTGCAGGAAGGCATTCAAGATTTTATGCTGACAAGAACCTAGGACCCAATACATATTGGGTTCCTAAGGAAAGGTAATTCTTTTTTTGCAGGATAGTCTAGGTACCCAGGTACATGATGGGACATAGACAGGAGATGTTCCAAGAATGACGTGGAACAAGTATCTGGAAAAGGAGCAGTGCCATCAACACAGGCACATTCAAGTTGACCACCTGGTGTGCCTTGAGCAGAAGATCTAAATGATACATCTTTTAATCTCAGGTAATTGCAATCAGCTTCAATATATGAGCTATAGTGCATCGATTTTTACATATATGTATATATGCATGTCTATATATCCACACTAAGTCATGAATTCCCTCTCTCGAAAGTAAATGGTCATGTGTAGATTTACACATACATGCTTGTACACCTAAGGAAAGATTAAAATTATAAAAATAACCTTTAGATACATGGTTAAAGATTTATCTGTAAATACACCGGTAGATTCGAGAATGAACCTCAACAGGCATAAGTCAGCCCACTGAAAATTAAAAAAGATACGTCATTGGAAGTCACTAAAACTTACAACTGACATCAAGAGTATTGTGTATATCTCGATCGAGAAATAACCTATTAAAGTTGCTTGCCACGGTTATTGTCTTGGGTATACCAAAGTTGATATGCCTCCTAACGCTGTGTGGAAAACTCCTTCCAAACCCTCAATAGATACATGTATTAAGAAATATATATATTCCGAAGATTGGTATTAAGAAATATATATTTAGAAGATTTCTAAACCCTTTGATATCAGAAGATTCCGAGAATTTGGTATGCCTCTAAACCCGTCGATCTCTATTGAGAGTCCCGTCGATTTCTATTTAGAAAAACTCCCGCCGACTCTTCATCTTCCGCATTTCGCAGAGAAACCCATCGATATCCCGCAGGAATCCCGCCGACCCTTCCTTCCCTCCTCCCGGCGAATTCCCGCATCTTAGGTTCCAAATCTCGTCGACCTCGTTCCGGGTTCCGTAGACCTCTCTTCTCACGTCCAGGGTGCTCGTCAAAGTATTCATTCTCCGCGGTTTCAATCAAACAAGGACACAAGCTCCTCCAGGTTTTCCGTCGTCTCCGTCGACTCTCACTTCCTCCGCATTTGGGTAACCACTTCCTCTCCCTTACAGTGACTTACTGTTAGTATAGCTTCCCTCTTTATTTCTGATTAGGCGTTGACTTGGGATTCCCTCCCAAGGTTTGCAATGGCTCCAAGGACCACCGCCGGCCTGGTCACTGGATGTGAGTTGGTTCGAACCGGGTTCTCCATGCCTCGGATGAGTTCAGAAACATCATCATCATGCTTGAAGAGGCTGGGCTCACTTTTGTACTGGTGCACCCCTGCAAAATTCTGGATAAGGAAGTGATGGAGTTCTTCGCAACCGCTAAACTTCGGAATGAAGACACTATCTTCAAGAGTAAGGTTGCAGGTATAAGGATCAAGATGTTTGCAAGGAAACTGACTCAATTCTTGCAGCTCTCCAGTTCTGAGCACGAGGATTATCTGGAGGAACATGATAGAGCCAGGACCCTATTATTTTGTGGACTAGCTAGGGGAACCAGATCGATAAAGAGAAAAGAAATGAATGAGGAGGGGAAACTCTTGTCCGACATCATTGGGAAAGTACTGATATGCAAACCCGGCTCACACGACCACATTTCAGCTGACATGTTCAAGATTCGTGTGGCGATAGTCTGCCGAAAGAGATTCAACTGGGGGGCTATGCTTTTTGAGAAGATTAGGGACACTCTCAGATCTCCAAGTTTTGGAAGAATCATCAGCCTATATCTCAATCAGTTGAACGGAGATAGGTTCGACATGAGCAAAGGAGCTCCTTTGCATTATTTGAAGAAAATGGACTCCAGCGTATTTGACAGATGGGAGCGACGCATAGGGCAAGCTGCAGTGGTAGTAGAACAATAAGAATCTTCTGCCGAGGACAACAGAACTTCAGCAGATTCCGTGGCAATCCCCAGTGAAGTTCCTGATGCACTGACTGCAGGAACTGAGGGGGAGCGTCTACCCGCTTCTGCTAATGTCATATCTGACATCTATCAGATAGCTAAAGATGCAGTTGAGACTATGCAAGAAGATAGTGAGGATGCGGTGGAAGATGAGGCGGCCCTGAACGACAGTGATCTGGGAGATGGAGGTGATAATGAGGAGGATGACGAGGAAAACTTAAACAATGCTGCAGCTGAGAAAGAGCACATGGGTGAGGAGGAGGAGGAAAATGGAAGTGAGAGGACGGAAGTGGTGAATCCTCGGGATGCTCCTGAAGTTCCATCTAAGGAACATGCTCCTAAGATTACTGATGCAAGAATGGAGTGGGAGCCCTTCCAGCAACTGTTGACAAGCATTCCTGGACAACCTGCTGTGGCGGCCAGCATTCCCCCTGTGGAACCTGTACTAGTGTCCAGCTCACCCAGTGCCTCTGCTGATGAGCCAGACCAGGGCTTGCCTGGAGGTCCTCCACTGCAAGCGAATATAGCCAATCATACGGTCAACATTGTTCAAGGAATCGTGAATGAGCTGAAAACATCGTTTGCGGAAGCACAGGAAAAAGTGCTAAAAAGGGTAAAGGAATCCGAGAATCTTATGCTCAAGAACGTAGTGCAAATTAATCATAAGCTAGATGAGATGGAAAGGAAATTCGAAGAAAAATACACAGCAGCCGGCATAGCAGTCTCACTTCTGATACAAGGCCTTAAGAAGAACACCGATGACCTGGCAGTGGTCGACAAGAACGCACATGTTGTGGCAGATAACATCAAAAAATTTGATGCCAACATGGTGACTTTGAACGTAAATCAGAAGACACTGTTGGATGAATTTTCTAAAACTGTGAAGCACATCGATGAGTCCCTGCATTCTTACACAAACTCAATTGCCATCAAAGCCAAAAAGGGGGAGGAAGAGTACAAAGCTAAGATGGCTGGGCTTCAAGAGATGATAATCCAAAACATCGCTCAGTCCAATAGGTATGCTAACAAATCATAACTGCAGCTTCAATCAATTTAATAGATAATAATTGACAAATACAAATTCGATCAATCGAATAGGTATGTGTTTGAAACGGCCCACTGGCTCGTACAGCAGGCATCGGGCATACATGACCCTGTTGCCCCACCAGAGGATTAGGGCTTTGCTGGTGCTACTGAGGAAGAAGTAAGGGCTGAAGAAGTACCACTAAGTGAGGCTGAATCAAAAAAGGCTGCTGCAAGAGCTGAACGTAGAGGCTGGTTTGATCAAGAAGCACTCATCAAAGCTAATGGCAAAAGGAAAAATCAAGAAGGAACCTCAAAGGAAACGCCAACGGAAAAGAAAATCAGACTGAAGGAAGATGAGGTGCGTAATGAAAGGTGGAGCCCAGTTTCAAGAAGTATCATCTTAGACACATTCGCGCTGCAACAAAGGGGGGAGATTAAGAGGAACGATGTGTACAGTCAATACGAGTGGGAGCTACACAAGATTTTTGAAGCCAAAAGAAACATCTTCTTCAGGACCAATTCTGTGGCAAACAAAGCTCCCCCTCCAAGATACTACCCGAATCCCAAAGAATACTTTGAACGTCAAAGCAGCAAGTTCTTGGCGCAGCAGCTCAAAGATGAAATAGCTAAGGATAAGTAGTTTTAAGAATTTGGTTAATGCACTCCTTATGTATTCATTGTTATTATCATGTAACCTTACGAACACTTATTGTGGATATATATATATATATATATATATATATATATATATATATATATATATATATATATATATGTGAGTTGATGAGTGTCTCTCATATGTGATTTAATGATTGTCTCTTGTATTGCTCTGCTTGTTCTTGTTATTCCTCTCTTGGTATAATGCATGTATTATCTGGATTGGTGAAATTCATCTTAGCTAGTAGGATTTTGGCTTCTTCAAATAGGGGGAGATTGTTGGGTATTGTATCCACAATTACCTTGATTTGAGGAAGCCTCGGGTCAAGCTAAGATGAATTCACAGTGTATTTGATGAAACCTTTCAAGTTATGCTTGCAGCTATTCCTCGCTAAGTACGCACCAATGTCAGGGTGCAGTAGGTCAATATACACGGGTCTGTGTAACGTAATCCCTCGTTGGGCAGATCAGTGTGTTGGCTTACGTGTACTCTCTCTATTGGAGTGTACTTATTTTCAAGCACAGGGTTATGTAAGATCAAGAGCAGATAAGGAGCAAGGATGGGCCAAAGACCAGCTCACGGGAAAAAAGACGAAAATCGTCTAAGTACAAATCGACGAGAATCACTAAGTGATTCTCGCCAATTCGACGAGATTCTCGCCGAATCGTCGAGAATCACGAACTGATTCTCGCCGATTGCTGCCGGTTGTCTCGAAGCCGCCTTGAATTCTGCTAAGGCAGAATCGACGAGAATCACTTAGTGATTCTCGCCGAATCATCGAGAATGACCTTGCATTCTCGACGATTCGGCGAGAATCAATTGTGATTCCCGCCGATTCTCTCCAGCTTGCTATATCAATGTAGCTTGGATTCGGCCAAGTGGAATTCGGTGAGAATCGTAGGTGATTCTCGCCGATTCGTTGAGAATCACCTACGATTCTCGCCGAATTTGACTTAGGCAATTTTCGCCTATTCTCTGGACCGGTCCAAGTTAACTGAGTTATTTCGAACCGGAATTAGGGCTTCTTCTTGGTGGGGCCCACAACGGTCATCTTAATGACCTAATGTATAAATACATCTGTATTTTTGAACAGTAAGTACGTACGGACAGAAAAACGAAGAAAGTCGAGCCGCCGACGTGACCTAGATCGCGCATCTTGCTCCGCCGCCGTCGTCGCCGCTCGTGCAGTTGGTCGCCGTTGCTGATCACGGTTTCTTCCAGATCTCCGACGACAGAAGCTTAGCCTATCACAGCGTCTCACACATCTAACCAGAGATCTTTTGTCTCTCGATTCGTAGATCGGGAAAACCATCCCCTTCCGAATCGATCGAGACGATCGATCTTAGTGTGACCGTTGGAAGACCTTGCTACCTTTGCTACGAAGGTTGAATCTCCATTGCATCGCCGCAGCACTCCGTTGCCGCCGCCAATCCCGAGAGCCAAGCTGCCACCCTTTGCCGCCGCCGGTTTCGGGGAGATTCTCTCCAAGAGAGATCTAGGGTTGTGGACTCTTCGTTGACTTCAAGAACACGTCGTCGAACGAAGAGGGACACCTTAGTCTCCATAAGTTGTTTGTATTTCTAATACATTCTATTTTCAATTTCATTATAAAGGAACGATTGGTTCCTAGTTATAAGGGTTGGGTGCAACCCGTGGTGTAGGAGTGGTGACTCCTACGTGTGGAAGGGATCCTTCCGTTAGTGCAAGGATTAGATTTCAATCCTGTTGGTGAAGTGACCGAGTCGTCCCTGGTTGGGAGATAGGTCGAAGGGGGAAAGTGGACGTACCCAAATCGGGGAACCACTATAAATTTCTTGAGTCTTTTCTGTGTTGTTGTTGGGGCTGCGGTCCGGAATCGCCCCCGCGCTGCTGTGCTATGCGGTAATGGCTTAACTGGCTGCCCCGTGGATCTGCCCGAGGACCTTTGATATAAAGATTAGTGGCGCCGTCCTCCATCAGTCCGGGCTTTTGGTGCGAGTGGTTGCGCTAAGTCCTCTCAATTGGTATCAGAGGGGGTCGCGGGTTCGAAACCCCGGGGTCGTTTCCGGGGGGGGGGGGGGATTGTTGGGGCTGCGGTTCGGAATCGCCCCCGCGCTGCTGTGCTATGCGGTAATGGCTTAACTGGCTGCCCCGTGGATCTGCCCGAGGACCTTTGATATAAAGATTAGTGGCGCCGTCCTCCATCAGTCCTCTCAATTGGTATCAGAGGGAGGTTGCGCTAAGTCCTCTCAATTGGTATTAGAGGGAGGTTGCGGGTTCGAAACCCCGGGGTCGTTTCCGGGGGGGGGGGGATTGTTGGGGCTGCGGTCCGGAATCGCCCCCGCGCTGCTGTGCTATGCGGTAATGGCTTAACTGGCTGCCCCGTGGATCTGCCCGAGGACCTTTGATATAAAGATTAGTGGCGCCGTCCTCCATCAGTCCGGGCTTTTGGTGCGAGTGGTTGCGCTAAGTCCTCTCAGCTGTGTTGTTTGATTTATTTGTGCAGGTAAAACTTTAATTCCGCAAAAATGCTACAAGACACCTATTCCCCCCCCATAGGTGAAGCTAGTTGGCACTAGGTGGACTTTCACATATATACTGTGTGAATGCTTTGTGAATAAAATGCTTTGCAGGGAAGGAATTCCGCTGCCCCGTGCCAGGGGCATGGTTGTTATAATTTTTCAGCTGAATGCTGACCGTTGCCCTGTTTCCCACCGCTTGGTGGATTGTCCGTGTGCAGGTATTGGAGGACCAAGCGAGAAGTAAAGGGCTGAAGTCCCTGCTCCTGCTGCTAGCCCTTGAAGGCTATGCTTTTTGTCGTGTTTTGTTCATGTGTGGCCGGCCTACGCGCCGATGTATGGAAACCACACTGTTAAAGAGGAATTGTTAGGCCTTAAGGCCAAACTATGTAATTTTGTATACATTACTATTCTCTTTTAGTGGACAGTCTTTGTGATTCTTGAGTTCAAGTTTTCAACCATGAAGCTTCCGCTAGAATGCTCTGTGTTAGGGTTTGATTGTCTTTGATATTATTTAGTAACGTCTCCGCCTGTTTGTACAATATGGTGTGGGGCCCCGACCGGACCCTCTAATATATTACCCGTGATGGGTAGAGGTGTTACAATTTTGTATCAGCATGTTGGTCTTTCTCTTACGAATTTGTGGTCAAATTCTTTTGAGGGGTGGCGAGCACGTGTAAGTGCTGCCATTATAACACATAAAATAAACTCAAGAATGTCCACTTAGGAATGAACATGCATTTGTTTGCTGAACCTGTGTGTTCCTTTTTGTATGTTTGCCGTTTGATTTGTCGCTAAATTGTGTTTCTACACACATAGGTGACTAGAAGTGTTGCGGGTCAGTCAGAACCTCAACGTTCTGTTGAAAGTGCGGCATCAGCTGAGGTGCCCACACCTCCTCCATCTACTGAAACTGTACATTTGATTACGGAAACAATACTTGCTGTTATGAATGCTCAGCAGGCTGGGCAGGCTCGGCCTGCAGTGGTGCCAATGCTGCTGGATTAAGACAATAATCAGTGGAAGTTGTGGTTGATCAACGGACAGTAGATCAATAATTGAAGCGGTTCATGAGCTTCAATCCTCCTCAATTTACTGGGGCGGGCACCCCAGCGCAAGCAGAGGATTGGCTCACAAGGATTAAGAGAATTTTGACAGCAATCAGAGTTGAGGAGGAATAGAAAGTAACTTTAGCCACTTTCCTACTTGAGGGAGATGCTTGGCTATGGTGGGATGAGGTGGAACTACATCATTTGGCAGACAAACAGTTGATGGGGGTCTCGATTGAAGAGTTCTCTCGGTTATTCCTAGCAAAGCATCTGCCGATGCAGCAGAGAATTGCTACGGAGTTCCAACAGTTGACTAAAGGAGAACATAGTGTGGATTACTACCTTCATGAGTTTACGCGTTTGGGATGGTATGCGGGTACAATCTTCGCTGAAGAGGAGCGTAAGACCAGTCGGTTCTATGAGGGACTGATGAGTCCCGTTTATATAGGGTTTTACGGACTCCTGGGTGTGCAATTGCTCATTCGATTGCTGGGGGTATGCACTTGGTGCTCCCCAGGGCTCATCCCAGTAGTTTTTATTGCATTTTGTTGTTTGGTGGAGGGTCCTCCTTTGTGATTTTTATTGTGTACAGATGGTCAGTTTTCCCCTCTTCAGAATTCTGATTTGTGGAAAACGCACGGTCGTGCGTTTTCTTGGGGCACGATTTGTTTCCGTCGTGCGTTTTCTACAAATTATTTTGGGAGATTGACAAGCCCGTGCAATTGCTTCACGCACGGTTTCTTCAAAACCGTGCACGGAGGAAACGCCCGGTTTTCCTGTAGCCTTCTGGTTTTACTCTGTTCTATGGTTGGTCGTGCATTTTCCTTCACGCACGGGCAGAAGTGCCAATGCGCGAGTAAAACACACGATTCCAACCGGTTGCCTGTGTTTTGATCACTCTATCGTTACTCGTGCAATTTCCTTAGCGCACGGGCGGAATCGCTCGTGCGTGAGTAAAACGCACGGGTCATCGCTTCTTCTTCCTCAGGCGTTTTTTGGAGATTATTATCGCACGGTTAACGCACGGTCGTGCACCAGACCGTGCGTGACCATTTTTGCTGACTTTTACTATTTAAGCCGCAAATTTCTTCTCGACCGATCGATCTCCGTTTTCCCCCGCCATTTCCGCCCCTTTGAGCGGGAACTCGTCCCTCTAGCCGTCTCTTTCTCTCTCCTCATTGGAGGGTTGATCCGGCCACTCATTCTCCTCCAAAGAGCTTGCTAAAGCTTTGTCTCCGACCGACATCGCCATGGCAAACCTCCAAGCTACTGTTTGAGCTCTTAGTTGAAGAACTTGTGGATCGTTTCACTCTGATCTGAATCAGTGACCATAACACGAAGAAGACGGGTGTGAAGAAGGGAGTGACAGTCCTTCGGGATCCCGGATACCTTCCAAAGACCGAGCTTGCACGAGGCTCGACAACCCTCGCTTCCGGCCATGAATCTTGGAGAGCCTTCGAGTGCTTGGTTGTGTTTCTCCCCTTCTTTTCTTAGATTTGTTTTAACTTGAACTTATGCTAGTATTCTTGAGGTTTTATAACCATGTTTTGTTCAAGGTCTTGCTATGGTTTTGTGTGGTGATTTCTTGATTATGATGTGTGTTGATGAGCTCCATCTTTGCTAGAGAAAGCTGCGTTTGAGCCGTTCTAGAGACTGCTAGAAGCGCTCATTGTGAAGAGGTGTTTACAAACCTCGATAGTTTGTTCGTCTCCGCTATTACTCTTGGGAGTAATTCACCCTGGCAACGCGGTGAGGACGACCCGCACTAGATTAATGTTGCTTAGTTTAGGAAACCCAAAATCAAACCCCTCGTTTTCACTTAGCACTTTCATTTATTTCTCTGAAAGCAAAATCCATGCTCCCTACTTGCACTTCGCATGAGATCGATACTTGGGGAAGCTACTTCTCACTTTTTTTACTTGGCCGTGAACGGTAGTCTTACCGCCAGCGCATCAAGTTTTTGGCGCCGTTGTCTGGGAGTACAACCGTTTCATGTATTTTTATAGATATGGATGATGTTTGATGATTCCATCCTTTGTTGTACTTACATTGTTAAGTTTGATTTTTTTTACCAAACGCTAATTCAAAATACAGGACATTATGCTAGCCTCTAACCACAAGGCGGATAACTTTGAGCTATCCGCGGATCTGATCAAGTTTGTCTCGCAGTATTGTTTATTTCATGGGTTCCAAGGAGAGAATGACAGGGCTCGTATCGATTGCTTTTTGGAGCTTTGTGGCACTTTTTGCTATGTAGGGAAAATGCAGGATGTGGCTATGATTAGACTTTTTGCGTTTTCTCTTGTGGGGAAAGCTAGACAATGGTATGGGGATGTCTTCCCGAGTGCGCTGACTTCGTGGAAGTGTGTTGAAGTTCAATCCCTCGGAAAGTTCTGCTCACACACGTTGTTGACATAGGTGAATTTAGATTTGGTCTCATTCGCGCAGACTCCTGTGAGTCTCTCTGTGAGGCTTGGGAAAGATTTCAGCTGTTGCGATCCAGGTGCTCTAGGCTAGACACATTTGGAGTAATGTTTTTGCAAATGTTTTATTTCGGTATTCATGAGAGGTTTCGATTCCTGTTCGATACAGCCGCTAGTGTGCTCTCCTTAACAGGACTATGGATGATGCTTGGCAGATCGTGGCTGATGTGGTGTGTTCGAGTAGTTTGTGGAAGATGCTTCCCGTTACTAAAGTGTACGACAGCTCTTGTTTCAGAGCTAACAATACGGGGGAGAGTGAATGTCTTTTCTGTTGTTTTCTGGAATGGTTTGAAAAGTGGTGGCAGTCCCAAGCCGTAATATTGCGACAGCTGCAGGACATAATCGTCATTGTTAGTAAGATGTTGAATTTATGGGTCCACTGTCCTGCTGAAATTGTTAATGTTTTGAACCTCAGAAGTGGTAGGTTGGTGGAGAATCCTGTGTTTCAGGAGGACCTGTATTCTGAATGCCAGTCTGAGCGCTGTACTAATGAGCCTTCCAAGGAACCGTCGGTGATTGTCACACCTGAAGTTCAAATTCAGCCAGCGTAACCCCCATTTCCGCATAGGTTACAGAATATCAGAAAGGAGAGGCAACAACAAATGTTTCAGGATATTTTGTAGGGGATTCAGGTTAACATTCCCATGGTGGATTTGCTGACTCAGGTGCCTCGCTATGCGAAGTGCTTGAAAGATCTAATGTCCAAACATCGGTCCTTTGAGTTATGCGGCAGTATTTCGATCCGGGAGGATTGCCCCACTATGGCGGTACAACATTGGCCTCTGAAACAAAAAGATCAAGGGATCTTTATGATTGCTTGCACCATTGGGCGATCCGTGAGTAGACTGGCTTTATGCGATTCGGGAGCGTCTATCAACCTCATGCCGCTATCCATCTTCTGTGAGCTAGACTCTAGGGTTCTCAGACCCACTAATGTCATTCTATAGCTGGCTGATCGGTCAAAGAAGAAACCAGTGGGAGTGGTTGAAGATCTCACGGTTACTGTTAATGGGTTAGCCTTTCTGGCGAACTTTGTTATCCTTGACATTGAGAATACGTCTGACGTTCCCATCATTCTGGGGAGGCCATTCCTTGCCACTTCCAGAGACATCCTTGATGCGTAAAAGGGTTTGTTGACGTTGCGCCTTGGATCAGAAGAAACGGTTTTAGATACATATAAGGCGTTAAGGGAGGTTGACCGAGCAGAGCTTGGTGCAATGGAGTTTCAGGAGGATGAAGTTGTGTTACGGGGGTCCCAATATGGAAATTCTGGAAAGGCCACATAAGGCGCGGGATGGAGGCCACAAGCATGCGACCGTTCCCCCGTTCGATTCTGAAGGTTCTCGCGAGCTCAAGAATCTTCCTGGCACTCTGAAGTATGCTTTTCTAGAGGAGAAAGACACTCACCCTGTCATTATTTCAGCATATCTTACGGCTGATCAGGAATGCTGGCTCGTTGAATTGCTAAAGCTACATAAGAAAGCTTTTGGGTGGAAAATTTCAGATGTTCAAGTGATCAGTCCCGCTGTTTGCATGGATAAGATTTTATTGGAGGATAACTTTAGCCATCTGCCCAACCGCAATGCCGATTAAATCCTATGTTGCAGGAGGTGGTAAAAAGGGAGGTTATCAAACTTTTGGATGCTGGAATTATTTAACCCATAAGCGATAGTGAATCGGTGAGTCTGGTTCAGCTGGTACCAAAAAAGGAGGTGTTACTATCATCTGTAATGAGAGTGGCGAACCTCTTACTACAAGGCCTGTTATTGGGTGGAGAGTTTGCATTGATTATCGAAAGTTGAATGCGGCGACCAGAAAAGACCACTTCCCACTACCATTCATGGACTAGATGCTGGAAAGGCTGATCGAGCATGGGTACTACTGTCTCTTGGACAGGTATTCGGGATATTATCAGCTGGATATTGCCCCTGAGGACCAAGAAAATACGACGTTTGCATGCCCACCAGGGACTTTTTCTTTCCGACGACTACCTTTTGGGTTGTGCAATGGTGTAGCCACTTTTCAGCGATGCATGACCGCAATTATTCGTGAAATGGTTGGAGATTTCTTAGAAGTGTTCAAGGATGACTTTTCCCTATTTGGTGATAGCTTCTATGGGGCATTGAGCAACCTCTCATTTGTCTTGCAGTGCTGCGAGGCTACAAATTTAGTGCTCAACTTGGAGAAGTTCCATTTCATGGTGCGTGAGGGGATTGTTCTGGGGCACAAAGTCTCTCAGTTGGGACTAGAAGTTGATCCTGCAAAGATTCAGGTGATTAAAAACCTGCCCCCTCCTTCGTCACTTCATGGCTTTCGCAGTTTCTTGGGGCATGTTGGGTTCTATTGGCACTTCATTCGGGATTTTTCAGCTATAGCTAAGCCCTTGTCTAATATTTTGGTGAAGGATGCTAAGTTTGAGTTTAATGATGACTGTCATCGGTTGTTTAACTGCTTGAAAGATCGCTTGGTTACTGCTCGGATTCTCTCATCCCCTGATTGGACAACACCTTTTGAGTTAATGTGTAATGCTAGTGACGTGGCTGTGGGGGCTGTGTTGGGGCAGTGTAAAAATAAAATCTTTCATATGATTGCTTATGCGAGTCGGACGTTGAAGGATGCGCTGCTAAATAACACCACTACCGAGAAGGAGTTCTTGGCTGTCATCTTTGCTTTTGAAAAGTTTTACTCCTATTTGTTCCTATCTAAGGTGGTGGTGCATTCTGACCACACGGCCATTCGCTTCCTCATGCGCAAGAAATATGCCAAACCTCGACATATGCGTTGGATTTTATTACTACAGGGGTATGATATTTAAATTCGAGATCGCCGAGGAATTGATAATGTGATTGCCGATCATCTGTCGAGACTCGACGGGGGAGGAAGCGAGGATTCGCGTGGAATTTCCATTTCTGATGCCTTTCCTGATGAAGGCCTCTTCACACTTTCTTCTGCTACGCCTGCTCCGTGGTTTGCTGATTTTGCCAATTTTTTGGCAAGCAAAGCGTTGCCTCCGCATTTAACGTGTCAACAAAAGAAAAAGTTTTTCTCTGACGTCAAATATTACCTTTGTGAGGATCTTCTCCTGTTCCGCACCTGCGCTGGCGGTGTTATTCGACGTTGCATCACAGAACTTGAAGTTAAAGACATTCTGAGGCAATGCCATGATCGTGAGGCAGGCAGACATTTTGGTGCCGGACGGACTGCTCGCAAGGTCCTTCAGTGCGGATTATTTTGGCCTATGCTGTTTCAGGATTCTTTTACATATGTCAAAGAGTGCAATGAATGTCAACGCACTAGAAACATCGCTCGTCATGATGAGATGCCTCTGAACAATATGCTGGTCTACGAGTTATTTGATGTTTGGGGAATTGACTTTATGGGTCCCTTCCCCATGTCGCATGGAAAGCAGTACATCCTGGTCGCTGTTGATTATGTGTCCAAATGGGTGGAGGCATAGGCGGTTGCATCGAATAATGCTCGCACCGTACTCCACTTCCTGCATAAAAATATCTTATCCCGCTTTGGTGCCCCGAGGACTATAATTAGCGACGGAGGTAGTCATTTTTGCAACCAGCAATTCACTCAATTGCTTAAAAGGTTCGGTGTTCATCACAAGGTTGCGTTGGTGTATCATCCTCAGACTTGTGGTCAAGTGGAAGTTTCGAACAGAGAGCTGAAGCGAATTCTGGAAAAATCAATCCACTCCAACCGAAAGGAATGGGCAAAGCGAGTGGATGATGCTCTTTAGGCTTATCGAACGACATTTAGGATGCCCATTGGGATTTTGCCATTCCAACTGGTTTATGGGAAATATTTCCACCTTCCGGTTAAATTGGAACACAAGTCACTGTGGGCCACTAAATTGCTCAATATGGGCTTCAAGGAGGTGTCATGTAAGAGGCAGGGGTAGATTTGTGAGCTCGACGAATTCCGCTTGAGCGCGTATTAAAGCGCGAGCATATATTAGGAAAGGACCAAACGCTGGCATGATAGTCGTATCTTTCCCAAGGAATTCAAGCCGGACTACCAGGTTCTTATGTATAATTCACGCTTACGGCTGTTCCCTGGGAAGTTGAAATCCAGATGGAGTGGTCCTTACACTGTAGTGAGTGCTTCTCCCTACGGCGCAATTGAGATTCGAGATAACAAGGATAACACTTTCAATGTGAATGGGCACTGCTTGAAGCTGTTTGATGGTGGCATTACTGAAAAGGACGTGCACTGCCTGTGGTTACAAGATCCCGATGATAGCTTGGATTCTTGAGTTGTTTTACTTTCGCTGGTTACTTTATTTACTTACTTGCTCGAGTGGTTACCTGAATATTGTATAAAACTGTTAATACATGTATTTGGTCCACCTTAAGGATGGTAAAGAAAAGGGCTTCTGGGAGACAACCCAATTTAGCTGTGTTTAATCTGTTTGTTTAGCTTTTTTAGTGCGCATGCCTATTATTTGCTTGGTTGGAGATGTGCTTCGTGTAGGTGATTTTGTCTGGGCCGTGAGCTTATTGATCAAGTTTAAAGCTAATCTTCTAGTATGCTCATCTTCTGAGCATTGGGTAACTTCTCCCCTTACCTCGTTTTTATTTTAACTTCAACATATTTAGCTGTGCTTCTTAGCTTAAGTCTGGATGAGAGCTTGTCGTGTTACCTTTGCACGTGCACTTAATTTGCATACCAGTAGCTATTTTTAATGTATTTGTTTAGTTCCATGCATTGAGCACTGTTGCACCCACATGAGCGCGTACTTAACTTTTTGCGTACGACAAGTCAAACTTCTTTCTTTTGTTAGATTTAGGAAAATTACCTTGCTAACATAGGATTGTGAGACGGGGTAAAATGCTGACCTTGCTCTGCTCCTAGTCGAGTGCTCCCGTCTCGTGTAGAAATTAGAGTAGAATTAATTTTTCTATATGCTTTTAGTTTTATATTTTTCTAATTGCGTAATTCTTTTTATGCTACTCAAAAATCGTTGAATCCAGCGTGAATCCGACGATAGCTTAGGGATGTGTGTAGACAGCCATTAGATTCGTATTGCTCGAGTCAGGAGGATGGATAGTTTTTCTCGTTGGCTAAGAACTTGCCCCAAGCTACACTCGAAGCATTGGTGCATGGTTAGTTAAGCGTGAGCATGATGTAGGCCATCATTTTGGTCAGGTTGAGCTTTGTACCTGTTCCTAACATCTTATCCTCGCTTGCCCGATTGTGCCTACCCCTCCTTTGATTCAGCTCCACTTTTATTTCACCAAAGCCAAGTAACCGACCCTAGTCGCACACCCAAGTCTAGCTTTACTGTGTTCTAATTTCAGGATGGGGGTGTTGATGCGGTGTTGTTCTTTGTGAAATATATGGTTGTGCTCCCATGAATTTATTTGCGGGAATTGTGTAAAAGAAAAAGAAGAACTGCGAAGAAAATTTATAAAAAGAAAATTTGAAAAAGAAAGAAAAAGAGAAAGTAAAAGTATAACTGAAAATCTGATTTGAGTTAATATATATTTTGGAGTAGGCGGTGCACACACCCGTATTTTAAAAATTAATTTTTGGGGTGTGGTGTACCCGCGCGTTTTGTGGGTAGCGGATAGACACTTTTTGTGCTAGCTCAGTTGGGTTTTTTTGTATAGCCTTCGTTTTTATAATTTATTACCTCGCCTTAACCCAAGCCCCAATACTACCCAAAGTCCTACGGGCTCACGCTTAAGTCAAACTTGTTCCGTGGAGAGAGTGCGAACGGGCAAGCATATGGACACCGACATTGGTGGATTCCTTTGGAGGTTGTCCCGAATCCAGATCTTTGGCAATACTCGCCTTAGCGGTTAGTCTATTTTCTATCTACGCATGACCGGAGGATTCACCGCGATTCTGTTTTTGAGTATTAATAGAATTTTTGTTATGCAAGCTGAAAAGTATAAATTATTTTTTATGCTTAGAAATTTTCTTTACTATATTTTTATGCCCGCGAGCGTGCGACTTCGCATGGTACTCAGGATCATAATTACTGTGTTAATTATTTCTTTTTCTAGTCTGCAAGGATCTTCTTTGCTCGGGACGCGCAAATAGGTAAGGCTGGGGGTGTGATGAGTCCCATTAATATAGGGTTTTGCGAACTCATCTGGGCTGGTTTTCATGACTTTGCACTTCACTTTTCGGTTGTTTTCATTGATATTTCGTTCCTACTACGTTTCACGTTTAGTGCACTTTTCTAGCCCATGGGTGCGCAATTGTGCATTCGATTGCTGGGGGTATGCACTTGGTGCTCCCTAGGGCTCGTCCCAATAGTTTTTATTTCATTTTGTTGTTTGTTGGAGGGTCCTCCTTTGTGATTTTTATTGTGTGCAGGTGGTTATTTTTCCCCTCTTCAGAATTCTGATTTGTGGAAAATGCACGGTCGTGCGTTTTCTTGGTGTACGGTTTGTTTCTGTCGTGCGTTTTCTACAGATTATTTTGGTAGATTGACCAGCCCGTACAATTGCTTCACGCACGGTTTCTTCGAAACCATGCGCGGAGGAAAAACACGTTTTTCCTGTATCCTTTTGGTTTTACTCTGTTCTTGTGGTTGGTCGTGCGTTTCCCTTCACGCACCGGCGGAAGAGCCCGTGCGGGAGTAAAACACGCGATTCCACCGGTTGCCTGCTTTTTGAGCACTCTGTCATTACCCGTGCGATTTACTTAGCACACGGGCGTAATCGCTCGTGCGTGAGTAAAACGTACGGGTCAACTCTTCTTCTTCCTCAGGCGTTTTCTGGAGATTATTATCGTACGGTTCACGCACGGTCGTGCGCTAAACCGTGCGTGACCATTTTTGCTGACTTTTACTATTTAAGCCGCAGATTTCTTCTAGACTGATCTATCTCCGTTTTCACCCGCCATTTCCGCCCCTTTGAGAGGGAACTCATCCCTCCAGCCGTCTATTTATCTCTCCTCATTGGAGGGTTGATCCGGCCACCCATTCTCCTCCAAAGCGCTTGCTAAAGCTTTGTCTTTGACTGCCATCGCCATGGTCAACCTCCAAGCTACTATTTGAGCTCTTAGTTGCAGAACTTGTGGAGCATTTCGCTCTGATCCGAATCAGCGACCACAACACGAAGAAGACGGGTGTGAAGAAGGGAGTGGCAGCCCTTCGGGATCCCGGATACCTTCCAAAGATCGAGCTAGGACGAGGCTCGACAACCCTCGTTTCTGGCCGTGAATCTTGGAGAGCCTTTGAGTGCTTGGTTGTGTTTCTCCCCCTCTTTTCTTAGATTTGTTTTAACCTTAACTTGTGCTAGTATGCTTTATGTTTAATAACCATGTTTTGTTCAAGGTCTTCCAATGGTTTTGTGTGGTGATTTCTTGATTATGATGTGTGTTGATGAGCTTAATCTTTGCTAGAGAAAGCTGCGTTTGAGCCGTTCTAGCGACTTTTAGAAGCGCGCATTGCGAAGAGGTGTTTACGACCCTCGATAGTTTGTTCGTCTCTACTATTACTCTTGGGAGTAATTCACCCTGGCAACGCGGTGACGGCTACCCGCACTAGATTAATGTTGTTTAGCGTAGGAAACCCAAAATCAAACCCCTCGTTTTCACTTAGCACTTTCAATCATTTCTCTGAAAGCGAAATCCATACTCCCTACTTGCACTCCGCGTGAGATCGATACTTGGGGAAGATACTCCTCACATTTATTAATTGGCCGTGAACGGTAGTCTTACCGCCAGCGCATCAGGGACTATAGGATGAGCTGCAGTATCTTCTCTCGAGTTCTATGAACTAGGGGTTTCAAGCATTGGTCTGTATGGCTCGGTGTTTGGAGAAGGACATGAAAAGAGGGCCGGGCAAAGGGAACTTGGCTGTTACAAAGACGGAGTTCAAGCCGACGCTTCCAAAGAAGTTTGGGTACTGAAAGAGATGGGGTAAGAAGTCCAAATCTGCTGGTCAAACTCCTTCAATGGTTGCTTCGGAGGCATCTTCTGGTTATGGTCCTCACACTTGCTACACGTGCAGCAAGCCGGGACACTATGCTCGGGATTGTCGAGTTGGCCCTCCAAAAGGTGAGAAGTCAAGTGCATCCTATGCGGAAAAAGGGAAGGTTGTGGCGGAGTCTTCTACATCGCAGGCGCAGCCCTGAGTTTATAATCTTGGACAACAGGAGCTATCAAGCAGGCCAATATCGTCACAGGTGCGAGTGATTTATAGTTTTACTTTATGCTTTGTGCTGTGCTTGTTATAATCTTGGTGTTATAGGTTTTGTCCCTATACGGGACTATCCGGCACGAGCTCTGTTCGATACAGGTGCTTCATATTCGTTTCTGTCTGAAGATTTCGTCATGCGAATCGGGGTGCCTATACGGACCACGACAGACAGTATGAAGGTGTTACTACCTAATGGATGTTTGAGGTGCGCGGATAAATCTTGTTGTGTTGAGGTAAAGATAGGAAGTCAGGATTTCAAGGTGAAAACATCAGTATTGTCGATATCAAAGTTCGATATAATCTTTGGTATGGACTGGCTTTTAGAGCAGCATGCCTGTATAGATTGCACTTCAAAGGAGGTTACACTGGGGCAGAATAACGAACAAGAGACTAAGTTCAATAGCATGCGAGGGACGAGTAGGATATTGATATCTGCTCTCCAAGTCGTTAAGGCGGTTCGGAAGGGTCTGAAGTTATACTTAACACTCTTAGAGGCAGTGGAGCCGAAGGCCATTGTGAGTGAGGTGCCGATTATATCGGAGTATGTTGATGTGTTTCCAAAAGACCTTCCAGGGTTACCTCCCCAAAGGGAAATCGAATTCGCTATCGAGCTGGGGCCAGGTACGAAACTTGTAGTCGCTCGCCTTACTAGGTAGCGCCAAAGGAAATGGCGGAACTGAAAGTTCAGTTGCAAGAATTGCTAGAGCAAGGCTATATATGGCCAAGTTAGTCACCTTGGTGCGCGCCGGTTCTCTTTGTGAGAAAAAGGATGGTAGCTTGCGTCTATGCATTGACTATAGAGAACTGAACAAACTGACGTAAAAGAACAAGTATCCAATTCCACGGATTGACAACTTGTTTGATCAGTTAGTTGGCTCGACTGTATACTCCAAGTTGTATTTCAAGTCAGGCTATTATCAGTTGAGAGTTTGTGAAAGTGACATACCCAAAACAGCATTTTGAACACGCTATGGTCACTATGAGTTCACGGTAATGCCGTTTGGGCTGTAAAATGCACTGTCGGTATTTATGGACTTAATGCATTGGACGTTTAGGGAATACTTGGACCTCTTTGTGATCGTCTTTATTGACGATATCCCCGTATACACCTAATCCGAAGAAGATCATGCAAATCATTTGCGGATGGTGTTGCATACCCTGAGGAAGAACAAGCTCTACGCCAAGTTCTCGAAGTGTGAGTTTTGGCTGTCGTAAGTGGCTTTCCTTGGCCATGTGGTTAGTGGAGAGGGCATTGCAGTGGATCCTTCCAAGATAGTTGCTATACAAGAGTGGCCTGTTCTCTCTTCAGTAGCAGAATTAAGGAGTTTCCTTCGGCTTACGGGCTACTACAGGCGCTTCGTAGATAACTTTACGAGGATGCACTTGCCTCTCACCACACTCACAAGGGAGGATCAGAAGTTTGTTTGGATGCCCGAGTGCGCACGAGCTTTTGAAGAGCTAAAGAGTCGTTCTACCACGACGCTAATCTTGACATCGCCATGTGGTATTGATGGCTTTGAGGTTTATAGTAATGCGTCAGGGAGCGGCTTAGGCTGCATTCTTCTACAGTTTGGAAAGGTGATAGCATATGGCTCATGCCAGTTGAAGGTGCACGAACGGAATTACCCCGTCCATGATTTGGAATTTGCGGCGATGATATTCGCACTTAAACTGCGGCGTCATTACCTATATGGTGTGAAAGTGGATATATTCACGGACCATAAGAGCCTGAAATATCTGTTGGACCAGAAGGAGCTCAATATGCGACAGAGAAGGTGGATGGAGTTTCTTGGTGACTACACCTTCCAGATTTATTACACTCCCGATAAAGGGAATGTAGTTGCGGATGCCTTGAGTTGTCGGACTCCGGCAAGGGCAAATTGGTTGTTACGACATGATGAGAGCCTAATTCGTGAACTGGAGGCATTAGATATTTCTTGCGTTGAAAAGAATTCCACTGCAAATGCGTGCTTAAACTAGACGGAGGTACAGTGTGACCTGGAGGATAGAGTTCGGCAAGCAAACACTTGATGAAAGTCTACAATGCTATGCAGCAGAAAGTGTGAATGCTCAGTTTTCGTTTAATGACGGCCTTTTTTGGAAGAACATTCGCTTGTGTGTCCCAGATAGGTGTAAACTTCGTGAAGAAGTGATGTATGAAGCCCAATTCACAAAATATTCGATTCACCTCGAGAGCACGAAGATGTATAAGGATCTGAAGAAAATTTTCTGGTGGCCTGGGATGAAGAAGGACATAGCGCACTATGTTGCTAAATGTCAAACATGTGCCTTAGTAAAGGATGAATGCCAAAAACCAGGAGGTTTTTTGAAGTCATTGCCTATCTCTGTGTGGAAATTTGATGATATTTCCATAGATTTCGTGCATGGGTTGCCAAGATCACAGCGTGGAAATGATGCGGTTTGGGTGATTGTGGACCGGTTAACTAAGGTGTCGCACTTCATCCTGAACCGGAAGGACGATTCAGTTGAAAAGGTTGCAAAGATGTATGTGGATACTATTGTACGATTGCACGGTGTGCCTCATAGCATCGTCAGTGATCGAGATGGGCGTTTCACTTCGGGTGATTGGAAATTTGTCCACCAACTGTTGGGTACGAAATTAAGATTCAGCACGACCTTTCATCCTCAGATGGATGGTCAGACCGAAAGGACCAATAGAACGTTGGAGGATATGCTCCGAATATGTACGTTTGATTTCGGGAAGAATTGGGAAGATCATCTCTTTATGATTGAGTTCGCCTACAACAATAGCAACCAAGCTAGTATTCAGATGACACCCTTTGAAGCTTTATACGGTAGGAAATGTCATACACCTTTTGCTTGGGCGGAGACTGGCGATACAAAGTTGTACAAGCGAAAGGAGATGGATGATGCCAACTCAACGATACGGTTCATATGCGAAAGACTGTTGGTGGCTCAAGATAGACAGGCTAAGTATTACAATGCCAAGCACCGAAATGTTGAGTTTGCGGTGGGCGATTGGGTATACTTGAAGGTTAAACCCTTTAAAGGTGTGTCCAGGATACGACAACTGAAAAAGCTGAGCCTGAGGTATCTGGGACCGTTTAAAGTGGTAGAGCGTGTTCGTTAAGCTGCCTATCGGTTAGCACTTTCGCTGGAGCTGAGTGGTTTACATGATGTGTTTCATGTCTCGGTGTTGTGGAATGCGGTGAAAGAGCCATCACGGGTGGTTGTTGCAGATCAAGTATCAGTCGGCAGTGGGCTAACGATGCAGGTTAGGCCCATTCGGATCGAAGATAGAGCTGATAAACAGTTATAGAACAAGACAATCGGGATGGTCAAAGTCCAGTGGGACAATTGTGGACGTGAGGAGCAAACATGGGAGCGGGAGCGGGAGCAGACCATACAAGCTGAGTTTCCCGAGTTGTTTGTTTAAACTGTTGTATAGTGCATCTTTTGTTGTAACGGATATGTTGAAGTTATAACATGATTGTGATTGCTGGGTTTGCTTGCTGTGATTAAATTTCGGGACAAAATTTTCTTAAGGAGGGGAGGGTTGTAATACCCCAAAATCCCAAAGTGAAGTTTAGACTTGTCAACACGGCCTGAGACATGGGCGTGTCCCAAGCCGTGTCCTGCTCTGTGTTGGGGCACACGGCCAAAAACACGGGCGTGTCCTAAGCCGTGTCCTTTATGGATTTGGTTAGGGAGCCGCATACGGCCAAGGACACAGGCATGTCCTAGGCCGTGTCCTTCTCTGGATTTTGCTAGGGAAATGAGGCTTGGTGAACACGGGCTGGACACGGGCGTGTCTAAAGCCGTGTTAGGGTACACGACATGTGACACGGGCATGTCACAGGGTCGTGTCCTGTTCTGACTGAGTTGGTTCGTGTACCACTTCCTGTTGGGGATTGTATCCACAATTTACCTGATTTGAAGAAGCCCCTGAACAAGCTAAGTTGAATAGATAATGTATTTGATGATTTTCTTCAAGATGTGCTTGCAGTTATGCCACGCTAAGTACACATCAATGTCAGAGTGCAGTGGGTCAATATATACGGGTCTTCGCAACATAATCCCTCGTTGAGCAGATCAATGTGTTGGTTCACGTGTACTCTCTCTATTGGAGTGTACGTATTTTCAAGTGCAGGGTTGAGATTGATCGCGAGCTGAAGAGGAGCAAGGATGGGTCAAAGACCAGCTCATGGGAAGAAAGACGAAGTTTCGTCTAAGTTAAATTCGACGGGAATCACTAAGTGATTCTCGCCGATTCGACGGGAATCACTAGTGATTCTCGCCGAATCGTCGAGAATCACTCACTGATTCCCGCCGACTGCATCCGGCTGACTCAACGCCTTCAAGAATTCTGCTAAGTCAGAATCGTCGAGAATCAATAAGTGATTCTCGCCGAATCGTCGAGAATGACTCTGCATTCTCGCCGATTCGTCGAGAATGGTTTTGATTCTCACCGATTCACTCCGGATGGCAAGCTTTTCAGCTAAAATTCAACCAAGGATAATTAGACGAGAATCATAAGTGATTCTCGCCTATTCGTCGAGAATCACTAATGATTCCTGCCGAATTTGCCTTAGGCGATTTCTTCCTGCTCGCTGGACCGAACCAAGATTTTAGGCGCTGTTTGGACCGGGCTTAGGGCTTCTCCTTGTGGGGCCCACAACGGTCATTTAGGGTTGGTCTATAGTATAAATATTCGTGTTTCTTAAACTCCAACTGTAATCAATCACGAGAAATCAAAGCCGCCGAGCGTAACCTAGCCGATCGCGAAACTCGTTCCGTCGTCGTCGCCGCTCGCAAGACAGTCGCCACCGCTGATCTTAGAGGTCATCTTTGATCGTCCGGCGATAGAACCGAGGCAAAGCTTAGCATCTCACGTGTCTATCTTGAGATCCTTTATCTCTTGATTTGTTGAGAGGGAATATTTCTCCCCTCCGAATCGATTGAGACGATCGATCCAAGTAAGATCGTTGGTAGACCTTGCTAGCTTCGTCAAGAAGTTTGGATCTACAAAGCATCGCCGCCGCATTCACTTGCCGCCGCCGATCACAGGAAGATCCTCTCCAAGAGAGTGCGCCGATCGTGGACTCTTCGTCTTCATCAAGAAAGCTTCATTGAACGAAGAGGGACATCGAGTTCTCCAAACGTAGTTTGTATTTCTTGTACATTCTATTTTAACTTTGTTGTAAAGGAACTTTGTTTCCTCGTTGTAAGGCTTGGGTGAAACCCATGGTGGAGGAGTAGTGACTCCTTCGGGTGGAAGAGTTTCTTCCATAGTGAGAGGATTGGATTTCAATCCTGTTGGTGAAGTGACCGAGTCGTCCCTTGTTGGGAGATAGGTCAAAGGGGGAGAGTGAACGTACCCAAATCGGGGAACCACTATAATTTCTGGTGTGCTTTTTTGTGTTGTGTTTGTTGTTTGTGCAGATTAATTTTTAATTATGTAAAAGACTGCAAATCACCTATCCCCCCTAGGTGAAGTTAGTTGACACTAAATAAACTTTCAAGTGGTATCAGAGGGAGGTTGCTCGTCAATAAGGTTAACACCTTGAGTAAGTTACCGCATCTAGTGTCAAGAAGAAAGAAGCTCTCTGAAATGGAAGGACTCAAGTATTCAGGGAAGATCCCAGTGTGCACCAAGCTGAACTTTCCTATCTGGAAGGAAAGGATCAGGTACTATATGGAAGCAGTCGACCCACGACTCTTCATGGTAGTGGAGGAGGGACCTTATATTCCCACTAAGGCCTCCACCATTGATCCAACCAAGAAAGTGCCCATGAAACTTTCAGAAATGGATAAGGATGAGATTGTGCTTGTTGGACTCGACAAGAAAGCTCAGAACATTCTGGTAAGCGCCGTCGATGATTCCATGATGAAGGTTTTCTACAACTGCAGGACTGCCAAGGACATTTGGCACTACCTAATCATCTTGATGGAAGACACTGATGAAGTAAGGGATGATCAAAGATCCCTTCTGAACCAGAAGTACGAAGCCTTCAGGCAAGGTCCCAAGGAAGAAATCAGAGTGACATTTGAGAACTTCCTGAAGATCGTCAATGCCCTGAAGGACTATGGCAGAGTGTTCACCGACGGTGAACTAAATGACAAGTTCCTTAGATCCCTTACTAAGGAATGAGACACCAAGATCTGTGCCATCAGAGAATTTGGCAGGCTGGCAGAAACAGATCCCCAGATTCTGTTTGGGAAACTTATGTCCTATGAGCTTCAGCTAAACACCAGAAAAGCTAAAGAAGAAGCCGATAAAGCCGCTGCCAGAGAAAATACTGTGGCCCTAAAATCCAATCACTTAAGGAAAGGCAAGGGTGCAGCCTCATCCCGCTCTTGGAAAATGGATGAGGATGAAGAATCTGAGCCATGCTCTTCCGGCTCAGTGCTATCTGAAGAAGACTTCTCCCTCATCACTCGGGAGTTCAAGAAGTTCCTCAAGTTGAGGAATCAAAGAAAGAGAGACGGCTCCTCCTCCAGACATCATAAGAAGAATTATTCTTCTGACAGGTATGAATCCAAACAGAACAAACATCGCTCTAATGACATTATTTGCTTTGGATGCAATAAGCCAGGTCACGTCATCGCTGACTGCCACCAAGGCAAGAGAGATAAGGGGAAGGGAGAGGAGCACAAGTCCTCTAGAGATAAGAAGAAGGAGAGGAGCTACATCGCCAAAAAGCCAAAGACACTAAGTGAGTCTTATTCCTCAGACTCTAGTGATGATGAGGAAGCCTACTTCGGGCTAAAAGGTTGCTATGAATCAGAAGGAGACTGCCCCCCATTTATTGGGAAGGTAAAAGCTCTTACCCCCCTCTCTGACTCTGATTATGAGTCTCCTGATGATGATCTCGAGGACATCCCATCTGCCCGTGAAGCTGAGCTCCTCGAAAAGTATGAGCTTCTGCTCAATACCTTTGAGGAATGCCGTAAGAGGTTGAGGGCTCAGAAAAAGGAAGTCAAATTCCTTAAGGCTGAGGGTGTGTCTCTAAGAGAAGAGATCACTAGCTTGATCTCTCTCCGACAGGAACACTTGGGCATGACTTCTGAGCACTAAGAGTCTCTAAGGCTCCTTGACCTTAAACAGGAAGAAGTCAACAAGTTGGAAGAACAACTTGCGGCAGAAAGGAAGATTGTCAAAAGCTTCTCTATGCCAAAGAATGTTCTTCCACCTGTTGATACCTTCTATGCTCAGGCTAAGGGGGCTGGCTTGGGGCATGTGGGTGTGCCTGGTAAATCATCCAGGAGAAACAGAAAGAAGAGGAAAAATAAGGCTGCTAAGAAGGCCTCTGCTGCAGAAAAGGGAAAGGCCCCACTCAACCCTGTTGAATTCAGGAAGCCTGGCTTTCCCTGCAATGAACAGGACTTTGAGTCAACCTATGACAACTTCTTCCGTCCCTCGGTTGAAAAGACAAAGATCTGGTATGATGGTTGGGCCTTCCCCCGCAACTACGACGAGAGTGTCTTCAAGGCACCCTATGAGGAAATCCAAGTGGAAAATTATGGCAACTTCTCTAGCGTCCATAATAGGAAGCAGGCACCAAAAGCCAAGCCTATTATACTGAAGAAACAGGAAGTGAAGAAATCATGTTATTGTTGTCATCATGATGCCTCCACCTCCAGATCCAAGGCCCCAGCTGGACCCACCGTTCCCAGGGTGAAGCTGGAACATAGGAAGCAGTACAACAGGTTCGACTGTTGTTGCTGTGGCAAAGTTGGTCACTTTGCCGTGGATTGCTGGTTTAATCCAAGATTCAACGAGACTCCTCATGTTAGCAATGCGAGGCCGACCACTCGTAGGGTTAACCACCCGAGGGGGAGTATGCTAACAAGGAATCTAGGACCCAAGTTCAATTGGGTTCCTAAGGGAAACTTATTTTGTTTTGCAGGTATGTCCAAAGGCCACCAAAATGCCTATCTGGTACTTGGACAGTGGATGTTCCCGGCATATGACTGGGACAAGAAGCCTGCTGCGTGATTACTCTCCATTCGAAAATGGACACAAAGTCATCTTTGGAGGATCAGATTGAGGAGTCACCAGAGGTTACGGTATGATTTCAAACGGTATAATCTCTATCACCGACGTGGCCTATATTGAAGGGTTTAATCAGAATCTGATCAGTGTAAGTCAGTTGTGTGATAAAGGTTATGATGTTATGTTTTGCAAGGATAAGTGCTTGATAATATCGCATGCCTCTTCGGAGACGGTATTAACTGGCATTAGGAGCAGAAATATATTTTGTTTAGATTTTCTTAGAATAGATTCTTTTACCCCTGTGTGCCTAGTAGCAAAAGGCAGTGCATCTCTTTGTGAACAATGACACAAGAGATTAGCACATATTAATTTCAAGACAATTAATATGTTGTTTTCTAAGAACTAAGTAAGGGATGCCCCTACTATTAAGTGCATCAAAGATAGCCCTTGTCCTGCATGCTAGAAGGGCAAATAGACTCGGGATACCTTTAAGGGCATTGCAGACAAATACTCCTCCAGATGTCTTTATCATCTTCATATGGACTTGTTCGGTCCAGTGCAAGTTCATAGCTTAGGAGGCAAATCGTATACGCTAGTGATTGTTGATGATCACTCTCGGTTTACGTGGGTGTTCTTTTTGAAACGAAAGTCAGATACGTTTGATATCTTCACAAGTTTTGTCAAGCAGATTCAGAACGAACTTAACTGCTCAGTGGTCAAAATCATAAGTGACCATAGAACAGAATTCGAGTCTGGGGCTATGACAGAATTTTGTGAAGAACTTGGTATCTTTCATGAGTTTTCCTCCCCGCATACTCCGCAATAAAACGGAGTTGCGGAAAGGAGAAATAGAACGCTCATTGAAGCAAGTACGACAATGTTGAATGACGCCTCTCTTCCAGAGTACTTCTGGGCAGAGGCTGTCAACACGGCTTGTCATGTGCAGAACCGAGCATTGATCAACAAGAATCATCGCAAGACGCCTTATGAGTTATTGAAAGGCAGGAAACCAACCATGTCCTATTTGAGGATTTTTGGCTGCAGATGCTATGTACTCAATAATGGGAAGTACCCACGTACTAAATTCGGAGAAAAATGCTTCGAAAGCATCTTCATGGGCTATAGCAGCCATAGTCGGGCATATAGGGTCTTCAATAAGAAAACCCTAGTGGTAGAGGAGTCCATTAATGTTGTTTTTGATGAAGGAATCTTGCTTCACAGCAATTCTTCCAGTGACATTCTTGAAGATGCAGGTGCAAGACTTGAACAGCTAAGTCTCGATGAGACCGCTAAAGATGTAACTCCCAAGTACGTCAAGGTCTCCACCTCAACGCCAACTAGAGAAGTTGAAGATCAGGATGGAGAAAATCTACTAGAAGAAGGAGAAGCCCGAGAAGATGTCAGAGCTCCAGATTCCAGACTCCTAGAGCTCCGACACGTAAAGGATCATCCCAGAGATCAGATCATAGGAGATCCTCGTGACAGTGTCAAAACTCGGAGAGGTACAATTAACGAGATTTTGCACCTTAGTTTCCTATCACAGGTTGAGCCAAAGAAGTTTGACGAAGCGAACAAAGATGCAGCATGGATATTGGCCATAGAAGATGAACTGCATAAATTCGAACGATGCAACTTCTGGACGCTTATTCCCAAACCAAAGAACCAGAATGTGATCGACACCAAGTGGATCTTCAGAAACAAACTGGATGAACACGGTGTCATTATAAAGAACAAGGCCAGGCTGGTGGCTCAAGGTTACAGACAGTAGGAGGGGATTGACTTCGACCAGACCTTTGCACCAGTTGCAAGGCTCGAGGCAATCAGATTGTTCCTGGCGTATGCTTCGCACAAAGGATTCACTGTCTATCAGATGGATGTGAAATATGCATTCCTCAATGGAAAATTGAAAGAGGAAGTATATGTCGCGCAACCCTAAGGTTTTGTTAATCCTACATTCCCTAATCATGTTTATTTTCTTAATAAAGCGTTATATGGCTTAAAACAAGCTCCTCGAGCTTTGTATGAGACTCTGTCTAGTTTTCTTCTTGAGAACAAGTTCTCGAGGGGAAAAATAGATAAGACATTGTTTCTTAGGGAAGTCAAAGACAAGATCTTGCTGGTGCAAATCTATGTCGAAGACATAATTTTCGTCTCTACGGACAACAATCTTTGCAAAAAGTTTTCTAAACTTATGCAAGGAAAGTTTGAAATGATCAGCATGGGAGAGCTAAAGTATTTCTTGGGACTTCAAGTGAAACAGTCTGAGGATGGAATTTTCATCTCTCAGACGAAGTTCACAAATGAACTCCTCAAGAAATTCAGAATGGAGAATGCAACCTCTATGAGGACTCCAATGGGATCCACTGTGTCTCTGGACAAGGATGAGAAAGGGAAACCTTTTGATGAAACCAAATACAGAAGCATAATTGGATCCCTGCTCTACCTTACTGCTAGTAGACCGGATATTATGTTTTCCACATGCGTATGTGCCAGATATCAGGTGAACACTAAGGAATCTCATTATGTCACTGCAAAGCGAATTCTTAGATACCTAAAAGGTACACCTAATCTTGGCTTGTGGTACCCTAGAAACAATGATGTCGAGCTAATAGGCTTTTTAGATGCTGATTTTGCAGGAAGCAGGGATGATAGGAAAAGCACTTCCGGGACGTGTCAATTCCTCGGAAGACAGCTTATTTTTTGGAATAGTAAGAAGCAGAATTTTGTCGCAACCTCCACGGCGCAATATCAATTGCGAACAATCCAGTGTCGCACAGCAGAACGAAGCATATAGAAGTGTGTTATCACTTCATTCAGGAGCATGTGGAAAACAAAGATATATCTCTCTGCTATGTCCCCACGGATAAGCAGGTTGCAGATATCTTCACAAAGCCCCTAGATGAGGCCAAGTTCATTCTCTTCAAAACTGAACTCGACATGTTGAACTATAAAGAGTGAAGACTGTACGGCTCAAGTCTCTTGGATCAAGGGGGAGCATCAGCAAGGAACTCAAGCTCGAGCACGGATGCAAGATCTGAGGGGGAGCATGTGGCTCCAAGTGAAGTCCCAGATTTGCAGAAGCCGAAAAGGGGGAGATTACCCTCTCGGCTAAGGCTAAGATGGCTCCAAGTATGCTCTCAGGAAAGTGGTAATGAATTTCACTCTCAACTGAATTCTTAGTTAATGATTTTCATTCCCATATGTTCTATTCACCTTAGCTTGTAGGGTTTAGGCTTCTTCAAATAGGGGGAGATTGTTGGGTATTGTATCCACAATGTACCTGATTTGAAGAAGCCCCTGAACAAGCTAAGTTGAATAGATAATGTATTTGATGATTTTCTTCAAGATGTGCTTGCAGTTATGCCACGCTAAGTACACACCAATGTCACGGTGCAGTGGGTCAATATACACGGGCCTGCGCAACGTAATCCCTCATTGAGCAGATCAATGTGTTGGCTCACGTGTACTCTCTCTATTGGAGTGTACTTATTTTCAAGTACAGGGTTGAGATTGATCGAGAGCTGAAGAGGAGCAAGGATGGGTCAAAGACCAGCTCATGGGAAGAAAGATGAAGTTTCGTCTAAGTTAAATTCGACGGGAATCACTAAGTGATTCTCGCCGATTCGACGGGAATCACTAGTGATTCTCTCCGAATCGTCGAGAATCACTCGCCGATTCCCGCCGACTTCATCCGGCTGACTCAATGCCTTCAAGAAATCTGCTAAGTCAGAATCGTCGAGAATCAATAAGTGATTCTCGCCGAATCATCGAGAATGACTCTGCATTCTTGCCGATTCGTCGAGAATGGTTTTGATTCTCACCGATTCACTCCGGATGGCAAGCTTTTCAGCTAAAATTCTACCAAGGATAATTAGACGAGAATCAAAAGTGATTCTCGCCTATTCGTCGAGAATCACCAATGATTCCCGTCTATTCGTCGAGAATCATCAATGATTCCCGCCGAATTTTCCTTAGGTGATTTCTTCCTGCTCGCTGGACCGAACCAAGATTTCAGGCGCTGTTTGGACCGGGCTTAGGGCTTCTCTTTGTGGGGCCCACAACGGTCATTTAGGGTTGGTCTACAGTATAAATACTCGTGTTTCTCAAACTCCAACTGTAATCAATCACAAGAAATCAAAGCCGTCGAGCGTAACCTAGCCGATCGTGAAACTCGTTCTGTCGCCGTCGCCGCTCGCAAGACAGTCGTTGTCGCTGATCTTAGAGGTCATCTTTGATCGTCCGGCGACAGAACCGAGGCTAAGCTTAGCGTCTCACGTATCTATCTTGAGATTCTTTGTCTCTTGATTTGTTGAGCGGGAATATTTCTCCCCTCCGAATCGATTGAGACGATCGATCAAAGTAAGATCGTTGGTAGACCTTGCTAGCTTCGTCAAGAAGTTTGGATCTACAAAGCATCGCCGCCGCATTCACTTGCCGCCGCCGATCTCGGGAAGATCCTCTCCAAGAGAGTGCACCGATCGTGGACTCTTCGTCTTCATCAAGAAAGCTTCATTGAACGAAGAGTGACATCAGGTTCTCCAAACGTAGTTTGTATTTCTTATACATTCTATTTTAACTTTGTTGTAAAGGAACTTTGTTTCCTCATTGTAAGGGTTGGGTGCAACCCGTGGTGGAGGAGTAGTGACTCCTTCGGGTGGAAGGGTTTCTTCCATAGTGAGAGGATTGGATTTCAATCCTGTTGGTGAAGTGACCGAGTCATCCCTTGTTGGGAGATAGGTCGAAGGGGGAGAGTGGACGTACCCAAATCGGGGAACCACTATAATTTCTGGGTTGCTTTTCTGTGTTGTGTTTCTTGTTTGTGCAGGTTAATTTTTAATTCTGCAAAAGATTGCAAATCACCTATCCCCCCCATAGGTGAAGTTAGTCGACACTAGATAAACTTTCACTTCAAGTAAACGGCCTGTGATATGGGCGTGTCACAAGTCGTGTCGGCCCAAAATTAGACTTTTCAGCACAAATCTGAGTCGTTCGTTTCCTTTGATGAAGATCTAACGTCCCTGAGTGTTTCCTGGGTGGATAAGTGCAAGATTTATGAGTTATTTCTCATTATAATCCTTACCATTCTCTTTCTAGGAAGAGAGAAGGGAGAGCAAGGGAAGGGAGAATAAGAGAACTCCGGCCGCCGGTGGTGCTATGGTGGTCAAAATCGTGAGCCGAGGCCAGATCTGCGAAGGCAAGGCTGTTGCGATTATGTTCATCTGTCTCATTTTTCTCCATGGCTCTGAAGCGTCTTCTTAGGGTAATGATTTCCTTCTTGGACAAGTGAAGTACTTCTTTCCTGCATTTGCATGGAATCCTCCACCAAAAGGTGGAAGTCGAAGAGATTCCCTTGGGATGTTGTGTTTCATCCCTTATTATGTTGCATTAGAACCGGAAGTGTGCAGTATGGTTAGGCATGTGATGTGAAGCCCATTCGGATGGGTTGGTCTGGATTGGTGATGCTTTATTTGCAAATCTGTGTGAAATCCTTGGTGGATACCTGTGGCATGGTGCAACAAGAAGTACTGGAGGAAATCCATGAAAAAGCGTTGAGAGTTGGTACTTGGTGTTCAACTCTTACGGCCGTGAGTGCCATTCTGTGTAACGTTGGGCCGTTGGGATGCAACTGTGGATTGCCTGTGTGGTGAATGGGAAAGGTGAAGACGTACCCGCGTCAGTCCAGGCTTGAGTTTGACGAATTTGAGCAATGGGAAAGGTGGATCTGTACCCGTATTATTGTTGTCTAACCATGGGTGCTTAAGGCCCTGTTAGGATCACATAGCGAGAGTCTTTGGCCTGCACGCCGTAAAGACTAGAAATGCTCATAATGGATCGTCATGTCTGGGACCTCTGAACGGTGGTGGGATGGTTTTCCGGTACACCAATAATGTGTCATGAGTGCACAGAATGTCGGGCATTCGTACCAGAATTTGTGATATATATTGACCTGTACAGTTGTATACGTCCTTGGTGGATTGTTATATATATATGATGTGTGAATGTTGTGTGAATAAAATGCTTTGTAGGGAAGGAATTCCGCTGCCCCATGCCAGGGGCAGGGTTGTTATAATTGGTCAGCTAAATGCTGACCGTTGCCCTGTTTGCCACCACTTGGTGGATTGTCCGTGTGCAGGTACTAGAGGACCAAGCAGGAAGTAAAGGGCTGAAGTCCCTGCTGCTACTGCTGCTGCTAGCCCTTGAAGGCTATGCTTTTTGTCGTGTTTTGTTCATGTGTGGCCAGCCTGCGCGCCGATGTATGGAAACCACACTATTAAAAAGGAACTGTAAGGCCTTAAGGCCAAACTATGTATTTTTGTATACATTATTATTCTCTTTTAGTGGACAGTCTTTGTGATTCTTGATTTCAAGTTTTCAACTATGAAGCTTCCGCTAGAATGCTCTTTGTTAGGGTTCGATGGTCTTTGATATTATTTAGTAATGTCTCTGCATGTTTGTACAATATGGTGCGGGGCCCCGGCCAGACCCTCTATTATATTTCACGTGATGGGTAGAGGTGTTACAACACGGGCCTGTCATGAATGCATCTCTTCATCCATCTTCCTCAGCATTGGAACCAGTTCCCTCTTTATCTACAACATGCCCTAGCTGCAGCTTGACCTTATAGTCCTTCTTGAAGTTCCCCAGCTGAATGCTTCTGTAGCACCTTAGCCCTTCCTTCTTCTTCCAATCATGCTTAGGAGCATAGCTCCTCTCTAGCTGATATGAAGTTGAAGGGCCATCACCGGCTATAGGCATCTTATTTTTCTCCCATCTCTTCTTCTTCCATGAGAAGAGCACCTCACTACCTCCTTAATAGTGACACCAACCATCTGTCTAGCCAAGCTCTCCTACAAAGCCAGTAGGTTCTCCAGCTCCAGAAAATACGGCTGAGTGGCCTAGTCTTAAATAGAAGTAACAATGGCCACATACTACTCCAGTAAACTGTGGATTATATGCCTCTTCAGCTTTGCTTCCAAAATAGACTCATTAGGTTCCAACGCTAAAATCTCAGTGCGCAAGTTCTTTATCTTTAGGAAGAATGTTGAGATGAGAAGATCTCCTTAAGGGGCCCTTGCCAACTCATTCTTTAGGAATTATTATTGTGCTACATTCTTCCTATTGAATAACCTATTGAGGGATGTCCAAATCTCTGCAGTTGACCGACATCCAATGATATGGTCGAAGAGTTCTGGTGAGAAAGCCCGCTCCAGAGTAAACTATGTGAAAGTATCTAGTGTTTACCTAAATCACCTAGAGGGGGTGAATATGTGATGTCTGTTTCTTTTCGCGAAACAAAACTACTTTAAAAATTAAGCACACAAACACCGAGATTTTATAGTGGTTCCCTGAGTTTGGTACGTCCACTTTCCCGCCTCACCTATCTACCATGAAGGGCTAGATTTGGCTACTTCACCAAACTCAGATTTCTTCAAATCTTACACCTCAGAGCCGCAACTCCTACAACTCAGAGATGATGCTCCTTCCACTTGATCCACAACCAGATCTACGACTCAATCCACAAACAGATCTACCAATCGATCCACAACCGGATCTACCACTCGATCAAATAACGGATCTACCACTCGGAGAAAAATATCCTACAAAAGTAAATGAATATTACATAATAATATTACAGCTAATTTAGACAAGATTTGAAATCTTCAATCCGTCGTTCTTTTGGAATAGTAGATCTTGAAATTTCTTGGAGAACATGGAATATGAAAACTTGAAAGATCTTGAATCTTGACTTTAATCTTCGATCAACTCGATCTGGAGGAGTATAGATCTATAGAGAGAGTAGCAATCCAATCACGTATGTCGAATAAGATGAGTCGTGCATAACAGATCGTTGGCTGTCGATCGAAATGTAGTGATGCGTTCGAGAGTCGAGCTGACAGAATTCCGATTTGGAAAGTTTTGCGATTTCGAATTTAGAGCAATATCACCATTAGATGGAAAGGAAATCCCCTAGGTATTTATAGATATCTCCTTACCAACAGTATTAAGAAACTTTCCAAAAACTAAACCTAGAAAGCACTGTGCATGGTCGAGCCGTCCCGATCCGAAAAATGAAAAATTGGCGGAAGAAAACCCTAAGTAAAATTCGTCGAGTATCACTAGTATACTCGCCGATTAATTATTGATATTCGACGAAAAATGACTTAGTGAAATTCAGCTCAGGCCAGCCATCCTCTCAACGCCAAAGAGGAGATCATACTCGACGAAGTCATCGGGTATCCATTAGTATACTCAATGAATTCGTCGAGTATAGGTTAGCAGACTCGACGCTCTCAAAGCACATGATGGCATCTACATGACGCTTTTTCCTTAGGAAAATCCAGAGAAGTAACGTCGGGATAATTCGATGAATTCGGCGTGTATTGTCAAGTATATTCGACGAATTCGGCGAGCATCGTTAGATACATTCGATGAATTCAACGAGTATACTTGATGATACTCGACGAATTTTACTTGACTATTTTTCTATTTCGTAGAGAATTCACCCTAAGTACATATGACTAATTTGATAAGTGCTGGTGAGTATACATGACGAATTCGATGAGTATCAATGAGTATACTCAACGATTTCGACGAATATCCCTTAACATACTCGCCAAATTTTACTTAGGTAAAATTCCTATCCATGTGAAACCAAGTCTCTGTTTTTCCTTGATCCTTCTCCGATGCTTGGAATAGAAGTACACCTCAATAGAGAGATTACACATGTGTCAACATATTGGCCTATACAATGAAGGATTATATTGTATAGTCCTGTGTTTACTGACCCACTGTAATCTGACTTTGATGTGTACTTAGCAGCAGAGACTTGCAAGCACATATCTCAAAAAAACAATATCAAATACAGTCATAATTCATCTTATCTTAACTGGACCATTCTTTAAATCTGTGTTATGCTGGATAATATACCCAATAATCTCCCCCTATTTGAAGAAGTCAGAACCCTATAAACTAAGGTGAATTGCACATAACAAATACTAAAACATTAAAACTAAAAAGATAATTAAGATTAAATATAAAACGCATTCCAAGTAAAGATATAAAAGAAAAATCATATGTAAATATATATCAATAGTGTTAATCGTTTGGTGTGTGTGTGGGGGGGGGGGGGGTGCAACCCACAATGTTCAAAACAGAACACACATGACTATCAGGTCTGCTTGCCCTGCCTCTTCAGTCGCTGCTTAGAAAAATAAGCCCTTAGCTTTGGAAAATACTTTGAAGGGGCTGGATGCATTGGGTCAATATCCCTGTGATTTCTGAAATGTATCTTCCTCTTGGTACATGCTAGCTTATACTTGTTCCATTCCTCTTGATCATAGTGGAGGTCTGGTTTTTCTCCTCTAAGGTCGACCAAGGAGAAGGTGTCCAAGATAATCTCTCTGGAAGTAGGACTCCACACCTCCTCCATCTCTCTATTGGGCTCTGACCTGACTGCCGAAGGGCCTTCCCCATATCTCTTCTCTTGTGAAATGGAGCAGCATGAATGTCTTTAAAAAGTTGAACTTCTGGAGCCTTAGCAGCAACAGCCTGTGTGTTTGCCAAATATTGAGAGTAATACTCAACAGGATGAACCTCATCATGAGCAGGCACAACAGGGACTTGAGCTTCCTGGCCTGGCCTACCAAAGATCTGATGTAGCGTTACACGCGCGAGACGAATATTAGACGCCGTTACGGATCTCTCTCGGTATTCCACTAAATTCGCGACTTGCACAGAAAAATTATTCCCAACCACACGTTTGCAATTTTCGTCCAATGTTATCATACGGGTAGCAAATCCGTTAGAGACCGAACAACGGTTATAGACCGAGATCTGATCAAGCTAAAGGGACGAATATTCCGTCCGAACAAGCGGAGTTGTACCAAAAGAGATCTACCCAAAAAAATACGATTCGCAAGAAAAGGTAGATCTCTCCCAACAAAAAGAAACGAGGCCCGCCAAGCCTACTCGAATTTAAATAGATCAAGATAGACGCAAAAATTATTTCAAGAAATCCACGATTAATTCAAAGCTATCAAGATTGCACACCAACGTTTTTTCCACCACAAGAAATTATCAAGAGGGAAATAATCTCAAGACAAGTAGAAGGTTTCGTTACCCCACTCGGAGATAGATCTAGATATTGATCTATGCCAAAGGTTGATCGCCCTTCAACGGTTCCACCGGTAGTATGCCGGATTGAGAGAAAACTTTCCGTCTTCCTCGCGTCACGCCGGAACCAAGATCTTTGAAGCCCAATCTTCTTGTAGAGGCCGGTCACAAGTTGGAGGGAGAAAAGGTGGTGGGGTGGGGAGGCCGATTATTATGAGTGGGAGTGGATCTTGCTCGAGAGGGGCGGCTATTGTTGAGGGTGGTGGTGGAGAGATGGGCGGCTGAAGTTGGAGGAGAGGAGGAGGGAAGGTAGGCCGGCGGCCAAGAGGAGGAGAGGTGGAGGAGGGGCGGCGGTTCCTAGGTTGGCCGAACCTAAGGAGGAGGAGAAGGCCTATTTCGGCAAGAATAGGAGAAGGAAAGTGAGAGGAAGGAGAAGATTCCAAATCAAGGGGATTTTGAAATTTCAATAGCTTATCATCAATCTTCAATAATAAATCCTACAATATCATGCCTATTTATAGGCTTACAACAACTCAAGGCTATATGCAGCCCAACTTATAGAAATAATAATAAAGTCCAAACAAAACAAAAATAATTAAAACAATAACATAATATTTAATTAATACTTATAATAGAATTATTATATGTATTAATTAATTATTAGGATGTCGCGGGCGGAGATTGTAACGGCGATGGCGCTTATCAAACTTTTTGTCACGGCGACACGCGTCTTTGATTGGAGGGGCACATTCTTCCGTAAGCGTACCGGTACCATCGTCATGTTGAGGGCCGTCGTCGCCATCAATCCTCCCCCGCTCGAAAATACTCATCCCCGATGAGTTGCCTGGAATGTACTGGCGGAGAAGATTTTCATCCAAAAGGGCAACCTCTGCTTCCGGGAGCCATGAATCATCAGAAGCTGGACGATCACGCCAACAAATCAAGTAGCGGTGAATGTCACCACTTGGCGAGGAGAGCACGTCATCTCGAAGAATCCTGTCAGGCAAAAAGGTGGTCCTGGGGAACCTTGGAAAAACGTTAATCAAAGAAGATGAAAAATTTTCTGCATCAACATCCAACGTACCTCCAGTGGAGACCGATGTAGAGAGCGATCCAGGAACCAACTCACCCCCAAACCCATTAGAAATTTCAGTGGACCCAAACGGGCAGACAGACAATTCAAGTGGTGGAGAAACATAAGGCGTTAAATCCGAAACATTGAAAATAGGGGAAATTCCCCAATTAGTGGGTAACTCTAATAAAAATGCGTTTTCTCCTAACTTCTTTAAGATTCGAAATGGGTCGGCTCGCCAATTCACTAACTTTTTTATGGTGCCCGAAGGCAACCGTTCAGGGATGAGACGCACCATAACCAAATCGCCAACTTTTAAGGGAGACATTCTCTTATGTATGTTAGCAATAGATAGATAAATCGCATATTGTCTGGCTAGCGTGTCTTTAATGTGCTCATGCAAAAGGAGTTTATAATGAGCATAATCCGGGGTGAGTTTCGGCGACAAACTAGAGGGAAAATAAAGAGACGCAACAAGAGTGATTAATTCTTTTAAAGTGCGCCTAAGAATCATACTATCGTGGGGAGTGAAACCATGGTCTACATGACTCAACCCGAATACGGAGGATATAGGGGTTAAGTCAGGGGGGACGGGAGCCTTCACATCAAAGATGACTTCAAATGGCTCCAAAGTCGCAGTTCTAATTCGAAAATTATTATGACCACACTTGGCATGCAGATATGCCAAGGGAATCTGCGCATCATAAATACTAAGAGAGTTGGACGCTCTCAGGTGTGACAAGAGGTGCGAGCGAGACGACTCATGGGGCCATACCGTGGCCACTAACAGAAATAAGTAGGGTGACACCAGCGGAACTACATCAGGTGGCACCAATATGATAACATCAGGTGGCGCTAACGGGACTTCATCAGGGGGTAGAAAAACATGTGCAAATAGACCGATAGAGTAAGCACATCGAGACACAACTAGGATAATAGGTCTAATGGCCACAGAATCAGAATCAAAAACAGTCGTGGACATAACCATAGATGGATACGTAGTGTAACGAACCGTCAAAGGTGATATGCCAAATGGAGGGGCCCGCAAGGTTGGCCAAGTACAATGATCCAGATCAGAAATACGAAACTTGTGTTTAAATGGGTCCGCTAGTCGGATCAACCGATCAGGAGGGAGAGTCGGTAAAATTAAAACTGGGAGAGAGTCGAGATCAAATTTAATTTCATGCGACGGAGTTAGCGTCAGGGGACGCTCATCCGGGTAGACATCAATAACGTCTTCCAAAAATAGCACTCTCTCACTAGGACAAACTTCCAACACGTCAATCACGACATCAGTAGCAGTACAAATCTCATGAATGGGAGCATCGATAGATTCCGGAGGAGGGGCTAAGTCATTCCCCATGCCAAAATACGGATTTATCGTCCAAGTAACATACTCCGGGTGCAAGCCATCATAATCAACCGAAAAATCAAACAGAGGATTGTCTCTCAAAGAAAATTCATCTGGCTCGTCACCACCTAACTCACTATCAGAGAAACATTCGCCATTAGAGGACTCTATCAGCTCACTGGATACAACACCCAAATCAGACTCAATAATGGTTTCAGAAACATTGACGAGGGGAAGTGGAGATAATTCCTCAAAGGAGAAACCCTCATCCAGGTCACTAGGGTAACCGATCTCCTCATCGTCAATACAGTCATCAGTAATATCGGCCTCATCCTCAGTGACGGGCAAAGTCCTAGACTCGGCCTTGGACTCATCAGGGGAGTCATCAACTAAGTCAGGCAGCTCAGGGGATAAGTCAGTCTTATAATCAGGTAGGGGTCTAGTGCCCTGGCAGGGAGGAGTAATGACATGAATCGTCCTAGTACGGGAGCACGGGGGGACGTACTGATTCGACGTAGGCAAAGTCTTAGGCGGCAACTCACTCAAATAATCAGACGACGGAGAGCGGCAGTATGGAGGGTAATACTCATCCGTTAATATACTCTTCATAATCTGCCAACCGACATGTGAGTCGACGGAGGGCATTCCCAAACGCTTCTCCTCGTTGAGCCAGAAGGTATAGGCTCGACCAAATAGTTGAAATCTCGCAATGGGAAACCTATGGGGATCCACAATGTGATTTTGCTCAAAATAACACTCCATGTCTTCCACCCAACGTAATAACACTCGCGGTCCACCTAGCCCATCATAGGTCGGAGCAGGAATCCTAACATGCCTAGAGGTGCGCGGTGGCGGGGCTACTTGACTAGCCTTTAGTTGAGCAACTAAAACAGTAATCTCATCCACTATTAGGGAATGGATAGATTTCCCTACGAACCTATTGGGTTCTATAGTTTTTCCTCGGGAGGCGTTGACGTCATGGGCCATTTCAGAGGGAACCGGAGAGAACACTCAACCGGAATCGGTGCACATGCAATGAAGAAAATTAGCCTGGTCCTATTTATTTTCACAAAAAGATTTGTTCCCGCTAATTTTTCAAAATAAGATATATATATTTTTTGATATTCTTGCTAGAAAAAATATGGAGATTATTAATTAATTTTTTTTCTGAATTTTGCTGAAAAATAAAAATTTAGGATGCTATTGGCAGACCACCAAAAAATATATATATATTTTTTTCCCTTTTTTTTTGTTTGAAAAATTTTGTGCACGTGCGTGTCGGCTTACTAAGATTAATTAGGATGGTGCCAATTAAGAAATCGACACAACCTCCCTCTGATACCAAATTGATGTAGCGTTACACGCGCGAGACGAATATTAGACGCCGTTACGGATCTCTCTCGGTATTCCACTAAATTCGCGACTTGCACAGAAAAATTATTCCCAACCACACGTTTGCAATTTTCGTCCAATGTTATCATACGGGTAGCAAATCCGTTAGAGACCGAACAACAGTTATAGACCGAGATCGGATCAAGCTAAAGGGACGAATATTCCGTCCGAACAAGCGGAGTTGTACCAAAAGAGATCTACCCAAAAAAATACGATTCGCAAGAAAAGGTAGATCTCTCCCAACAAAAAGAAACGAGGCCCGCCAAGCCTACTCGAATTTAAATAGATCAAGATAGACGCAAAAATTATTTCAAGAAATCCACGATTAATTCAAAGCTATCAAGATTGCACACCAACGTTTTTTCCACCACAAGAAATTATCAAGAGGGAAATAATCTCAAGACAAGTAGAAGGTTTCGTTACCCCACTCGGAGATAGATCTAGATATTGATCTATGCCAAAGGTTGATCGCCCTTCAACGGTTCCACCGGTAGTATGCCGGATGGAGAGAAAACTTTCCGTCTTCCTCGCGTCACGCCGGAACCAAGATCTTTGAAGCCCAATCTTCTTGTAGAGGCCGGTCACAAGTTGGAGGGAGAAAAGGTGGTGGGGTGGGGAGGCCGATTATTATGAGTGGGAGTGGATCTTGCTCGAGAGGGGCGGCTATTGTTGAGGGTGGTGGTGGAGAGATGGGCGGCCGAAGTTGGAGGAGAGGAGGAGGGAAGGTAGGCCGGCGGCCAAGAGGAGGAGAGGTGGAGGAGGGGCGGCGGTTCCTAGGTTGGCCGAACCTAAGGAGGAGGAGAAGGCCTATTTCGGCAAGAATAGGAGAAGGAAAGTGAGAGGAAGGAGAAGATTCCAAATCAAGGGGATTTTGAAATTTCAATAGCTTATCATCAATCTTCAATAATAAATCCTACAATATCATGCCTATTTATAGGCTTACAATAACTCAAGGCTATATGCAGCCCAACTCATAGAAATAATAATAAAGTCCAAACAAAACAAAAATAATTAAAACAATAACATAATATTTAATTAATACTTATAATAGAATTATTATATGTATTAATTAATTATTAGGATGTCGCGGGCGGAGATTGTAACGGCGATGGCGCTTATCAAACTTTTTGTCACGGCGACACGCGTCTTTGATTGGAGGGGCACATTCTTCCGTAAGCGTACCGGTACCATCGTCATGTTGAGGGCCGTCGTCGCCATCAAGATCTCCTTGTGAATCCACGAGAAGTTATCATACCTGTAATTATTTACTCCTTCAATGTTCATTAGCATGGCTTCCTCAAGCGCATTTACCTTTATTACCACCTTAGCTGTCATGGTCTTCTCCCCTTTCTGACTTCTTCAGCTAGAGCATTTGCATAAGCGTCCATGTTGGTATCATAATGTATCATTGATTGATTATGAGCTTCAATCATTTTTTTGGAATTTGTATCAACATTGCACAAAACATTTAGATTGCTCTGTAATCCTTTCATGACAAATTCAACCCCTTTTTAACCTTGTGTAAACCATGAGTCTAGCTTGGCATCTAGCTTGTCAAATCTTACCTTAACCTCTGCTATGCTGTTGTTCAGATCTTTTTCTGTTTCCTAGACCTTTTTCAGAACTCTTTGCATGGAGCAATCAAAATAAGCTTTCTGCTTGGCCAACATTGCTTCTATGCTCTGCAGGATTGAATTATCAGCACTAAAACATGGGATATCGGGAATAGGAGTGCTAGGAAGATCCTCACTAGAAGACTCATCTATCAGAGAAAACGAGCTTTAGAAGTTTTACTAAGGTCTTCAGTAGTAGTTAGAATTAGAGTCTGCTCCTCTGCACCTCCCTCCTTATCTGAAAGATCCACAACCTCCTCTTCAATAGCAGAAGGTGCATCTGGCATCTTGCTTATCCTGTTCTCAAGGTTTCACATGAGCCTAGCAACCTCAGTAGCAACTAATATTGAGGACCTAGTCACCTCCCCCTTAGAAGATGAAGCAGGAATAATTTCTGGGAGAGGTATTATTAGGTTCTCTACTGACACTAGCTCAGAACCATCATTTACATTATCAGCAGCTTTGGTCTCATCAGCAATCATCAGTGCCTCACCGGTATCTATCTCATAGTCATCCACATGCAATTCCTCCTCAACAGCAATATCAGCCTCGACCTCCTCAAGCACTAACTCTTCAATAGTAGTCTAAGTCATCTTGTCAACCTCTATCGTTAGATTCTCTGTCTCTATAACTATATCAACTAGCTTCCTCTCTGATCCTGCACTCAATTTCTCTGGAATTTCCCTAGGGTTTGGAGTCGGAATCCTGTCCTCAGGAATCTGTTCTGCCTCCTCCACGGGTAACATCAAGATCCTTCTATCCCACCTAGAAAATATGGATGAGTCTATTTTCTTCCATTGATGGATAGGCACACCCTTGTATATATCAAACTTATCTCGGTCCATCTGATTAAGGTATAGGCTGAGAATCTCCAAAGTTTGGTGTGCGTATACTGTCTTTTATCTTCTCAAACAACAGATTACCCTAGTCCAATCTCTTCTTGAAGATAATTACTACTAGGGTCTTGAACATCTCAGTAGATAGATAGTCATGGGACCCGGTCTTGCACAAGAGTGCTTTTCCAATGATGTCTGATAGAATCTTTCCTTCCTTGTTCATTCCATTACGCTTTAAAGTCTTTGTGGCTCCAGGCAGTCCACAAAACAATAGAGCTCTACAAAATCATCCTCGTCGAGGTAATCAACCTTTTCACAAACATGAAGCCTCAAGTACCTAGTGAGGAGTGAAGCTTTCACCTTTATTGAGGTCTGTTTAACTTTGCTTTTGATGACAGTGTCCTCACATTATAGCTTGGCGTTATGAAAGAATTCGAGGACTTATCCAGAACCTTGCAAGGATGTTCTAGGACAAAGGATAGTCCAGCTATCTCCAATATGAGGATTACATTCCGGAACTCATCTGAGGCTGAGTCAAAGCCTGTCTAGACCAATTCTCCACCTCCCAACAAACCACTAGTGCTTCTAGGAGCCATGAAATTTAGAGAATGAGTTGGAAATTGTAGGATTGTACTGTTGGATGAATAAATTACTGTCACTGTCTTAACGGCGAGAAACCACTATTGGATTGGTGAGAGCAAGTTATCGGGATTTCAAGCCGTTAGAGGAATAATTGTGGGAAAATTGTTTAGGTCTTGCTGGAATGTTATAGAATCCTTGGATTTCTATCACTGAACTAGATGATGATGAACGAGAGCAAATCTGCAGGAGGAGGATGACGAGTAACTGTCGCGGGAGTCGAAGAGTCGGGAGGGACTTTGCGGTGATTCGACTTCATTTCGGCGAGTGCAGTCGTGCGGTTGCCCCCTTTTACAAGTATTATATATACATATATATATATATAGTTTTTCAATTTTAAAATAGACAAGGAAAGCGGGTACCTGACATTCAGCAGCTTTTTGGTTTCAGAAAAAAAAGATTTTGACCTAAGTATAATTCGACAAGATTCATCGGATGCAAAATCAGATTCGGCGAGTATAAATGTGTATATCCAATAAATCGCTGAGTTTGCTGTCCAATATTCGACGAATTTTCCTTGGGATATTTTTCTGCCTTGATGCATTTCCCGAGAACTTCTTCTTCTGGCCCTCTTCATGAGTCCATGTTCAGCATTCCTAGTTCCATTTTGAAAAATGAGAACATGGCCTTGTCCAACAGCTTCGTGAATATGTATGCGACCTGTTTATCCGTCGGTATATATGTGAGAGCTATATTTTTGTTCTCCATATGCTCCTAGATGAAGTGATATCACACTTCAATGTGCTTTGTCTGGCTGTGAGAAACTGGATTTTGCACGATCGCTATTGCGCTGGATGAGTCGCAATACATAAGAATCTCTTTTAACTTTAGGTTATAGTCTTCACGCTGATTCCTGATCCATGGAAGTTGTACGCAACAACTACCGGCAGAGATATACTCCGACTCGGCAGTAGAGGTTGCCACAAAATTTTGTTTCTTACTGCTCCTTGAAATAAGCCATCTTTCGAGGAATATGCATGTCCCGGAAGTACTTTTCCTGTCATCCCTGCTTTCTACAAAATCTGCATCTGAAAAACCAATTAGCTCGACATCATTACTTCTCGGGAACCATAAGCCAAGATTGGGTGTACCCTTAAGGTATCTTAAAATTCACTTTGCAGCGACATAATGAGATTCCTTACAGTTCACCTGAAATCTAGCACAGACGCATGTCGAGAAAATTATGTCTAGTCTACTTTCAGTAAGGTAGAGCAAGGATCCAATTATGCTTCTGTACTTGGTTTTATCAAAAGGTTTCCCTTTCTCATCCTCTTCTAGAGACATAATTGAACTCCTTGGAATCCTCATAGAGGTTGCGTTCTCCATTCTGAATTTCTTAAGAAGCTCCTTGGTGAACTTTGTCTGAGAGATGAAAATTCTATCTTAAGATTTTTTCACCTGAAGTCCTAAGAAATACTTAAGCTCTCCCATATTGCTCATTTCAAACTTCCCATGCATTAGTTTGGAAAACTTCTTGCAAAGGTTGTTTTTTGTAGTGCCAAATATAATGTCGTCGACATAAATTTGCACTAGCATAATCTTGCCTCTTACTTCCCTAAGAAATAATATCATGTCTATCTTTCCTCTTGTGAACTTGTTCTCAAGAAGAAAGCTAGACAACGTCTCATACCAAGCTTTTGGAGCTTGCTTTAAGCAGTAAAGAGCTTTATTTAAAAAGTAAACATGTTCAGGAAAGGTGGAATTGACAAAACCTGGGGGTTGCACTACGTATACTTCCTCTTTTAGATTCTCGTTAAGGAATACTGACTTCACGTCCATTTGATAGAACACGAAGACTTTGAGGACGACGTACGTAAGAAATAACCTGATTGCTTCGAGCCTGGCCATTGGAGCAAAGGTCTGGTCAAAGTCGATCCCTTATTCTTGTTTATAGCCTTGACCTACAAGCCGGACTTTGTTCTTTATGATTACGCCATTCTCATCCAGCTTGTCTATGAAAACCCACTTCATGCCGATCACATTCTGTCCCTTGGGTATGGGCACCAACTCCCAAACTTTGCATCATTTGAACTGGTTGAGCTCCTCTTGTATTTCCATGATCCAAGAGGCATCCTTGTTTGCTTCTTTAAATTTCTTCGGCTCAACCTGAGACAGAAAACTAAGATTCAATAACTCATTAGCTGTACCTATTCTGGTTTTAACTCAATCGCTTGGTTCTCTAATGATTTGATCAACTGGGTGATCTCTTTGGTGTCTGAACACTAGATTTCTTCCTCTTCCGCCAGCAGGTTCTACTGCATCAGGAGCATCCTCTGGGGTTGGTTCATCTAGATGTTCTTCATCCACCATGACTAGATCGATCACCTTGACTGAGCTTGGAGCATCTTCTTTGACTGCTTCATCCAAGCTTAGTTCCTTGAACCTGTTACCTATATCTACACCAATAACACTAGACGAGCTGCTTTGAAGCATGCTTGTCTCATCAAATACATCATTAATAGACTCTTCTACTACCATGGTTTTCTTATTAAAAATCCTATACGCATTACTATGGCTATTATATCCTATGAAAATACCTTCAAAACATTTTTCACTAAACTTTGTGCGGTAATACTTCCCATTATTAAGTACAGAGCATTTACTTCCAAAGATTATAAAGTAGGACATAGTTGGTTTTCTGCCCTTCAATAGTTCATAGGGAGTCATACAGTGGTTCTTATTGATTAGAGATCTATTTTGCACGTGGCAAGCTGTGTTGACTGCTTTAGCCTAGAAGTACTATAGTAGTGAAGTGTCATTCAACATAGTTGTACATGCTTCAATGAGGGTTCTATTCCTTCTCTCAGCAACTCCATTTTGCTGTGGAGTATGCGGGTAGGAAAACTCTTGAAAGACACCTTGGCTTTCACAGAATTTTGTCATGACACCATACTCAAATTCTGTTCCATGGTCACTTTTGATTTTTACCACTAAGCAGTTCAATTCGTTCTGAATTTGCCGGACAAAATTAGTGAAAGAATTAAAGATGTCTGACTTGTGTTTCAGAAATAACACCTACGTAAAATGAGAGTAGTCATCAATAATTACCAACGTATATACTTTACCTCCTAAACTGTGAATTGACATTGAACTGAATAAGTCCATATGAAGTAAATATAAACTTCTCGAAAAATCTTTTTTAGCAATACCCTTGAAAGTAGCCCTTGTCTGCTTACCCATTTGGCATGTGTGACATGGACTCTTTTTAAGGAACTTAATGTTGGGGGCATCGCGAACTAAGTTGTGAGAAAATAACATATTTATGGTTTTGAAATTAATATGTGCTAATCTCTTGTGCCACTAGTCACAAAGAGACGTACTACTTTTAGTCAAAAAGCATACTAGGGTAGAATTGTCTAAACATTGGAAATTTAAACAAAATATATTTTTACTCCGAGTACCTGTTAAGATTATCTCCAAATTTGCAGATGACTTTATCAGACACTAATCCTTATAGAACTCAACAATATAGCCTTTGTCACTTAGTTGACTTATGCTTACCAGATTATGATGTAATCCTTCAACATAAGCCACGTCTGTGAAAGAAACTATTCTGTTGAAAATCATACCGTATACTTTAGTAGTTCCCCTGTCTGACCCCCAAAGATGACTTTTGGTCCATCTTTGACTGGGGTAAATTTTCGCTGTAGGATTTTTGACCTGGTCATATGCCGAGAGCATCTGCTGTCTAAATACCAGATGGGCTTTTTGTTGGCCTTTGGACATACCTGCAATGACAAATCACTTTTCCTTAGGAACCCAAACATATTTGGGTCCTTGGTTCTTTATCAGCTTACCACCACTAAAAACATTAACTTTGTGAGTGGTCTGTCTCGTAGAGTTAACTCGTGGAGTTTAAAAATTAGTGGGGTTAAACCAACAATCTGCGCCAAAATGACCAATTTTTCCGCAACACCAACAGTCAAACCTATTGTACCTTCTCTTGTATCCCTGCTTTATCTTTTGAACGTGAGGTCTAGCAGGGGAAATATACTTAGAGGTGGAAGCCTCCTTATTACAACATACAGAGGGCTTCGCCATCTCCTTTACCTTAGATACAAAAGTTTTCGATTTTGGTGCCCACTTATGGTTTTGTCCATGAACATAAGGACCATAACTCTTGAGTTCAATCTCTTCATGAGGTGCTTTAAAAACACTGGCACCATAGTCTTAGGTACGGTTCCATCCCTGGTATCACTTCTTGGGCTCTACATAGGTAGGCTTAGCAAGATGACTGTAGGATTACAAGGTCAAACTTGTTCGTCGGGAAGATTACCTTCCTAAATGAGGGTTGACCTAGAGGTTCCTTCCCCTTTTCTTTGGTACTGGCTTTTTTGGCAGCCTTACCTTTACCAGCTTTGTGGCCAAGACCACTACCCTTCTTCGGAGCTGAAAACTCATCGATGAGAGGAAGAATAGTCTTCGGCTTGGAATAACTTTCCACAAGTTTTCTCTACACCAAGAGCTTTTCTTCTAGCTCATCAAGGTATTTCTACTTCAGACTCAATGTTTCAGCAGAGCCTTTGAGTTACTCTTTCAAAGAGTGGACTTCCTCTATGAGAGGAAGTAATTTTGCAATTTCCTCCTTCAGACTGGTTTCCACTGCCTTGAGGGAGGTATTCTCTTTCAACGGCGTTTTGACTACCTTGCGACATTTGTCAAACGCTTTCAAAAGGTTCTCGTGCTGAATCATTAATTCAGAATCCTCTTCCTCAGAAGAATAACCTTCATGACCATTTGAGGAGGTATCCAACTCAGAGAGTATTGTGTACGAGTTTACCTTCCCGTGGTACTCAGAGTCGCCAACTTCCTTGTCTAATTGATCCATAAGCCCGAAGTATGCTTCCTCATTCTCTGAGCTGGACTTGCTTGAGTCACTGTCACTAAGTGTCTTGGACTTATTGGAAACGAAGCCCTTTTCTTCTTTTCAGTGTTCATCTGTAGTTCATAGGAGAGCAATTATCCAAAGAGGTTCTGAGGGTTAGTCTCAGGAAACTTCCTAAACTCCCTTATGGCAACTACTTTAGTGTCCCATTCCTTTGTCAGGGATCAGAGAAACTTGTCATTTATTTCGTCATTAGTGAATTTACAACCGTTGTTTCTGAGACCGTTCACGATCTTGAAGAACTTCTCAAAGCTGTCAGCAATGGTATCATTTGATCCTTGCTTGAATGCTTCATACTCCTGATTCAGCAACGATCTACGGTCATCTCTAACTTCTTTTGTTCCTTCCATTAGAACAACTAGACAATCCCATATTTCTTTGGCAGATTTACAGTGGAATAAATTTTGTAACATTGAGTCGTCCACTACGCTTGCAATAATATTCTTAGCCTTCTTGTTCATCCTTTGTGAGATCCATCATCATTTTGGGAATCAAGATATTTGGGTTTAGAGCTGAAGCTTGCGTAGGTATATGCGGTCCTTCTTCCACAATCTGAAAAATTCTTGGATCTACAGCTTTCTTGAAGAACCAGACTCTTTCTTTCAACATGGGAAAGTTATCTTTTGCGCACACTAGTAACTTCATCCAAGACATGTCTTTACTTCTGTCCATGGTTACTAGATGGAATCTCTTGACGCTAGACCAGGGATCTTATTCAAGGTGTTAACCTTATATCGAACAAAACCTTGCTCTGATACCAATTGAAAGTATCTAGCGTCTACCTAAATTACCTAGAGGGGGGTGAATAGGTGATGTCTGTGTCTTTTTATGGAATAAAACTACTTTAAAATTAAGCACACAAACACCGAGATTTTATAGTGGTTCCCTGAGTTGGGTACGTCCACTTTCCCGTCTCGCCTATCTACCACAAAGTGTTAGATTCAGCAACTTCACCAAACTCAGATTTTTTCAAATCTTACACCTCGGAGCCACAACTCCTACAACTTGGAGACGACACTGCTACCACTCGATCAACAACTCGATCTATGACTCGATCCACAAACGGATCTACCCCTCGATCCACAACCAGATCTACCACTTGATCTACAAATGGATCTACTACTCGGAGAAAAATCTCCTACAGTAAATGAATATTACACAATAATATTATATCCTGTTGGGTACACTAAAAAATATGTACCAGATTTGGAGAAGCCTCATCTTACTCAATAATATACATCAATTTATATTTGATGGATGTTGGAGTTTCATTGTGCAGGTGTAAGGTTTGCAAGAAATTTTTCTAAGTACAAGTGTCGACACTTGTAAAGAATTGTGTCGACACCCAGAAGTTGTGTCGACACTAGAAGCAAGGCATGTGTCGACAACCAAGAATTGTGTCGACACCTGAAGAAAAAGCTGTGTCGACACCCAAAATTGTGTTGACACCTAAGGCAAGAATTGTGTCGATACCTAAAGCAGAAGTTGTGTCGACACACAGGAGTTATGTCGACATCAGAATAAAGGCATGTGTCGACACTCAGAAATTGTGTCGACACCTGAATAAGGTTTGTGTCGACACACAGGACTTGTGTCGACACACACTCAACGCCATTATCTAATGCTAAGTCAAGACAAGAAGGAGTTGTGTCGACACACAGGGCTTGTGTCGACACACACTCAACGACATCTGGATGACACTCAATGCCATCTAACAACAACTATACTGAGTCAAAAGGCTTGTGTCAACACACAGGACTTGTGTCGACAAACACTCAATGATGTCTCGACACAAACTCAACGACAGCTGGATATACACTCAACGCCATCTGCCAGCATCAGTTATGTCAAGACAAGGAGAAATTGTGTCGACACACAGGACTTGTGTCGATACATACAAACAGAAGCTGTGTCGAGTATCTGAAGAATTACTATGTCCACACATGGAGTGTTATGTCGATATCATCAAGACTTGTGTCGAAACTTAGTCTATTAGTGTCGACACATATGAAGCAGTATGCTGAGTGGTTATGTTGAGTTGTAAAGTCTTTAAGGAATCAGCTGTCATGACTGGTAACTCGGCAGCTGTCATAACCTACAGGTCTGACACCTTTGTTAGAACTGTCAGAAGGTTATTACAAACCGGATCAACCGGTAACTATGAGGAAACTCTATATAAGGGATGATTCTTGACAACAAGAGGAGAGCTGATAAAGAGATAAAAAAAGTTAATCATCTAGAGAAAGAATTTAACAACAAGAAAAGGGGAGACCCTTAAGAAGGCAGATTCTAAACAGTCTGCAGAGAAGATTAAGATCTTATTCTGAATTCAAGAAAGGAGCTGACATGAGATCAACTTCTACATCAAGAAGAGTATAACCTTATTTTGTTCTATCAAGAAGCTTTGAAACAGCTAAGTCAGGTTGGATCTGAAGATTATGTTTATTTAAGAACTGATCAAGAAGCTCACACCTATAGAGTGATCTACTTGGTGATATTTTTGTATCTTTCAAATACTCAATTACTTGTAGGATATTTTGTTAGATCTGAGTTGTAAGCCTATAATTATAAAGGCTGAGGTAGGGCTGAGGGCCTGAGGTGTAGGACTTATGGAAGTCCGAGTTGTAAGCCTTATTATAAAGGCTGGGGTAGGGCTGAGGCCTGAGGTAGGATTCTTGGGAAGAATCTGAAGTAAGACTTGTATAAGTCTGAGCTGTAAGAACCACTCTGGTTCTGAGTTGTAAGATCTGTGGATCTGAGCTAGTGGAAAGAAGTTGGGCTGAATCCAGTTCTCTACTGGATAGGCGAAGGGGGAAAGTGGATGTACCTATACCTTGGTGAACCACTATAAATCTGGTGTTTGTTGTGCTGTGTTTTATTTTCTGAGAATTATATGTTCTGTACTGTGATATACTAGTTAATGTGCCTGAATTATAAAAGAAAATTGGAACCTATTCACCCCCCCCCCCCTCTAGGTGTTTAGGCTCTTGAAATAAGTCTTTCAAGTGGTATCAAAGGGAGGTTACTCAAAGATTGACTTAACAGTCTGAGTGATTCTCCTAGGCAATTAACAAATTTCAAGAATGGGTTCAAATGAGAATCAAAAAGAGTTTGGATCTATGAAACTTCCTATTTGCAGGAAAGAATGCTTTGGCATTTGGAAGGAAATGGTCAGATTGTTTATGGAAGCTTCTGATCCAAGAATCTATATTTTTGTACAAGAAGGACCCTTCATTCCAATGAAGGTATCAGCTCTGGATGCAAATGTTAGAACCCCTAAAAACTATTCTGAAATGACAAAGGATAAGATCATCCTGGCAACACTAGATAAAAGAGCATAGAACAGTATTGTAAGTGCTATAGATGATGCCACATTTCAGAATCTTGTGCATTGTAAAAACTCCAAGGAAATGTGTGACACCCCGATTGTCTACATAGAGGGAACAGAAGAAGTCAGAGAGGACAAAAAATTTATGCTGAACCAAGAATATGAGAGCTTTAGACAAGCCAAGACTGACAGCATAGCTGAATATTACAAAAAGTTCTTCAGGATAGTTAATGAGCTGATGACCTATAGAAGAGTCTTCAGCACTTATGAACTGAATGACAAATTTCAAAGGTCTCTGATAAAGGACTGAGACACAAAGATTTGTGCCATTAGAGAGGTGGCCAAGCTTGCTGATATACCTCCTCCCATATTGTTTGGAAAGCTGCTATCATATGAAATACAGCTTACTGCCAGGAAGGAGGAAGAGAAGAGCAGCAGGTCTGAGTACAAGGACAAATCAGTTGCCTTCAAGGCTAAAGGCACAAGAAAGGGCAGGAAAAAAATCTCCTTCTCCACCTAGAAGGAGTGCTGAGGCAGAAGAAGGAATTCCTGATAATACATCATAAGACAACCACACCTCTGATGAGGACTTTACTGCCTTTACAAGGCAGTTCAAAGGTTCATGAAAAAGAAGAAGTGGAGATCCAGACCATCATCATCCTTTTCGAAGGATGAGTACTACAAGAAAAAGAAGAATCCCAAGGAGGACAGGTATGCCTCAAAACCTAGTAAATAAACTAACTCTAAGATTGTTTTCTATTATTCTAATAGGCCAGGACATGTCATAGCTGACTGTCTAGACAAGAGGACTGAATCTAAGGACAAGAAGAAACATCAACTGAAGGGAAAGAAGGAGAAATACTTTGTTGCTCAGAAACAGAAGAGCTGGACAAACTCTTCATCTTCAGGATCAGGATAAGAAGATGATGTAGAAGCATATGTTGGGCTGTTCTCAAAAGAAGAGGATTCTATGGAACTAGAATTCCTACAAATGCTGGACTCCATAAATGGAGTGGAAGACCATTACTGTAGAGGGCTGATGGATCTGTCAGAAAATGATCAGTGCAAGTATCAGCCTGGTCCAAGCAAGGTATATAATTCTCCCTTAGAGTCTGATTATTTTATTGGATCAGAATCAGAAGCAACTGCATCAAGAGATGTGGATGGTTCTGAGTCTGAAGGGGATGTACACCAACTCATTGATGAGTATGGTGGGTTGCTGCAAGCTCTAAAGAGAAACAAGCTTCGTGTCAAGGAGCAGGCCAAGGAGATTGAATCTCTTAAGCAGGCATCATCAGAATCAGCCAAGCTGATTGATTTGAAACTGAATAAGGTTGCCAAACTGAAGAATATAACTATCATTCAGATGGGCACAATCTCTTTCAAGGAAAATCATATCAAGAATCTGGAGGCAAGACTTCAGAAAAAAAAAGAGTTAGTGGCTAAATTATCTAAGCCAAAATCAGTATTGCCTTTAATAGACAACTTCATATCTCAAAAAGGTAAGACTGGTCTAGGCTTTAAGGGAAGAACAAGGGCCACCAATTCACATGGAAAAGGTAAGGCCCCAGTTCAATCACTAGACTCTAAGCCCCCTATTTTCTTTAGGAAGGTGATGCAACCTACAAACAGGTATGATCATGAAATTACTCATGGTCACTGTGGGTATGGAGATCACATTGGCAAGTGTGCAAATGCCAATAGGCCACTCTATAGGCAAGCCCATCAGGTTCAAAAGGAATTCTTGGGGTTTGCTGCTCCAGCACCTACACTCAAAAGAACTGCAGGCAACAAGGTTGTGAAGTCTGTACCTAAGAGAAGGTACAACAGATTTGAGTGTTGGTGTTGTGGCAAGGTGTGCCACTTTACTATAGATTGTTGGTTTAACACAAGTGTTAAAACCAAGATTAGTTTACCTTTCAGAAAAGCTGTAGGTAAACATGATAGTTTTCAAACTAACAAGAACCTAGGACCCAAAACAAATTTGGGTTCTAAGGATGAGTGATTCTTTATTTGATGCAGGTGAATCCAAGTGGCCATACCCCTATATGGTACTTGGATAGTGGATGTTACAGAGACATGACTAGAACAAGAAGAATGTTGAGGGACTATGAACCCATAGAGAATGGACCCAAAGTGATCTTTAGTGGATCTGAAAAAAGAATCATCAAAGGATTTGGTAACATCTATAGTGATTCAATTGCCATCACTAAATTGGCTTATGTGAAGGGGCTAAAACATAACCTGATTAGCATAAGTCAACTTAGTGATCTAGGTTATGTCATCTCTTTCCTCAATGGGGAGTGCCAAATAAGGAGGTCAAGTGATCAAGAGATCATTTTGACTGGCACTAGGAAAGGGAATGTATATTGTCTTAACCTAGATTATGAGTTTAATAACTCGCCCATTTGCCTAGTTGTAGGTGAGAAAGCTTCACTATATGTCAAATGGCACACGAGGCTGGCTCATCTGAACTACAAGTCTATAGGACAGTTATTCAGCATAGGATTAGTGAGGAATGGTCCTCATGTCAAGTGCATTAAAGAGGGTGTGTGTTCAGCTTGCCAAAAGGGCAAATAGACTAAGTCCTCTTTTCATGCACTAAATACCAAAGATTCAATGAGATGTTTATATATCTTGCATATGGATTTATTTGGTCCTATGCCAATTCATAGTCTTGGTAGGAAAGTATACACTTTTGTTATTGTGGATGACTATTCCAGATTCACATGGGTTTTATTCTTGAGACAAAAATCTAAAACTCCTACTATTTTCCAGACCTTTATTAGACAAATTCAGAATGAATTTAATAATTCAGTGGTCAAAATCAGAAGTGACCATGGAACTAAAATTCAGTCTGAATTTATGACAAAGTTCTGTGAAGAAATGGGGATCCATCAGGAGTTCTCCTCACCTAGAACACCCCAGTAAAATGGTGTTGCTGAAAGAAAAAATAGGACTCTAATTGAGGCAAGTAGAACACTACTTAGTGACACTATTCTCCCTGAGTAATTCTAGGCAGAGGTTATAAATACTGCATGTCATGTACTCAATAGAGCCTCCATCAATAAGAAACATAAGATGACTCCCTATCAGATTTTTAAAGGTAGAAAACCAAATATTTCTTACTTCAGAATCTTTGGTAGCAAGTGTTATGTACTAGTTAATGGTAAGCACTACCAAACTAAGTTTGCTGCCAAATCCCTAGAAGGGATATTTGTTAGGTACAATAATAATAGTAGGGCATACAGGATCTACAACTTGACTACCCAAGTTGTAGAAGAATCAGTTCATGTTTTATTTGATGAGTCTAAATTGATTAACAGTGAATTGTCTAGTTCTTCAGTTAGTTTTACAGGTCTAATAGACAGGCTGGACAAGCTGACCACCAATGATGAAGCTCCTGCTAGGATGGATGAAGAAAAAGATGCATGCTGTCCAGGGGGAGAACAAGACTCACGTGATGATGAAGACAATGAGGAGCATTAGGTTGAGGAAAATGAAGAAGTCCATGAGGTTGACCGGTTTGCTCCAGCTAGAAGACACCTGAAGGATCATCCAACTCACCAAATCATTGGTGATGCAAGCCAAGGTGTTCTAACAAGGAGCAAGAACATGAACACAGTTTTATGTTCAAGTTTCTTGTCATAGATATAACCCAAGAAGTTTGAAGAAGCTATGCAAGACACAAATTGGATTCATGCTATGCAAGAAGAGCTGAATCAATTAAGAAGGTGTAAAGTCTGGGAACTGGTTCCTAAACCAAAGGATCATAACATTATAGGAACCAAGTGGATCTACAGAAACAAACTTGATGAGAATGACACTATAATTAAGAATAAGGCCAGGTTGGTAGGAAAAGGCTACAAGCAAGAGGAAGGGATGGACTTTGATCAAACCTTTTCCACAGTAGCAAGGCTAGAGGCTATAAGAATGTTCTTGGACTATGCTGCCTATCAAGGGTTCAAGACTTTGCAGGATGCAAAGAAGACAAGAAGAGTACTACAGGAACCTGTCAATTCCTAGGTGGAAGGCTGGTGTCATGGTGTAGCAAGAAGCAGACAAGTTTAGCTATATCAACAGCTGAATCTGAATATATAGCTGCAGGCAGTTGTTGTGCATAATTATTGTGGATAAAGCTCCAACTTGAAGATTATGACATCAAGGTAAGTAGAATTCCACTTTTTTGTGATTCTACAAGTGCTATTTCTATTGCTAAGAATCCTGTATCTCACAGTAAAACTAAGCATATAAAAATTAAGTTCCAATTTATAAGAGAACATGTGGAGAAGGAAGATATTAATCTCGAATTTGTAAACACAAATAGTCAGATTGCTAATATTTTTACAAAACCTCTGGATGAAACTAAATTCAATCATTTTAAAATTTAATTAGGTATGTTGAACCTAGAGTAGGTCAGCACAAGCATTTCTAAGTAGAATATATAAGCACAATTTTTCTCAGGGAATTTGTCTAAGTACAAAGTTTGTGTCGACACAAACAAATTGTGTCGACACACTTAGAATGTTGTGTTGATAAAGAAAAAGGATGTGTCGACACAGAAACAGTATTTGTGTCGACAGAAGTATGGGTGTCGACACAACTATGTCGAGACTTTAAGTTAACTGATTTTTGTGTCGACACACAAAAATCAAAGTCGACACTCTGTGTCGAGACATGACCAGTCCATGTCGACACTAACATAAGTATGTCGACACATAGACGTGTCGACTAAACCTAAGTATTGTCGAGACCTATAATTATTACTAATGAGCGTCTTTTGAACTCCCCTTTACACCTAGACTATAAATAGGTGAAACCAAAATCTTGTCGACTACGCTTTCAGATTTCTAGACTCTAGATCTTGTGTCGACTTCGATATTCTCTTCTCTCTCACTGTCATTCATCAATGGCGCCCATCAAGGAAGACAAGGTGAATGAAGGCTATGAACTAGTTCGTTATGGATTCACAACAATGTCTCCAAAAATCCAGGGGTGTAATTACCCTAATTTTAGAGAATGGTTTGGAATTCTTAGTCTCAGAACCGACTAAAATATGGAAGAAGGAAGTCATGGAATTCAATTCATCAGCCACCGTGGACATAAATGGGAAGAAGATTCAAGCCACCGTACAAGATTCCCTAGTGAAACTTACTCTGAAGACGATTAGGAAATCACTCCAGCTTCCTAAGGTTGAGGATGACGATGACATCATTCTTTCAATGACAAAAGATTCATTAAACTTGTGCGGGCTAAGCCCTAATATCAAAGTTGGATCATCCATAACCAGGAAAGGGATGAACTCTCAAGGGAAGTTTCTGTCTGAAATCATAGGAAAGGGAGTTCTGTGTATGACTTGTGGACATGACAGAGTTTCAGTTTCCATGTTCAATCTAATGACAAGGGTCATCTTCACAGTAAAAACAGACTGGGCATCTGTGGTATTTGACAAAATACAAGAAGGAATAAAGAAGCCAAATCTGGGAAGGATTCTAAGCTTATGTTTAGCTTCAACAATACCAGATGTCATAAGCCAACTTCCAGGAACAAAGATCAACCATATGAGGAGAATGGATGTAAGAATTCTGTCTAGGTGGGATAGAGTTTTAACCAAGGAGGTTTCTACTCCACAAAAACAAACAAAGAAAGAAAAGAAGAAGAAGGAAGTTGTTCTTCAAGCAGAATCTTCTAGTGATTCTGAAGAGGAAGTGGTATTCAGTTCAGATAAAGACATGCCACAAAAAGATGCTCAAGATAAAGTAGAGAGTAGTGTGCTCCCAGAGAACCAGGTAGTCCCCACTCCAGGGGGAGAAACTCCTGAACCAGCAGCACAAGATACTGTACTTTATGAACTACCTACTCAAAGGGAAGAAATTGATGCTGCTACTCTAGGGAGAGAGTATGCATCTGATACTGTAATGGAAATTGTATGAGATATAAATAAAGAAGCACTAGACATTGCTGAAAAGGAGGCACAAGATGTGCAGAATTAATAAGTAAGTATATCCTTTATAAAACATGCCCTGGACAAAAATCTGGATGTCCAGGGAGAACCTCTTGTTTTCCAAACTAACCTTGTTCCTCATATACAGATACAGCAAAAGGTAATAATGGAAGAGAAATTTCCTAATTTACCTGCTGCAAGGACTGAGGGGGAGCAATCCCAGGTAGCAAAGGACCTGCCAAGAACTGAGGGGGAGGAGCTACTGTATGACCCATCTAATAAAGACACAGTATACATAGAAATCTCCTCATAACCCTCTGATGATGAGGAAGCCTCTATGGCTAAGAAGAGAAAATTGGCTGAAATCAAGAAAAGGAGCTCATGCTACAAGAAAGCCTTGCACATAGTCACACAATCACCTGCTCCAAGCATGGACATCAGTTCATTACTGGTCCAAATGCAAGTAAAATTGGATGAACAAAGGAAATCTCTAGAGAAGTATGTTGATGAGTCAAATAAGGAACTGCAGTTTCAGCTGGCTCAGGACATAAAGTCAATTAGATTTGAAGTCAATCTGTACAAGAAAGAGATGACAGATTGCTTCCATAAATGAGGCAATGTTATAGTATATTTGGCTGAGAAACAACAGTTGCTGAAGACGAGGTTGAGGACATTGCCACAAAGCAAGGGTATGTTTTGTAAAATCAATTCAGGTCCAATGAAAACCTCAAAGACTCCCATGCAGAAATCATCTAGAAACTGGGTAGTATTTCAACAGATTTGAAAACTGAAATATCAAAGCAACTAAAAGAAGATCTAGCTTCTGTCCACACAGCTATTAGAGCCTCTCAAAAGACCATTTCTGAGTACCTAACTAAGTTCAAGGCTTACTATCAAGAAGGTACAGAATATCTGGCTGATCAGATAAGATTTCAAAAGACTGATTTGAGAGATCGTATCACTATAGAAGTCATAAAGGGGGAGAGGTTGTTAGTCAAAGCTAGCTCTAATCATGCAAAATGGATCTCTAATTCCATCAGAGCTACACTTGGCTTTCCTCCTTTGTGTTATGATGATAATGTTGCTGAGTTTGGAGTGCAACCAACAAATATTGAATGAGATTAGCCTGAAGTGGCACAGGTTATTTACCCTCATGCTGACTTTGGCATGGTTCAACAAGAAGTGCAGAAAATGTACAACCCTCCACAGGAGGCACAAAATGTGATTATTGTAAAAGTAGACATGTCAGAGGCTACCAAGGAAGCTCAGAAGGAAGCATAGCTATCAAAGAAAAGGTTCAGAGAACAGGCTGAGTTGAAGCAAGATTTTGAGCAATGGAGCCCCACTTCCAGGAATATTATTTTGACTGCTTGGAAGGCTGTAAAAGATAAGACCTATGATAGGGGTAAGTGGTATTCTGAGCAATAATGGAATAAGTATCAAGATAGACAAGAAGCCATTCTTCAGTACAGAAGAAGTGCAAAAGCTGGGAAGTTAGCTGCTAATGCTCTGGCGCCTAGCAGGTACTTCCCCAAGCCTTTTCACTATTTTGAAAGGCAAAGGATAAAGGATGAAGAACTAAAGAAGAAGGATCTCAAAGGGAAGAAACCTGCTGATGATAAAGAACCTGCTGTGCAGGCAAAGATTAAGTCTGGGATAGGAATTATGATCAAGGAGCCTAGTAAATCATAGGATAGATAGGCTTATGTGTAGAACAATGTAACTTTTTGTTTTTGTTCTAAGGAAAAACATGTAAACCCAGTATTTTTTGATTAATAAATAAAATCAGCTTCACTATTGCTTTGAGTTGTTTACATTGTTTATTTGTTATCCTGCACTGAAATGAATGTACATCTATTCTTATGTGTTTTATTATGAGTGATGTATATCTTTGACTAAGGGTTATGACTTCTCAAAATAGGGGGAGATTGTTGGGTACACTGAAAAATATGTACCAGATTTGGAGAAGCCTCATCTTACTCAATGATATACATCAATTTGTATTTGATGGATGTTTGAGTTTCATTATGCTAGTGTAAGGTTTGCAAGAAATTTTTCTAAGTACAAGTCTCGACACTTGTGAAGAATTATGTCGACACCCAGAAGTTGTGTCGACACTAGAAGCAAGGCCTGTGTCGACACCTAAGAATTGTGTCAACACCTGAAAAAGAAGATGTGTCGACACCCAGAATTGTGTCGACACCTAAGGCAAGAATTGTGTCGACACGTAAAGCAGAAGTTGTGTCGACACACAGGAGTTATGTCGACACCAGAATAAAGGCATGTGTTGACACTCTGGAATTATGTCGACACCTGAAGAAGGTTTTTGTCGACACATAGGACTTGTGTCGACACACACTCAACGCCATTGTCTACAGCTAAGTCAAGACCAGAAGCAGTTGTGTCAACACACATACAACGGCATCTGGATGACACTCAACACAATCTAATATCAATAGCTATACTGAGTCAGAATGCTTATGTCGATACACAGGACTTGTGTCAACACACACTCAACGACGTCTCAACACACACTCAACGACAGCTGGGTATACACTCGACACCATCTGCCAGCATCAGTTATGTTAAGACAAGGAGTAGTTGTGTCAACACATAGGACTTGTGTCGATATAGACAAATAGAATCTGTGTCGAGTAACTGAAGAATGACTATGTCAACACATGGTGTGTTATGTCGACATCATCAAGACTTGTGTCGACACTTAGTCTATTTGTGTCGACACATATGAAGCAGTCTGCTGAGTGGTTATGTTGAGTTGTAAAGTCTTTAAGGAATCAGCTGTCATGACTGGTAACTCGACAGCTGTCATAATTAACAGGTCTGACACCTTTGTAAGAACTACCAGAAGGTTGTTACAAACCGGATCAGCAAATAACCATGAGGAAACTCTATATAAGGGCTGATCCTTGACAACAAGAGGAGAGCTGATATAGAGATAAAAAAGTGAATCATCCAGAGAAAAAATTCAACAACAAGAAAAGGGGAGACCCTTAAGAAGGCAGATTCTGAATAGTCTGCAGAGAAGATTAAGATCTTATTCTGAATTCAAGAAAAGAGCTGACAAGAGATCAACTTCTACATCAAGAAGAGTTCAACCTTATTTTGTTCTATCAAGAAGCTTTGAAACAGCTAAGTCATGTTGGATGTGAAGATTTAGTTTATTCAAGAACTGATCAAGAAGCTAACACCAATACAATGATCTATCTGGTGATATTTTTTATCTTTCAAATGCTCAATTACTTGTAGGATCTTTTGTTAGATCTGAGTTGTAAGCCTATAATTATAAAGGCTAAGGTAGGGCTGAGGGCCTGAGGTATAGGACTTGTGGAAGTCAAAGTTATAAGCCTAATTATAAAGGCTGAGGTAGGGCTGAGGCCTGAGGTGGGATTCTTGGGAAGAATCTGAGGTAAGACTTGTATAAGTCTGAGCTGTAGGAACCAATCTGGTTCTGAGTTGTAAGATCTGTGGATCTGAGCTAGTGGAAGGAAGTTGGGCTGAATCCAGTTCTCTACTGGATAGGCGAAGGGGGGAAAGTGGATTTACCCATACCTTGGGGAACCACTATAAATCTGGTGTTTGTTGTGCTGTGTTTTATGTTCTGAGAATTGTATGTTCTGTGCTGTGATATATTAGTTAATGTTCCTGAATTATAAAAGAAAATTGGAACCTATTCACCCCCCCCCCCCCCCACTCTAGGTGTTTAGGCTCTTGAAATAAGTCTTTCACACCCAACTTAGATAAGATTTGAAATCTTCAATCCATCGTTCTTCGAGAATTGTAGATCTTGAAATTTCTTGGAGAACACGGAATATGAAAACTTGGAAGATCTTGAATATTGACTTGAATCTTCAATGAACTTGATCTGGAGGAGTATAGATCTGTAGAGAGAGTAGAAATCTAGTCATGTATGTCGAAGAAGATGAGTCATGCACAGCAGATAGTCGGCAGTCGATCGGAATGTCACGATGCATACGGGAGACGAGCCGACGGAATTTGGATTTGGAAAGTTTTGCAATTTCAAATTGAGAGCAATATCATCATTAGATGGAAAGGAAATATCCCCTAGGTATTTATAGAGATCTCCTTGCCAACGGTATTAAGAAACTTTCAATAAATGAAACCTAGAAAGCACTGTGCATAGTCGAACCGTCCCGAGCCGAAAAATAAAAAACTGGCGGAAGAAAACCCGAAGCCAAATTCGTCGAGTATTGCCGAGTATTGCTAGTATACTCGCCAATTAATTATTGATATTCGACGAAAATGACTTAGTGAAATTCAGCTCAAGCCAGCCATCCTTTCAATGCCAAAGCGGAGATCATACTCGACGAAGTCGTCGGGTATCGGCTAGTATAATCGAAGAATTCGTCGAGTATAGGCTAGCAGACTTGATGATGTCAAAGCACATGATGTCATCTACATGACGCTTTTGCCTTAGGAAAATACAGAGAAGTAACGTCGGGATAATTTGACGAGTTCGGTATATATCGTCAAGTATATTTGATGAATTTGGCGAGTATCGTTTGATACATTCGACAAATTTGACGAGTATACCTGATGATACTCGATGAATTTTAATTGATTGTTTTTGCAATTCGCAGAAAATTCACCTAAGTACATATGACTAATTCGAGGAGTGTTGGTGAGTATACATGACGAATTTGACGAGTATCAATGAGTATACTCGACGATTTTGACGAATATCCCTTACCATACTCACCGAATTTTAATTAGGTAAAATTCTTGTCCTTCTGAAACCAAGTCTCTGGACTTCCTTGATCCTTCTTCGGTGCTTGGAATAGAAGTACAGCTCAATAGAGATATTGCACATGAGTCAACATATTGACTTACACAATGAAGGATTACATTATATAATCCTGTGTTTACTGACCCACTGTAATCTAACATTGATGTGTACTTAGTATTGGAGACCTACAAGCACATATCTCAAAAAAAAAACAATATCAAATACAGTCACAATTCATCTTAGCTTAACTGGACCACTCTTCAAATCCGGGTTATTGTGGATACAATACCAAACACTCAGCTTTCGCATTTATCTTCTTCCAATCTCTCACCACATCAACATTACCTGCAGTAGAAGTCACCTCTTGAATGTCATCTCTACAGATGACCTCCTAAAGGTCCTTGCCCAAAAGATAGCTTTCCATACATGACATCCACTTCATGTAGTTAGTCAATGTAAGAAGGTCAATTCCAAGACCTCTAGCAAATCCACCTTCCATTGCACTAACACGGGTTCACTAAGACTTCTAGAAGCAATAAGGCAAACTGTTGGTTGGACGTTGTTCAACCCTCTGTTCCCTCTGATACTATGTAAAAATTTGTGAACCTAAGAAAATAGGAAACCAGACGCATGAACACTCCAACCAAAACCAAGCAAAGTAGCCAGAAACAAATAGAAGAGCAAGAAAACCTTGTACTATCAACAATATTTACAAGGCAAGATATACATGGGAAGACATGATTCGCCGATATACCCGATGGAAGCAAAAAATAAGAAAGTACAAACAAGCTGCGCAGCCTCAAGAAGAAATCGCCAACCCTGTCAAGCTGCCTACGGAGTTCGCTGAAACCGCCAAGTTGCCAAACCGCAACTTAGCCGCATGGACAACCCGTTATTCCAATATTGAACTCTGTCTGTTAATCTGTAAGCCGTCTAACAGCAAGGTCGCCTAGCTGCCAGATCATCGCGAACTGCTACTGCCGAACTAAACAAGCCGCCAGAAGCGGACAACTTATTGAACTGGGAAAAGGTTGCCGAAGAATGAAGACCGCGTGGTCGCAATCCACGACCTACTGCAAACCGCCGATTGCTAACCGCGGAGTTCGCACCGATCTCTGAACGAAGACAGAACCAAGACCCTAGCTTCTCAGCACTGTCTGCAAAACCTGCACAGCAAATACTGGTCAACTCCTTTAAACCGCACAAACAAAAAAGTCTGTCCGTAACAACCACCCGAGCTCACTTACTATTCATTCAGTTCTAAATAGATATGATATGGGGTCCTATTTATAGGCACAGAGAGGAGTGTGATCTTTTGGTATTACTGTGGTGATCTGGATGTGATCAAACATATAGTCTCACTGCAAACACAATATGAGCCTATGGGGCCGCACCTAAGAGCATTGGAGAAGTTGGAAAGGTTTGTGTTGGCCTTTCTCATATGTGATATGGGTGAAGGACCAAGCCTATGATGTACTTGATCTAAAGGATTATCATTCCAGGACCTATATTGTGAATATGAGTCATCAGGAAAGTGGTCAGAAGACTCTAAGGGAATTCGTTGAGTATCGCTTAAGGTTTCAACGAATGAGTTGGAGTTAATCGAATATCGTTATGGTAGACTCAACGAGTATATTTTTGGTTTGTCAAGTATCGTAATGACAGTTTTGACGAATTAGACTTATTCTTCGAATATCGTCGATTCGTCGAGTATCATCAATTCGTCGAGTATCGTCGATTCGTCGAATATCGCCTTAATACTTGGACAGTTTGCTCTATCTCGATCCATCAAGTATGTCCGTGTTATTCGACGAATAGCTTTTGATTCGTCGAGTATCGATGTATATACTCAAAGAATTTTATTTCCACCATTTAATTCCTTTAAGTCCAGTTCAGCGTGGTCTGCTGGTATCGATTGGTTCAATTCTATGTATATATACGATATGTACACTAAACCGAGTAAGTTATTGTTTATTTTGACCTAATCGAGCAAAACGAGAACAAAGCTCCTTCTTCCTGAAGGAATAGTTCCGCCTAGGTCATAATACCGATCTCACCGTCGACCGTTCGCTGACTTGTTGCGATCACTGGAAAGTGTTTCCTAAGAATTTTCTTCATCACCATCACCTCTCTTTTAACGGATCTAGTAGTTCGTAGAGACATTGAGGGCAAATCTTCTTCCAACCTAGATCTTGTGTAACAAGAGACTAAGGGTTCTCCGTACTCATGTGGATATCCGTAAAGGCGTGGACACTATTCTATGCTCAAAACTCCTACCATTACTGTTCATTGGACTTCTTTGGAGCACCTTAGTTGAGTATTGACACAATCCCTCAAATGTATAATTTATTTATGGCTATGTTACTTCTTGATCAATGTTCATCGCTTGATCCGCAATTCTTTTGTGTTTTCTTGTTCCTGATTCCGCTATGCACAAATGTTGTGACGTATAGCAAAACCCAAAAGTGGTATCAAAGCCAGGTTCAAGCGATGATCATTATTTTAGAAGTTACTAAATCTAATGCATGTAGATTTGGAAATTTAGAAGTGTTCTAAATGCCCCTTGGACCCCGTTAGGGGCTCTGCCCCTAACACCCCTCCAGGGGCATAGCTCCTTAGAATCCCGCCAGGAGCACATGTGATTTCATTGTGATATCTTTGTTACTCCTTAACAGTAACTGTCCCTCTTGTTGGTTTGTGAAACCAAGTGTGTTAGATTTTGAATCTCACATAGAGAGACGAGTTTCTCTACTGTGTAAGTGGAGTTTGTGTTGCTCATGTTTAGTGCATGTAAATCTAAAGATTTAGAAGGGTTCTAGATATTCATATTAAGCCCAGTTCATCAAGTGTTGCTGATTTTATTGTGCACATCTGGGATGCATTTTGATTGTGAATGCTGCTAGTTTTATTTTATGAATGTGCACACTGGTTGTTAACCATGATTAAATATTAATCCATTATCTAAAATCCCTTATTAATATTAAGTATTCAGATTTCATTTGATGGATGACACTCTTCCTTCCTTGATCGATGAAGTGTGGGCTTGGCAAAGCAAAGTGCATTAATTTATCTTGGAAAGTGTGAGAGCGGATAATTCTGATATCCCACTATCGACATCGGGTCAAACTAAACTGGATGACCTCAAAGGTTGAGTTCCCAGAGGCATAGGGTTGGCATGCCCCATATGATGGATGAAGATAAGGAGATATTTACCAACCATACAAGAGTTGCACAGTGATGCAATCAGCAAGCCTTGCCTACCTAAATAACTGTATTGTGAGAGAAAATTCAAAGTTAACTCAAAGTGTTAGTGAAATATGATTCTTGTCCACTAAGAGAGTAGCTCGCATAAACTCTCCGAATTTATATCGTGGGTTATCAGTTTGATTAAAATAGTGAGAGTAATTATAATTAAAGTCCTAATTGAAATAAAAATGTATTTTGAAATGTAGTACTGAATTTTACTTTGCATAAATTCTAGTAGAATTTTCATGGCAAGTGGATCTCATTCCACCCTATCCCTCAAAGCCATCCTTGAGAAGGATAAAATGGGTGGGACGAATAATTTGGACTGGTACAGGAGCCTGAGAATTGTTCTTAGATAAGAGCGTAAGCTCTATGTTTTGGAGGAGGAATCCTCTGATGAGATAGTTGGGAATGCATCCTGTTCTGATAAAGATGCTTATAAGAAGTATCAAGATGACTCCTTGGATATCAAATGTCTCATGCTGGCAGCCATGAACCAAGGCATTGTTTTAGTGTAAGATGGGATCTCGAGACCTAGTAGAGACTCACGTACTCAAAAAGATTGGGTATATAGAGAACCTTGAAAGACTAGGCTTTCCTCTTGGCTAAGAGTTGGCTACATACCTTTTCCTGCAATCATTGTCAGATAGTTATGAGCAGTTTGTCTTAAACTATAACATGAATGAAATAGAAGAAACACTCATCGAGTTCCTAGGCATGTTGAGAACTACCGAAATCAATATGAAGAAGGTAAAGCCTTCTAGCCCCACACTGAAGGTGCAACAAGGCAAGGCCAAGGCCAAGGGTTTCAAGAAGACAAAGGTAGGACCTAAGTCATCTCTTGAAACCAAGTCTTTAGCACTAAAGATGAAGGACGGCAAAAGAAGGGAAATTCCACCACTCTGTCAAGGCTGGTAATTAGAGGAGGATCTGTCCTTCTTATATTGAGGGTCTGCAGAAAATGAAGGGAGGTATGACTTTCGTTCAAGTATTTATATCATAGAGATAAACCTTTATGCTCTTTTATACTGGGTATTGGATACCGGATGTGGTTCTTACATTTGTATAAATGTGTAAGAATTGGGAAGGAGAAGAATATTGAGTAAAGGGGAGGTGGACCTGCGTGTTGGAATGGAGGAAGAGTTATTGTTGTCGCCATAAGAGTTTACCGTCTTTCTTTGCATAGTGGGCTTGTAATAGAACTGATGATTTTAGTAGATATGGATATGTGTATCTTATGATGTGAAAATCTGAAACCTTTGAAAAGTTCAAAGAGTTTAAAAATGAAGTAGAGAACCAGCTGGGTAAGAGGGTTAAAGCACTCTGATCAGATCGAGGTGGCGAATACCTGAGTCATGAGTTTTGTGATCATCTGAAAGAGTGTGGTATTATATCACAACTCACTCCACCCAGAATACTGTAGCATAATGGTGTGTCTGAGCGAAGAAATCGTAATCTATTAGATATAGTATGGTCGATGATGAGTCATGTAGATCTGTCTGTTTCCTTTTGGGGTTTTGCTCTAGAAACTGCTGCTCTTATACTAAATCGTGCTCCAACGAAAATGGTTATAAAGACACCATATGAGATATGGACTGGGAAGCGTCCTAGTATGTCTTTCATTAAGATTTGGGGATGTGAGGCGTACGTGCAATGTTAATTGCTTGACAAGCTAGATGTAACACCCCTATCCGCCACATAGCATATATCAGTAGGTCCGGCCGGGGCCCGACACCATATACCACGGATAGACTGGTTTGTTACTCAATGAAACCAGTCAACCAATACACACGTCCTACACAGACCATCTAGTGGAAGCAATTTATTATGTTGCAAGAATAATAACCAAGCCAACAAGCATGAATGTCCACTAACAAACCAAACAAGAATGAAATACAAAGTACCAAAGAGTGCTGGCCTTAAGGCCTACAACAGTTCACTTAAATAAATAGTGTTTTACAAACTTCGGCTCGCAGGCTGGCCACACATGATTTAAATAAGTAACCAAACGAGGCCTTCGAGGGCCGGCTCAGTAACTTGGGCTTTGGCCCACTATTTGCCGCTCGGCTCCGGAGCAACTGCAAACACAAATCACCGCAACAGTGGCAAAAAAGAATAACGGTCAGCTAAAGCTGACCAAATTATAATGATTCCGCCCCCAAACTCAGGACGACAAAGCTTCTTCCTTGCACTTGTTAGCATAGCAAGTAATATAGTGAACACACACATCATCACAGGTGCAGGCTCACACGACTGCACACCCCATGCTCTCAGGGCACTAACTCGGTGAACCCGGTCATAACCGTTGTCTCACCACCATCCCTTGTACGGCAAATCTCGTGAGCATTTTTAGTCTTTCTGGTCTAAGCCTAAGACTCACACGACTATGTCAATGGCTAGACCCTTTTTCAGGTATCTGTCACCAAACCACATAGCCCGGGTCCGTTTCCACTTGCCCGTTGCTCACAGCGCCTAGTCACTTTAAGACATACGCGGGGGCCAAGCTTCTCCCGGATCCCAAATTCGATCACATAAGCACATAACCAAGTTATGTTCAAGGTTGGCTCCCAAGCCACCAAGATGGCAGAAATGCGTTTCCGCCAATTTTTCGGGTGCACCTTGGGGTTAATCCCCAAGGATCCCTGCTACAATCTACCCCGTAGAAACCCGAAAACAATCAAAGGCACAGATTCTTCTTTGGCTACTCATACAATGCAACATCACTGATCTAGACCCACTTGTCCGGGTAGGCTTCATGCACCATGCCTATGTCTGTACTACGATTTCAGACTCTAAACAAGGGGGACTTTACATATCTACCCCAAGGAATACCGTAAACTCACCACACACTCACAGGAGAGGGTTTTCCCATACAAAAGAAGAAGAGATTCACATGCTTAAGATGAGAATCGTTACCCTAGCATTTCTCTTCGGTGCCATGGAAAACTACGCGGATGAAAAGCACCGCGATGATCTTGCCTCCGTAGATCTGGGATTGATTTGCGATTTGGTGATCCGAATCTCCTCCGGCGACCGAATCTTCCTCCTTCCTCCTTGTTATCCCCTCTCTCTAGAAGTTAGAAAGAGATAGCCAAAGGAAAAGTGAGGGTTTCTCACCCCAAAACCGGCCTTAACCCTAAGGTGGTAAAAGCCTGAACCATCGGATCCCAAAATAAGGAAACGAATGGCCACGATGCGCCCAGAAATAAACTTCCTAGGCCGCATGCCCGTGTCCAAGGCCGTGTCACTCATTCGCCATCGAAACCGTCGCATCCCAAATAGAACATGGGCACTCGATACGCCCGTGCCAGGCTTGACATGCCTGTGTCACCCAGTACACGCTTGCGTAGCTGGGTGTGTTCCTCCAACGACACAGGTCCAAAACTTCCAGAGCGCAACACAGCCATGTGACATGCCCGTGTCATATGCCATGTGCTAGACACGCCCTGGGACATGCCCGTGTCCCAGGCCATGTAGCTTCCTTAGCACAAATCGCCAAATGACCTGAGCAGGACACGGGTATTCGACACGCCTGTGTCAAATTTAACATGCCCGTGTCAGACCCGAACACGCCTGGGCTCAGGCCGTGCATCCTCACTCAACGATCATTGAGTGAAAGGCGTTGAGTAGCTGACACGCCCTGGTACACGCCCGTGTCCTAGGCCGTGTTCACCCCCCGACGACTGTTGACTGTAATTTTGTCGACCACGCGATAAGCGCCGAACTCAATCACGACATGACCCTAGGACATGCCCGTGTCCCAGGCAGTGTTACCTCTACCAAATCCTAGACTTGGCTCAAAATGCCACCCGTCACTCTTTTGAGTTTCGGGGCGTTACACTGGAACCCAAGTCAGATAAATGTTAACTTGTGGGGTATCCTAAGGAAATAGAAGAGTACTATTTCTAACTACCGTCTGAGGGCAAAGTGTTTGTCGCGAGGACTAATGTATTTCTTGAGAAAGAGTTCTTAAGTAGAAAGACTGCCAGGGTAGAACTTGAAGAAGTTCAAGAACTACAAGAATAAATTGGAATTGGAACCTGAGCAAGAACTATAAGTTATTATAGATGGAGAGCCTACTTAAGAAACATAAGTTCCACATAGATGTGGTAGAGCAAAGTTTGAGCTTGAGAGATATGGATTTCTCATATCTTAAATAGGTAATGTGTTGCTTATAGATCATGATGATGAGCCTGCAACCTACCAAAAGGCTATATGTGGACCGGATTCTGATAAGTGGCTTGAGGCCATGAAATTTGAAATGGACTCCATATATGCAAGCCAAGTTTGGACCTTGGTGGAACCACCTGAAGGGGTGAGACTCATATGGTGTAAGTGGGTCTTCAAGAAGAGCACTAGCATGGATGGGAATGTATAGAAATTCAAAGGGTGATTAGTGGCTAAAACTTTCAAGCAAATTCATGGTGTTGACTATGAAGAAACCTTTTCCCCTATTGCTATGGTAAAGTCCATCAAAATTCTACTTGATATTGCTGCGTATTATGACTACAAGAACTGGCAGATGTATGTTAAAATTGCTTTCTTAAATGGAAATCTCCTTAAGTGTATATGATACAACACGAGGGTTTTGTATCTCCGGGTGAAACCACTAAAATATGCAAGCTATAGAGATCCATTTATGGATTAAAACAGTCTTCTTAATGTTGGAATATTGTTTTGATGAAAAGATCAAAGAGTATAGTTTTATGAAGAATGAGGATGAACCGTGTATTTACAAGAGGATGAGTGGGAGCATTGTTGTCTTCCAGATATCGTATGTAAACAACATACTACTGATCAGGAATGACAAACTGATCCTACAAGTTGTTAAGAACAACCTAGGGAACTGTTTTTCTATGAAAGACTTGAATGAAATGACTTATATACTTGGTATTTAGATCTATAGAGATAGATCGAAGAAGTTCTTGGGTTTGACCCAAAGTACATATATTGAGAAGGTGTTGAAATAGTTCAACATGCTTGAGTCCAAGAAAGGATTCTTTCCAATGTCTCATTGTAACTCCCCCATCCATTGTATAGCATATGACAGAAGGTCCGGCCAGGGCCTGATGCCATATACTACGGACAGTTAAGGAGATTACAAGTTGTTTCAAATCCAAGTTTAATTATGAACATACCCTAACTAAGAGCATTCTAGCGGAAGCATTTTAGGTGAATAACCCACACACAAAAAGAATGGTCATTACACAATAGGAATGAAATATATATATAAACATATAACACATGTTTCGACCGTAGACTTATTACAACTACTTCATTTATCAAAAAGTGATTTCATAATTCGGCACGCATGCCGGCCACACATGAAAACAGTCAATGTTCGTCTTTGGGCCTTCAAGGTCTAGTAAATTGCAGCGCATGGGCTTCAGCTCGCTACTTCTCGCTTGGCCCTCAAGCACCTGCACAAAAGGGCCCACCAAAATGTGGCAAACAAAGCAATGGTCAGCATTTTGCTGACCCAATTATAACGATCTCACGCCTAACTCGGGGCGGCATTTCTCCATCCCTGCAAACAAGGCCTCATATATATCTCGTGGCATTTACAATTTGCAACTTAAGATCCATTCACCATAGACGTAGGCTCAACGACCTCACGTCTCATGCACTCAGGGCACATTTTTGGTGTACTGGCCTTCCCATGTAATACCACCGTTCAGAGGTATTTAAACTTGATGGTAACTTTGTCATTCAGAGGTACTTAACTTGATTACTACGTCGTTTAGAGGTACTTAACTTAACGACTGACTACCCATTTAGAGGTACTTAACTTGACGATCCATTCATTAAGAGGTACTTCACTTGATGACACAGTAATTGGTCTCCACGGTATAACTCATCAATTACCATTTCAGGCTGTTACCCACCATTGCTGGTCAATTTAAGCTAACAGCTTTGCATATAGTGACCCCCAGGTCTATTTAAGACAGGTCACACAAAATTGTAGCTCCCTTGGAGCTATCGCCTGATAATACTCACTGTTTCCCAGCGATATCAATAGTTCTCCAGACTGTGATCTTTTCTTGGTCTTTTCTTGGAAATGCTTCCAGTACTTTGATGCAGCATCCTGCACACCCCTAGACCTCGGATTTCACACATACATCACACGTATATCCACAGAGTCTTCTTTGGCACGCAAAATAAACATAACCAATCCATACTAACTTGTCCAGATGGGCTTCTCACAGCATTCTTATTCCGTACTCTACATTTTCGGATCTAAAAGCTGGAATATCTGGGGATCAAACGGATCTTCCCATTGGAATCCACCCTTTTTCACTATTTGGTGTGGATATCCATGCAAATATGCATATTTAGGATTTCACTTGTGTGGGAGAAACTCGTTACCCTTGTAATTCTCTTCGGAGCCATGGTGAAGCTTTTCTACATGGATGGAAAGGAGCATGCCGCTCTCCTCTTCACGGATCTATCCTCGGATCTATCCTCCAACCACAAGATCTCCTTCAGCGAGCTAACAAAGCTCAGCCGAGCACTTCCTTAGCTTCTTCTTCCTTTTCACTCAAGGAAAATCAAGAAATGAAGAGAGAGAGATAGAAAGAGAATGAAACGTCCTTCCTATTCTTCTCTTGTTAAGTGGATTCGAGATTAATCCTAGCCACATGATCTAAACAAAGCAAAGGCCAGGATCTGAGCTGACTGGTCAACTTTCGCGTTATCGCCTCGCGATATTGATTGTTGCCACTTGATGATATTGATTTCACCGCTTTGACCGTTTTGACCCAGGTCAACCACCACATATTGGTCGCTTAACAGCCAATCTGACACGTGCCCCACGCCACGCGGCACTATCGCTCGGTGATATCCATTGTTTCCTGTAATATCAAGCCACTCAACTCTTTTAGGCGTTGAGTGCGTTGAGTGCGCCGGGTGCGTCGAGTCCCGAATCAATGCTTACTGCTATCGCCATATAGTGATACCCACTATCGCCACCCACGATATCATTTCGACGATTCGTCAAATGTGCTGAGTGTGTCAAGTGTCGCTCGACAAACTCTGCGTCGCTATCGCCATCAGGCGATACCTAGTATCGCCCAGCAATAGTGACAAACTCTCTGCTATCAAATTTGGGGTGTTACAACTCTCCCCTCCTTATAGAAATTTCGTCCCAAAATTTGCGTACAACTATAAAGAAGACAACAACTTAAAAGTTATAACAACTTTTTATTCATACAAATAATGTTATAACAACTTACACAAACAACTCGGGATATTCATCATGCATGGTCTGCTCATGCTCCCATATTAGCTCTTCACGGCCATAGTTATCCCACCAGACTATGACCATCTAGATTTTCTTATTCCGTAGCTGTTTGATCTTCGTATCCTGGATTCGAATGGGCTTAACTTTATCGTTAGCCTACTATCAACCGGTACTTGATCCACAATAACCTTGTGAGCTGGTTCTTTCACATCTTTTCGTAGTACCAATATGTGACACACATCATTCAAACCACTTAGCTTCGCAGATAGAGATGACCGATAGGCAGCTTCTCCAACTCGCTCCACCACTTCAAACGGACCAAGATAAGCGTTAAATCCTGGACACGCCTTTGAATGGCTTGATCTTTAAGTATACCCACTCGCCAACCACAAACTTTACGTTTCGATGCTTGGCATTATAGTACTTTACCTGCATATCTTGGGATGGCAGCAGCCTCTCCCGAATAATATGTATGGTCAAATTTGTATCTTTGACCTCCTTATGTTTAAAGAGCTTTGATTCGCCTGTTTCCGCTCAAGCTAACGGTGTACGACACTTCCTACCGTATAATGCTTCAAAGGGCGCCATCTGTATACTAGCTTGATAGCTATTTTTATAGGCAAACTCAATCATATAGAGGTGATCTTCCCACCTCTTCCCAAAATCCAGGGCGCACATACGGAGCATGTCCTCCATTATTCTGTTGGTCCTCTCAGTCTGGCCATCCGTTTGCGGATGAAAGGCCGTACTTAACTTAGTTTCGTCCCCAACAATTGATGGATTATCATCCAATCATTTAAAGTAAGACGCTCATCTCGATCACTAACGATGTTACGAGGCACACTGTGCAATCGTACTATTTGCTCGACTTAAAGCTTAGCCATGATTTCCACTGAATCGTCCCTCTTATTCTGAATGAAGTGAGCCACTTTAGTCAACCGGTCTACGATCACCCAAACAGAATCATTTCCACATTGGGATCTCGGCAAAACGTGCACGAAATCCATCGAAATGTCATCAAACTTCCACTTCGGAATAGGTATCGAATTCAGGAAACCTCCAGGCTTCTGGCATTCAGCTTTTACCAAGGCGCAAGTCTGACATTTTGCCACATAATGGGCTATATCTTTCTTCAGACCTAGCCACCAGAATATCTTCTCTATGTCCTTATACATTTTTGTGCTCCCTGGGTGGATTGAATACTTCGTAAAGTGTGCCTCATACAATAATTTTTCACGTAATTTACCCACATTCATGACGCACAAACGATCACCTTTCCACAAAAGGCCGTCATCCCAGGAGAATTGGGCATTTGACCCATCCGCTGCGTAACGTTGTAGACTTTCATCTAGTTCTGTTGCTCGCTGAACCGTGTCAGCGGGGTCATACTGTACCTCTGTCAAGTTCAGGCATGCACTTACAGTAGCATTCTTGTCAACACAAGAGATGTCTAAGGCCTCCAACTCCTGGATTAGATGCTCATCATGCATCTATAACCAACTTGCTCTTGCTGGAGTCCTATGACTCAAGGCATCTGCGACTATATTTTCGTTTCCGTAAGTATAATGAATCTGGAAGGTATAGTCTCCGAGGAACTTTTCCACCTCCGTTGTCCATATTGAGATCCTTCGGATCTAATAGATACTTAAGGATTTAATGGTCCGTGAAGATGTCAACTTTCACGCCATATAAGTAGTGATACCACAATTTAAGTGCAAAAATCACCGCTGCTTACTCTAAGTCTTGGACGGGATAGTTCCACTCATAAACTTTTAACTAGCGTGATCTATACGTTATCACTTTACCAAACTGAAGAAGAACGTATCCTAAGCCGCTCCCTGGTACATCACAATAAATTCCATAGCCATCTGAGCTACATGGCATCGTCAAGATTGGCGTCGTATTCAGACGACTTTTTAGCTCCTCAAAAGCTCGTATGCACTCCGACATCCAAACGAACTTTTGATCTTTTCTCGTTAGTGTTGTGAGAGGCAAGGCTATTCGCGAGAAGTTCTCTATGAAGTGCCTATAGTAGCCCGCCAGTCCAAGGAAACTCCTGACTTCGGCTACAAAAGACAACACCGACCACTCCCGTATCACAACTATCTTCGCAGGATCCACCGCAATGCCCTCTCCACTATCCACATGGCCAAGAAACGCCACTGACGATAACCAAAACTCACACATCGATAACTTATCATAGAGCTTGTTTTTTCTTAGGGTGTGTAACACCATCCGCAAATGGTTTGCATGATCTTCTTCAAACTGAGGGTACACCAAAATGTCGTCAATAAAGATGATGACAAATAAATTGAAGTACTCTCGAAACATTCAGTGCATTAGGTCCATGAATACCGATGGCGCATTTGTTAGCCCAAACGGCATTACCGTGAACTCGTAATGAATATAGCATGTACCAAACACTATCTTCGGAATATCACATTCCCGAATCCTCAACTGGTAATAGCCAGACTTTAAATCCAGCTTTGAGTAGACAGTTGAGCCCACTAGCTGATCAAACAATTCATCAATCCGTGGAATCAAATATTTGTTCTTTTCCATCAGCTTATTCAGCTCTCGATAGTCAATGCATAGCCGCAAGCTTCCGTCCTTCTTTTTTACAAATAGGACCGGAGAGCTCCTAGGTCACATACTTGGGCGTATAAAGCCTTGCTCCAACAACTCTTGCATTCGAACCTTTAGTTCTGACATCACCTTTGGCACAATACGATATGGTGAGCAGGCCATAGGTTTCGCACCTGACACCAACTCAATAGCAAAGTCAATCTCCTGCTGGGTCGGAAACCCCGGAAGATCCATAGGAAACACATTGGCATACTCCGATACAATAGGAACATCACTTATACTGGGCCTCAGCTCAACAGCCTCCAATAGCGTGAAGAACAACTATGCGCCCTTCCGAACTACTTTGACTACTTGGACATCAGATATTAATGTCTTGCTCGATCCTCTTGTACCTGTGAATTTAGTCTCTTGTTCAGTTTTCTATCCCAGTCTGACTTCCTTAGAGTTGCAATCTATGTAGGCACGCTACTCCAAGAGCCAGTCATACCAAAGTTTACATCAAACTCAGATATCGGTAGCACTGATGCTTCTAATCCAAAGTCCCGACTTCCTATTTGCACCTCAACACAATGGGCTCGATCCGCGCGCATCAAGCACCCATTAGATAGCAGCACATTCAATCGATCTGTCGGCGTAAATGAAGGCACTCCAATACGCCCCATGAAGTCTTCTGATAGAAAAGAATGAGAAGCTCCTGTATTAAATAGTGCTCTCGCTGGACACTCCGAAATCAGGACAAAACCTAAATCAAACCAATCATGCACAAGCAACACATAAGGTACTAAGTATGGAAAGCAGTAAAAACTGTATCTTAACTCATATATGTCATGACATCACTTTGTTTTTGTAACGACCCCATCCGTTAAATGACGTATAGTAGAAGGTCCGGCCGGGGCCCCACACGATATGCCACAAACAGACGGTGAGGTCACAGGATAATACCAAACCATACGAATCCTAACTCAGAGCATTCCGGTTGAGAGTTCAAAGTTGTAACTTAAAGCTTCCGCTAGAATGCTCTGAGTTAGGATTCGTATGGTTTGGTATTATCCTGTGACCTCACCGTCTGTTTGTGGCATATCGTGTGGGGCCCCGGCCGGACCTTCTACTATACGTCATTTAATGGATGGGGTCGTTACATTTTGGTATCAGCTTTTCTCGGTCTTCCTCTTTCGAATTCGTGGTCGAATTCTTTTGTGGGGTGGCGAGCACGTGTTTGTGCGACCTGCTGTAACGCTAATGAACTCTGGAATATCCATTAAGGAATGTATAAACTCTTGTTTGAGGAATCTGCGCGTTCCTTTTTGTGTTGTTTTGCTTGCATACGTTCGCTAATGTGTGTCTTGTCCACCTATAGGTGACACGTAGTGGTGCTGGGCAGTCTGAGCCCCAGCGCTCTGATGAGAGTACGGCACCAGCTGAGGTGCCAACACCTCCTCCATCTGCGGAAACTGTTCGCTTAGTTGCTGAGGCGCTCTTTGCCATGATTCAGCCGACCGGGCAAGCGCAGCCGGCAGTAGTGCCAGTTCGTGTTGATGTAAGACCCGAGCCGGTTGAGGCTGTAGATCCACGAGCAGCTGACCGACAGTTGAAGCAATTCATGAGCTTCAGTCCTCCTACGTTTGCGGGAATGGGATCCCCAACGCAGGCGGAAGATTGGTTATCGCGTGTCAAGAGGATAATGACAGCGATCAGGGCGGAGGAAACTCTCAAGGTCACCTTAGCCACCTTCATGCTTGAAGGGGAGGCGCGGTTGTGGTGGGACGAGGTTGAGCTACACCATTTGGCGGGCAGGCAATTAACACAAGTATCGATTGAGGAGTTCTCTCGGATATTTCTGGCGAAACATGTCCCAGCGGCGCAACGCATTGCTATGGAAAATGAGTTCCAACGGTTAAAGCAAGGGGAAGATAGTGTGGATATCTACTTGCATGAGTTTACCAGGTTGGGACGTTATGCGGGAACAATCTTCGCGGATGACCAAAGGAAAATGAATCGGTTCTATGAAGGATTGCGGGATGAGTTGCGATTCCTGCTTTCGAGTTCTGTGAGCCAAGGGTTTCAGGCGTTGGTTGATACTGCGTGCGCATTGGAGAAGGACATGAGGCGAGTGCAAGGGAACAAGGGCTTGGGTGTGTCAAAGCCAGAGGTTCAAGCACCACGCCCGAGCAAATCGTTTTACCAGAAGAAAGGGGGTAAGAGGTCCAAGCCATCGGGGCAAGTGACTACGACCGTGGTGTCGGGAGCGACATCAAGGTCGGATTCTCGTACATGCTATAACTGTGGCCGAGTGGGGCATATAGCCCGTGACTGTCGGATGGTTCAGCCCAAAGGGGAAAAGAAGGCGGGTGCGTCATATGCTGAGAAGGGCAAAGCGGTGGTGGATTCCTCTGCTTCTCAGGCACAGCCCCGAATCTATCAACTTGGCCAACAGGAAGCGATTAAGCAAAGTGACGTCGTCACAGGTACGAGTTGATTTAGTTTACTTGCTGGTGCTTTTGGTTTTGGTTATGTTTAGCTTGTGCATGTGTGTGTGTGCTGCAGGCTTTGTCCTGATTCGGAATACTTTAGCGAGAGCCCTGTTTGATACGGGTGCTTCGCATTCTTTTCTGTCTGAGGATTTCGTATCTCGCATTGGGGTACCAAGTCATGTGACGGTGGATAGTACAAGGGTGCTATTGCTGAATGGCTGTGTGATGCTTGCGGATAGGGCTTGCGATGTGGATGTGCAAATAGGAAGTCGGGATTTCGGTTTGAGTGCAGCTGTGCTACCGTTATCGGAGTTTGATGTGATCTTTGGTATGGACTGGCTCTCGGAGCAGCGTGCCTTTATTGATTGCAACTCCAAGGAGATTACACTGGGCCAGAATACCGGGCTTGTGACGAAGTTCGCTGGTATGCGAGGAGTTGGCGGAACGTTGTTGTCTGCACTCCAAGTCGTCAATGCTGTTCGGAAGGGCGCGGAGTTATTCTTCACGCTAATTCAGGCTGTTGAGCCAAAGGCCAGTGTCGGTGAAGTGCCAGTTGTGTCATAGTTTGCCGACGTGTTTCCCAAAGATCTTCCTGGGTTACCACCCCAGCGGGAGATTGACTTCTCTATTGAGTTGGTGCCAGGTGCGAAACCTGTGGCCCGCTCTCCATATCGCGTCGCGCCAAAAGAGATGGCTGAGTTGAAAGTCCAATTGCAAGAGTTGTTGGAGCAGGGATATATACGCCCAAGTATGTCACCTTGGAGCGCGCCTGTTCTCTTTGTGAAGAAGAAAGACGGTAGCTTACGGTTGTGTATTGACTACCGCGAGTTGTATAAGCTGACGGAGAAAAACAAATATCCGATTCCGCGGATTGATGACCTCTTTGATCAGCTGGCAGGATCAACGGTCTATTCCAAGTTGGATTTGAAATCGGGATATTATCAGCTAAGGATTCGGGAAGGTGACATTCCCAAGACGGCGTTTGGAACACGCTACGGTCATTACGAGTTCACGGTAATGCCGTTTGGCCTATGTAATGCGTCTTCGGTATTTATGGACCTAATGCATCGAACTTTCCGAGAGTATTTAGATTTGTTTGTTATTGTGTTTATCGATGACATATTAGTATACTCTCAGTCGGAAGAGGATCACGCAAACCATTTGCGGTTGGTCTTGCATACCCTGCGGAGGAATAAGCTTTTTGCCAAGTTCTCAAAGTGTGAGTTCTGGCTCTCTTCAGTAGCCTTTTTAGGCCATGTGGTAAGCGGAGAGGGTATCGCGGTGGATCCGTTGAAGATAAGTGCCATCCGAGATTGGCCAGTGATGTCTTCAGTGGCCGAGGTCAGGAGCTTCCTTGGACTTGCGGGCTACTATAGACGGTTTGTGGAAAACTTCTCACGGATTGCTTTACCTCTCACCACGCTGACGAGAAAAGATCAAAAGTTCATTTGGACGCCGGAGTGCGCGCGAGCTTTTGAAGACTTGAAGAGTCGTTTGACCACGGCGCCTGTGTTGACATCGCCATGTGGTACCGATGGGTATGAGATCTATAGTGATGCATCAGGGAGCGGCTTAGGCTGCGTTCTTCTGCAATTTGGTAAAGTGATTGCTTATGGCTCGCGTCAGTTGAAAGTGCATGAGCGGAATTACCCCGTCCATGATTTGGAGTTGGCGGCGGTAATCTTTGCGCTCAAGTTGTGGCGGCACTATCTATATGGCGTTAAAGTGGATATCTATACGGATCACAAGAGCCTAAAGTATTTGTTGGATCAGAAGGATCTGAATATGCGACAACGAAGATGGATGGAGTTCCTCGGGGATTACACCTTCGAGATTCACTATACTCCCGGGAAGGGAAATGTGGTTGCTGATGCTTTGAGTCGAAAGACTCCGGTACGGGCAAGCTGGTTGCAGAGGCATGATCAGCGTTTGATCCAAGAATTGGAAGCATTGGAGATATCGTGTGTTGACAAGGGTGCGTCAACCGATGCATGTTTGAACTGGACGGAGGTGCAATATGACCTTACGGACCGAGTTCGGCGAGCAACGGAGCTTGATGAAAGTCTCCAGCGCTATGCTAAAGATGGGCCGGATGACCAATTCTCTTGGGATAACGGGTTGTTACGGAGAAATGGTCGAGTGTGCGTCCCAAGTGTGGGTAAATTGAGGGAAGAGTTGATGTACGAAGCGCACTTTGCAAAGTACTCAGTTCACCCAGGGAGCACAAAGATGTACAGGGATATGAAAAAGCTGTTCTGGTGGCCCGGACTAAAGAAAGATGTCGCACGTTATGTGGCTGAATGCACTACCTGTGCGTTGGTGAAAGCAGAATGCCAGAAGCCTGGCGGGTTTCTGAAGTCGTTACCTATTCCGGAGTGGAAGTTCGATGATATTTCAATGGATTTCGTGCACGGGTTGCCGAGGTCTCAACGCGGTCATGATTCAATCTGGGTGATTGTGGACCGGTTGACGAAAGTGGCGCACTTCCTTCCAAACAGAAGAGACGATTCAGTGGAAACCTTGGCCAAGCTGTATGTGGAGCAGGTTCTTCGACTGCACGGTGTTCCTCGGAGCATCGTTAGTGACCGTGATGGGCGGTTCACATCGAATGCTTGGCGGCTCGTTCATCAAATGTTGGGTACAAAGTTAGCGTTTAGTACGGCCTTTCATCCCCAAACGGATGGCCAGACTGAACGAACCAACAGGACGATGGAGGACATGCTCCGCATGTGCGCCCTAGACTTTGGTAAGCGATGGGAAGATTATATATTTCTTGTCGAATTTGCCTATAACAATAGCTACCAAGCGAGTATTGGTATGGAACCATTTGAGGCGTTGTATGGTCGGAAATGCCGTACACCATTAGCTTGGGCAGAAGCAGGCGAATCTAAGCTGGATGGGAAAAAGGAAGTCGAAGAAGCTACTTCGCTCATACGCTCTATTCGGGAGAGGCTATTGATAGCCCAAGATCGTCAAGCAAAGTACTACAATGCCAAGCACCGGAACGTGGAGTTCGCGGTGGGTGATTGGGTATATTTGAAGATCAAACCCTTCAAAGGTGTGTCCAGGATTTGGCGGTTGAAAAAGCTAAGTCCGAGGTATCTTGGTCCGTTTGAGGTGGTGGAGCGAGTTGGGGAAGCTGCTTATCGACTAGCACTTTTGGCGGACTTGGGTGGATTACATGATGTGTTTCACATCTCAGTCCTTCGTAAGGCGGTAAAGGATCCAGCTCAAGTAGTGGAGAATGATCGGGTACCGGTCGAGTATGGGCTAACGACGAGGGTTAGACCCATTCGGATCGAGGATCGAGCCGAGAAACAGTTGCGGAACAAAGTGATCGGGATGGTCAAGGTCCGATGGGACAATTGTGGCCGTGAAGAGCTAACATGGGAGCGAGAGCAGACCATGCGAGCTGAGTTTCCCGAGTTATTTGTATAAACTGTAGACCGTGTACTTTTTGTTATAACAGAGTTATAGCATTGCTGGTTTTTGTTTCCTTACCGTGCAAATTTCGGGACGAAATTTTGTTAAGGGGGGGAGGGTTGTAACACCCCAAAAAGGCCCCAAAAAGACTCAACATGAAGTTTGAGTAGCAGGCTGGTTTACACGGCCTGGGACACGGGCGTGTCCCAGGGCGTGTCGGGTGTACACGGCCTGGGACACGGGCGTGTCCCAGGGCGTGTTCGAATTATTTTTCGAATTTGGCCTATTCAAGTCAGAGCCGGACACGGCCTTGAACACGGCCGGGAACACGGGCGTGTCAGGCTGGACACGGGCGTGTCAGGTGCCGTGTTCCGACCCGTGTACTGGTTGCAGCTCGATGAAGCAGGAGACACGGGTGTGTCTCAAGAATGACACGGGCGTGTCAGGTTCGACACGGGCATGTCGATGCCCGTGTTGTTCAGTCGGTTCAAACTGTGTGTGCCGCTTAAGGGGTACACGGCCTGTGACACGGGCGTGTCACAGGCCGTGTCGGCCAAAAATCGGTTTTTTGGGGAAAATCTTGGCCGTTCAGTTTTCTCTCTTTTGATCCAAGGGTTCAGGTGGTTTCCTGGCTGGATTAAGTCGTGAGAGAAGAATGAAGAAGTCATTCTTCATTTGGCTTAAGGAAGAGAGAAAGAGAGAGGAAGAGAAGAAGGAGGAGGAGAGCAAGCCACCGGCGGAGCTCCCGTGGTCCGATTCGTGATCCGAAGCCGGCGTTGTGAAGGCAAGGCTGCTGCGGTTCTTTCTCACCGGCTAGTTTTCGATGGCACCGAAGAGATCGACAAGGGTAACGATCTCCCTCCTTGGACATGTGAAGTCCTTCTTTTCTGCATTGCATAGGGAAAACCCTTCCCCGCGAGTGTGCGGTGGGTTGTGGTGTCCCTTGGGGTAGATATGTGAATTCCCCCTTGTTAGAGGCCGGAATTGGAGTACGGCTCTAGGCATGCTGTGTGAAGCCCATCTGGATGTAATCTGGATTGGTGATGCTTGTTTGCATATCGGAGAAGGCTCCGTGATTATGGCTTGTGATGCCTATGGCTTGTGATGCCTTGTTCCTACCTGTTGCTTGGTGCGGCAGGAAGTACTGGACGATGTCCAGGAAATGAAGAGGGTTGGATGCAACTCTTGTGGCCGTGTGTTGCCACTTTGTGAATGGTTGAGTCGTTGGGCTGCAACTCGATGAAAAGGCAGATTGCCGAACAGGAAAGGTGAAACCGACCCGCGCCTATAAAAAGCCATGGATACTTCCGTATTCGAGGTGGCTCGGCGACTTGAGCAACGGGGGGTGGCTGATCCGTACCTGCGTTAGGTCCGTCCGACTTGGAAGCCTGGTTATAGGTTTTGTTGGAGCGCCTAATGAGAGTCTTAGGCCCGCGCGCCGGAAAGACTAGAATGCTCAAATACCGTGTAGACAGTGGTGTTGACCCTGGTATTCCGGTACACCAAAAATGTGCCCTGAGTGCACGGACTGTCGGGCCGGGTGGCCGATGGTTGTGATGGCTTGAATGTGCCTGCGCGCACATAGTTGCTATTTGATGATGCCATGCTTGCAGGGAAAGAATGCTCATGCCCCGAGAAAGGGGTAGGATTGTTATAATTGGGTCAGCTGAATGCTGACCGTTGCATTGTTTGCCACCGGTTGGGTGGATTGTTCCCGTGCAGGTGCTGGAGAGCCAAGTGATAAGTGATGGGCCGAAGCCCTACTGCTGTTGCTGCTGCTGCTGCGGCTAGCCCTTGAAGGCTAAGCGAATGGCTTTGTTTTGTTTTCTCTTGTACTCATGTATGGCCGGCCTGCGCGCCGAAGTTTGTAAAACATGTTGTATGTACAGAGGAACTGTAAGGCCTTAAGGCTAAACTCTTGTGGTTGTGTACATTCCGTGGTATATATATAAAGGTGGTTTTATATATTGGACATTCCGGTTGAGAGTTCAAAGTTGTAACTTAAAGCTTCCGCTAGAATGCTCTGAGTTAGGATTCGTATGGTTTGGTATTATCCTGTGACCTCACCGTCTGTTTGTGGCATATCATGTGGGGCCCCGGCCGGACCTTCTACTATACGTCATTTAACGGATGGGGTCGTTACAGTTTTATGGCCTCCTGTTGGCCCAGATTATAAACTCGGCATTGCGCTTGGGATGCAGTCGATTCCACCACTGCCTTTCCCTTTTCAACATAAGACGCACCCATCTTTTTCTCTCCTTTTGGAAGATCACTCCAGCAATATCAAGCTATATGACCCACCTTTCCACATGTATAATATGTGGGCGGACCTCTCCCTAAAGTTTATCCGGACTTAGGGGAAGAAGGATCTGGCACAGAAGTTTTCGGCTTCTTTTCCCACCGTTGAAACCCAAAATTTGAAGAACTAGGTATGTTGAACTCTGTCTTCTTCTCATCCAAATCATTCTTACGCTACACATGCTTCATGTCCAGCTCAAGGGAACAGGCCGTATTGTCCAAGGTAAGGAAACCCTGCGTCATCGGTCCTGAGAGAAGAAACCATAGGTCATCTCTCAGCCCTTCATAGAACCGATTCATTTTTCGTTCCTCATCTGCAAACGTAAATCCTACATATCTTCCCAATCTCGTAAACTCGTGTAAGTAGTCATCCACCGACCTCTCTCCTTGAGTTAGCATTTGAAATTGGTTTTCCATTGCAATCTGCTGTGTAGATGGAACATATCTTTCCAGAAAACGCCTTGAGAACTCCTCCATTGAGATCTCGCTCAACGACCGACCAGCAAACTGGTGTAGCTCCAACTCATCAGACCAATGTCTTGCCTCACCATCCAACAAGAAGGTAGTCATAATTACTTTTTGCAACTCTTCTATTTCAGTTGTCGTCAGGACCCTCTTTATTCGTGAGAGCCAATCTTCGGCTTGTGTAGGGATTCCAGTACCCATAAACACAAAGGGATTGAAACTCATCACATTTTTAACTTGCTTCTCCACTACTTGCCTTATGGCAACTGGTTCAACGACCACTTGTCTCATCGCTACGCGCTCATCTTGCCAATTGGTTCCTAAACTATCGCAGAAATAGGAGGTTGTCTTTGACCCCATGGTTGCGCATTCATCATTGCAAACACTGCTTCAGCAACCAACCGTATAGTTTCCATAGAAGGAGGAGGTGTCGGCACCTCATTTGGTGCATTACTCTCCACCGATCCCTGGGGTTCTTGCTTCCCCGCAACACTTTGAGTCGCCTACAATGTGAAACACACAATTAAGCAACTACGAATATTGCTAAAAGCAATCACAGGAACATACCAGATCCTCAATCATGTGTATATTAATTCCTAAGTGGACATTCATGGGTTCAGTTATGTTATTACGGTAGCGCACATAAACGTGCTCACCACCCCTTAAAAGAATTCGACCACGAATTCAAATAAGAAAGTTCGAGAACAGAATCTGATACAAATTTTGTAATGACCCCATCTGTCGTATAACATATGACAGAAGGTCTGGCCGGGGCTCGGCGCCATATACTACGGATAGTTAAGGAGATTACAAGTTGTTTCCAAATCCAAGTTCAATTATGAACGCACCCTAACTCAGAGCATTCTAACGGAAGCATTTTAGGTGAAGAACCCATACACAAAAAGAATGTCCACTACACAATAGGAATGATATATATATATCAATATATAACACATGTTTTGGTCGTAGCCTTATTACAACTGTTTCATTTATCAAAAAGTGGTTTCATACTTCGGCACGCAGGCCGGCCACACATGAAAACAATCAATGTTCGCCTTTGGGGCTTCAAGGGCCAGCCAATTGCAGCACATGGACTTCAGCCCGCTACTTTCCTCTTGTCTCTCTAGCACCTGCACAAAAGGGCCCACCAAAACGTGTCAAACAATGCAACGGTCAGCATTTTGCTGACCCATTTATAACAATCCCACCCCTTACTCGGGGCAGCATTTCCCCATCCCTGCAAACAAGGCATCATATATATCTCGTGATATTTACAATGTTCAACTTAAGCACCATTCACCATAGACGTAGGCTCAAAGACCTCACATCTCATGCACTTAGGGCACATTTTCGGTGTACCTGCCTCCCCCGTGTAACACCACTATTCAGAGGTATTTAAACTTGACGGTAACTTTGTCGTTCAGAGGTACTTTACTTAATGACTACGTCATTCAGAGGTACTTAACCTGACGACTGATTGCCCATTCAGAGGTTCTTAACTTGACGACCCAGTCATTCAGAGGTACTTAACTTGATGGCAAAGTAATATGCCTCCACGACACGACTCATAAATTATCATTTCAGGCTAGTACCCACCATTGCTGGGAAATTTAAGCTCACAGTTTTGCATAAAGTGACCCCCAGGTCTCTTCAAGATAGGTCACACAAAATTGTAGCTCCTGGGAGCTATCGCCTGGCGATAGTCACTATCGCCCGGCGATATCAATAGTTCTCCAGACTGTGATCTTTTTTGGGTATTTTCCTGGAAATTCTTTTAGTATTTTGATGCAGCATCTTGCACACCCCTAGAACCCAAATTTCACATGCACATTACATGCATATCCACGAAGTCTTCTTCGGCACGCAAAATAAACATCAACAATCCAGACCAACTTGTCTAGATGAGCTTCTCACAACATCCCTATTCCATACTCTACATTTCCGGATCTAAAAGCAGGAATATATGGGGATCAAACCGATCATCCCATTGGAATCCGCCCTTTTTCACCTTTTGGTGAGGGGATCCATGCAAATATGCATATTTAGGACTTTACTTTTCCGGGAGAAACTTGTTATCCTTGTAATTCTCTTTGGAGCCATGGCGAAGCTTTTGTATGTGGATGGAAAGGAGCATGATGCTCTCCTCTTCGCGGATCTATCCTCAGATCTGGCCTCTGACCACAAGATCTCCTTCAACGAGCTAACAAATCTCAGCCCAACACTTCCTTAGGTTCTTCTTTATTCTCACTCAAGAAAAATCAAGAAATGAAGAGAGAGAGAGAGAGAAAGAGAGAAATATAATGAAACTTCCTTCCTATTCGTCTCTGGTTAAGTGGATTCGGGATTAATCCCAGCCACATTATCTCTTATTCAAAACAAAGCAAAGGCCAGGATCTGAGTTGACTAGTCAACTTTGGCGCTATCTCCTGGTGATATTGACTGTCGTCACTTGGCGATATCAATTTCACCGCTTTGACCGCTTGGCCCCAGGTCAACCACCGCATATTGGCTGCTTAACAGCCAATCTAACACGTATCTCACGCCACACGGCACTTTTGCCCAGCGATATCCACTATTGCCCGCAATATCAAGCCACTCAACGCTTTCAAGCATTGAGTGCGTCGAGTGTGTCGAGTGCCGACTCGACGCTTACCGCTATTGCCATCTGGCGATACCCACTATCTCCACCTTGCGATATCATTTCGATGATTCGTCGAATGTGCTGAGTGCGTCGAGTGCCGCTCGACAAACTTTGTGTCGTTATCGCCATCAGGCGATACCCAGTATTGCCCAGTGATAGTGACAAACTCTTTGCTGTAAAATTTTGGGTGTTACACTCATGGTGTGAATCACTCTAAGGACCAGTGTCCTAAATATTGTGAAAATAAGGACCGCATGAAGTTAATTCCACATGCTTCGGCAATTGGATCAATCATTTATGCAATGATATGTACTCCACCAGATGTCTCTTATACTTTGAGCATGACTAGCAAGTATCTGTATAATCCCGGTGATTGTCACTAGATAACTGTCAAGAATATCCTGAAGTACTTTAGAAGGAATAAGGATTTATTCTAAGTATTTGGTGGAGAGGAAGAGCTCGTTATAAAGGGTTACACGGATGCTAGCTTCCAAACTGATAAGGATGACTCAAAGTTTCAATCAGGTTGTCTTTTTCCTAAATGGAGGAGCTGTTAGCTGGAAGAGTTCCAAGCAAGAGACAGTTGCTGATTCTACTACTAAGGCTGAGTGTATCTCCACTGCGAATGCGGCGAAGGAGGCTGTATGGATCAGAAAATTCATAGGTGAGTTAGATGTAGTTCCTAGCATTATTGGTCCCGTAGTTCTCTACTATGATAAAAACGGTGCAATTGTACTTGCTTCGGAACCTAGATCTCATCAGCGCTCCAAACATATACTATGGTGGTTCCATCTTATTTGAGAGATTGTCGATTGAGGAGATTTGAGCATTTGTAGGGTGCTGACTGAAGAAAATATTGCGGATCCACTGACAATGATGGTCATGTTAGATCAATGAGTATTAGATACCTAAATGATCAACTCTAGTAGGAGTTTTGTGGATTGCAAATTTTCTAATTGTTGTAATAATTCATTTGATGAATAGAGTACTATACATTCCATTTTATATTTATGGCAAGTTGTTTTATTGTGTAAATTTATTTCTATTGTGATAGATTAATTTAACGTAATAAATGCCCTTAGAATGTTTGCTTTCATAGGAGTCAAGTGGTGACTTGAATGTGAGAGCCTATGTTTTAGAGGCTTCATTCTTAAATGGTCTGTATTTGGCATATCATTTTAGAAGCTAAGGGTGTTAATGATACATTAAGACTAGCCTGTTCATTGACTGATGACCGGCTTTCATAGGTCATGATTTTGTGATATCAGGTCATCACATGGGTACTTGTTAGTGAACAAGTTGTACTGGACAGACCCACCATGAGAATACTTTATGGATAGTTATATGAATGTGTCACAAGTATGGCTTAAGTTGCAATGGTGTTTGTGTCCTTTGACCTGAAGTCACAGAATTCATCAAGTGAGTAAGAGTGTGCTTTGATGATATCAAAAGTCTAGTCTTGAGAAAGTTGGATGATAAAGGTGGTTATTGTGTATGTTACGAATCATTTAGGTGTTTGTGTGTGAGCAGAGATTGGATTTGTCCTCTTATATGATAGGAGTTTCATCCATGGGCCCCTTGATAAAATGAGACTGAGAAATTCATGGTCATTCTTGGTTGAGTCAATATATGATATTGGACTCACCAATTTCTGGAAGTCTATTCTAGATAAGGAAACAAGGACTGAACAATTATGAGGGTGACACGGTCTATACCTCTAGTTCTATCCGGATATAAGGGAAAAAGAGACATGACAACACTGGTACATTGGTCGTAATGGCTTTCGAGTTCTAAACTCTTATTGTTTGGGGAGTAGTGATGCATTGCTAGATGCAACTCATTTTTGTGAAGCTTTTGTATGATACTTTCAAGATCAAGTGAGAGAATGCTGGTTTTACCATGGTGATCTGGAAGTGATCAAACATGTAGTCTCACTAGCAACGCAATATGATCCTATGGGGTAGCACATAAGAGCATTGGATAAGTTGGAATGGTTTTTGTTAGCCATGCTCATATGTGATATGGGTGAAGGAACAAGCCTATGATGTTCTTGATTTGAAGGATTTTCATTCCAGGACCTATATTGTGAATATGGGTCATCAAGTAAATGGTCGGAAGACTCTAAGGGAAATTTATCGAGTATCTCTTAAGGTTTCAATGAATGAGTTTGAATTTGTCAAATATCGTCTTGATAGACTCAATAAATCTATCTTGGGTTTATCGAGTATCATAATGATAGTTTCGATGAATTAGACTTATTCGTCGAATATCGTCGATTCGTCGAGTATCATCGATTCATCGAGTATTGTCGATTCATCGAATATCACCATAATACTTGGACGGTTTGCTTTGTCTCGATTCGTCGAGTATGTCCGTGTTATTTCGACGAATAGCCTTTGATTTATGGAGTATCGACGTATTTACTCGACGAATTTTATTTCCTTCGGTTTAATTCCTTTAAGTCTGGTTCGGCGTGGTCTGCGGGTATCGGTTGGTTTGGTTCTATGTATATATACGATATGTACAGTAAACCGAGTGAGTTACTGTTTATTTTGACCTAATCAAGCTAAATGAGAACAACGCTTCTTCTTCCCGACGGAACAGTTCCGCCTAGGTTGCGATAGCCGATCTCAGCGCCGACCGTTCGCCGACTTGTTTCCATTGCGAGAAAGTGTTTCCTAAGAGTCGTCTTCGTCACTGTTGCCTCTCCTTTAAAGGATCTAGTATTCCGTGGAGATGTTGAGAGCAAACCTTCTTTCAACCTAAATCTCCTTGCAGGAAGATTAAAAACTCATTTTCTAAAACTGATTGTTCATCTTTAGTATCCTTGAAAGCAATAGATTTTTCTTTTGGTATAATGATAATTTCCTTAGCTTCTGTCTCAGCTTTACTTCTTAGAAGTTGTTAATATTACTTTAATTTTCCTAGTAATGCATTTGTTGTAATTTCTCTATGACATCTTGCTTCTCTAATTGTCGATATCCTTAAATCCCATGTATTTGGGAAACACATAATTAACTTATCATTTATCTTAGAAAGAGAGATATTTTTATCTAACCCTTTCAGCTCATTTATGATCATACTAAACCTATCATACATTTCAGCTACTTACTCATCAGCTTTCTTTTGGAAATTCATATTGAGAGATTAAGAGTGATCTTTTATCGTTTCTCTCATCTACACTTCTATCAATAATTCTTGAAAGTTATTCTCATATTTCTTCTGCAGATTGACATTCTGCACCGTTTTGAAACACATCATCATACATAGTTGAGACTAGTATTTTCATAGCTTTTGCATTCCAATCTTTTATTCTCTTTTCCATATCATCCCATTCAATTCTTGGTATAAGTTCTACAGTTGTATTTTCCTCTGCATCCTTCTTATATAATATTGGTGGTCCTGTCATAATTGTTTTAAATATATCTTTATCAATAGAGTTCATGTATAATCTAATTCGGGTTTTCCAGAGTATAAACTTTTCAAGATTATAAACTGGTGTCCTAGTAGATGCAAATTCTTTGAATGTATTTAAAGACATTTTTGAAAATATATATGAAAATATACTGATGAAACTGAAATGATCTTTTGATTAAGGTGTTAATATTTTATTGATTAATCTCCTATAGATTAACCTTTTAAATGATCAAACTCTCTCTGATATCAATTTAAATAGGAAAATAATTGTTAAATACCTAAGAGTTTTCCCTATAGGGGGTTAATAGAGATTAAAATTTAGTTTCAAATACAAGGAATAATTCATAGAATTTGTATATACATCAGTTATCAACCAAAAATTAGTACAAATAAATAAAATCACAGCACAACAACAAGATAATACAAATAAATGTCAAAATCACAAAAGGCACAAAAATTATAGTGGTTCCCAAAAATCTGGGTACATCTACTCTTCTATCCCCTTAGTAAAAATTCACTATCATAGTGTCTGAGTTTTTGATCAGAAGACACTTAGAACCAAACACTAGATATTTTGATAAGGGAACCTTGAACCAATACAATCTGAGTCTTTTCTTAAGGAGACTCTTAGAACCTCTTACTGAATCTTTTGAAGTGAGATTCTCAAAACTCTATTCATAAACTGAGAATGATAATAAAATAAACTAAAAATTATTAAAGAATTGAGGATATAATGATCTTCTTGATAAGTCATCTCAATAGAATCTTGAGGACTGTATGACACTTAGTGAATCTGAAATCTGTAATCTGATGAATCTTTGAATAAGATAATCTCAAAGATAATAAGCCCTTAATCCAAATTTCTCTTTTATCTCCATTGAATTTGATGTAGTAAATGATTTACTATTGAGGAGAAGAAGAACGGATTCTCTACAGATTCAACAGCAAATTGATCGACTGATTCAAGGAAGAACTTTGATGATGATCTTCCTATTTTTCTCTTTCGAAAATCTATCCTCCAAAAACACAATCTGATTGAAGTTGAAATGATTGTTCCAAAATATTATTCTTATTGATTGCCTCCATACTTCCTTTCTTTTTTTTAATCCATATGACTCTCTCTCTATATATAGCTAAGAAACTGTATCATCTAATGTCTCCAAGAATCAGTTATAACAAACAAGCATTTCTTGAAGCAATTCTAATTTGATCTTAAAAATAATTTTCGTTCAAAATATTAATCGATGTAGCATCAAGTTCTTATAGACGTAACATCGAATTCAGACTTTATTCTGTCAATTAAGTCATGTTATTGGCGTTGCGTCGATTTCAAATCAGAGTATATGTCAACTTATCATATTTAGTAACTTTGACTTGTACTCAAAGTAGCGTCAACTTTTAATCAAAGTTGTGTCGACCTCTAGTCGAAGTTGCGTTAACTTCTAGTCAAGGTTATGTCAACTCTTCTAGTCGACCCATGTTAGCATTTCATAACATTTGAAAGTCTTTAAGTTCAAGGTACCTGACAACCTAAAGGGGGGGTGAATAGGTTGTCTCAATGTTATTATTATCTTCTTTTTAATTCCCTTTAGTACTTAGTGTGTTGGAAGTAATTAGCTTTCAAGTACCTGCATAAAGAAAATAGCACAGCATGCACACACAAATTTATAGTGGTTCCCCAACTTGTGGGTACATCCACTCTCCTCTTACCTTGCTAAATTTCTGTTAGTCAAGGCACTTCTCCAAACCACTGCTCCAAAGAGCTTACACCTCAAATCTCTTAGGACCTTTTAGTCTCCTCCAAGAATTACAACTCAGCTACAAGGGCCTACAACTCAATGATCAGCAGATCACCTACCTCAGGCCAAAGGCCCTACACTCAGCCTAAGAGGACAGACCTACCTCAGATCCACTAGGGATCTTACCTCAGAGAGAATGACTCTCCTACTACTCAAGATATTAAGCCCTACCTCAGATCCACAAGGGTTCCTACAGCTCAGGAACAAGTGCCCTACAACTCAGTGAGAATGACTCACCTACCTCAGACTTGATCCCAAGTCCTACAGCTCAGATCCAGCGGGATCCTACAACTCAGAGAGTAATACTCTCCCACAGCTCAGGCAAATTTGCCCTACCTCAAGCCAATGTCCCTACTGCTCAGATCCATTTGGATCCAAGAAGGAGAAAGGTGATTTAATTTATTTGACACGGAAATTTTTTTCTATGCCAACAACTAGGGCTGAGATGTCTTAGCACTATCTTACTTCACAGCAGCAGGAAGAATTTCTGCCTCTGCTGGAAGAGTTTCTGAATGAAGATTTTGATCTTGCTGAAGAAGAAGATGAACTGCTCGATCTTCAATTCTTCAATTAGCAAACTGAGCCCACTAGAGAATGATGGATCTACTCTCTTTCTCTATCAGAAATCTTTCTGATTATACTGTAGTAGATGAAGATGTAATAGCTCACTGAACTTTTGGTTCTTGCAAGAAGACTTCAAGCTTTTTCTCAACAGCAATAGCGAGGAAGATGAAGTACAGCCGCAACTTTTGAAATCAATAAAACCCTAAAAGTTATTTTTATCTTAGCCAATCTCTTCCTTTTGTAGTTTGCTGATCAACGGCTCTAGGAATCAGTGGGGCCAACCTACAGCTTCTAGCTACACCTTGCTTTAACTGAAGAAGATGTACAATAGCTCCTTGGCAGAGTTTGTTGTGTTCTATAGCTGCTCCGTACTTGATTTGAAATTTGTTGACTATCAATTTTGCCGACTTTGCTGACGTCAGCACCTGTGGACTTAGCCAAAATCAAGCATGAGTAGAATAGGTGTTGAGTAAATGAGCTTCACTCAATGCCAAAACACTTAGATAGAATTCTGTCTATCTAGGTATTTCCAACATTGAGAAAGCAAGCCTCACCCAAAGCTTTTTTCCTTAGCTTATTCTTCGGCCTTTTCTGCGTGCTTAGCGTTGAGATCATTGAGTGAGCATGCCTCACTCAACGCCTTGTGCCTTAGCCTTGCTTTCTATATTTTAGGCATTTAGAGAGTTGAGTGAGAACGCCTCACTCATCGCCTTTTTCCTTAGCCATGTTTTCTGCTACTTGGCATTGAGTGAGTAAGCTCTACTCAACGCCAAACAACTTAACAGATTTTATTCTGTTTAACTAGCGTTGAGTGAGTAAGCTACACTCAACGCATTTGGACTTAGCCAAATTTCTATGTTTGAAAACACATGTTCTGACTGAATGATGGTAGGTCAACGCTTTTATCACATGGCATTGAGTGAGCTTGCCTCACTCAACGCATGTGGACTTAGTCAAAAATCAGTATAAATTTTATGTGGCTTTGATTAGCAAGGCAATACTCAATGAATATAGAGTATGGTGTTGAGTGAGTGATACTCACTCAAATCCTGTGGACTTAGCCACTTTTCTGGTCATTTCATCTTAGGCTTTTACTGCATTAGCTTATCTCACAGCCTTTTGTTGTATGGAGTTGAGTGAGTTGACTTCACTGAATGCCTGTGGACTTAGCCACTCTCTCAGCTTGCCATAACTTTGACTTTGACTGTACAGGCTTCACTCAGCACTATAAGTCATCTGGCTTTGAGTGAGTTATTCTCACTCAATGCATGTGGACTTACACAGATTTCTGTCAATCCATATCTTAGGTTAGTGTTTACATGACCTAGCCACTTAGGCTACCTGTCCCATCATTATTGCTAGGGCATCTCGGCATGCATGAACTCAGGCACTCATTAAATACAACTTTATATATATTATTGACAAGATTGACTTCCTCAAATCTAGAACATTGTGGGCAATGGACCCAACAATCTCCCCCTATTTGAGGAAGTTAAAACCCTTAAGAAAATGAGTCAATAAAGAGTCAATGACATACACAGCAATATGCAACAATAAAAATTTAAAAAGCATATAACAGAGAATGATTTATAGTTACCACCCTCCTTAACTTTAAGGTTTGAACATTACCACACCTACTCCCACTGAATTGTTGCTACCATTCTTGATTATACACTTGATCATCTTTTCCTCCCCCTTTTTGACTTCAGCAAATAGCCAACTAGGTTTCGATCATCTGCTCCCCCTTTTTGATTTCAAATAGGTAGTAGTTGATCCTCATGAGAGTGCTGGAGCAGTGCTGGACATGCTCCCCCTCAACTGATGCATCATCTATCATATTTCTTGGTAGACAATCTAGTCTATACTAGTCTGGACAGCAGTTTTCTAGTCTATACCCCACATCTCCACCAGACAGCGGTTGACCATGATACTAGTGAAGGTATATCACTTGAAGAGCCTTCATTTTACTGAAGAACAATTCCATCTGCAAGATACAAAATAACCTTCAACTAAATGAGGAGCAACTGAAGCTATACAAGGTTTAGTATACTCAACTCAAACTTGAAGGTGTTAAACTTTGCTTCATCTAGTGGCTTAGTGAAGATGTCAACCACTTGCTTATCGGTTGGGACAAACTCAAGGTTGATATATTCACATTCCACATGCTCCCTAATGAAATTATATTTGATCTCAATGTGCTTAGTCCTTCTATGGGAGACATGATTCCTGGAAATGGAAATAACACTAGTAGAATCACAAAATAAAGGACTTCTACTTATTTGAAGGTTGTAGTCCTGGATCTGATACTGGATCCACAGCAACTGAGCACAGCAGCTATCTGTTGAGTTGTACTATAACTCTGTAGTTGAAATTGCAACACTAGTTTGCTTCTTGCTGCTCCATGAAACAAGTCTTCCACCCAGGAACTGACAGGTGCTAGAAGAGTTATTCATGTCCTCTTTACAGCCTGCAAAGTCTGTATCTGAATAGCCTGTTAGTTCAAACTCCTCATTCCTAGGGCACCATAGGCCAAGATCTAGTGTGCCCTTAAGATACCTCAAAATTCTCTTTATAATAGAGTAATGAGATTCTTTGGGGCAAGCCTGATACCTAGCATAAACACATATAGCATACATGGTGTCTGACCTATTTGTAGTTAGATAGATAAGGGAACCAATTATCCCCCTATACAAAGTTTCATCAACAGGTTTCCACGCCTCATCTTTGCATATGGGCATACTTGACCCCATAAGAGTTCTCATGGTGGAGGAATTCTCCATACCAAATTTCTTTATTAACTTCCTAGTGAACTTAGCCTGGGATATGGACAAGCCATCATCAGTCTGTCTTACTTGGAGACCCAAGAAGAACTTAAGTTCACCCATACTGTTTATATCAAACATCCCCTGCATAAGTTTGGCAAACTTCCTGTAGAGGTTGTCATCAGTAGATCCAAAGATGATGTCATCTATATAGATCTAAGTTAGGATGATCTTACCCTTAGATTCCCTTAGGAATAGGGTCTTATCTATCTTCTCCATTGAGAATTTGTTCTTAATGAGGAAGCTAGAAAAAGTCTCATACCGTGTTCTAGGGGATTGTTTTAGCCCATATAGAGCTTTCCTAAGTCTATAAACAGAATTAGGTGAGTTAGAAACTACAAAACATGGAGGCTGCTAAACATAGACTTCCTCTTTTAAGTCACCATTCAGGAAGGATGACTTCACATCCATCTGGTAAACCTTGAATACTTTGTGTGTAACATATGCAAGTAATAATCTTATGGCCTCCAACCTTGATACAGGGGCAAAGGTTTGATCAAAATCAATGCCTTATTCCATCCTATATCCCTTAGCTACTAATCTTATTTTGTTCTTGATTATAATTAATGCCATTTTCATCAAGTTTGTTTCTGTAAATCCACTTGACTCCAATGACATTATGTCCATGAGGTCTAGGAACCAGCTTCCAAACTTTGTATCTTTTGAACTTGTTTAGTTCCTCTTGCATAGCCACTATCCAGAATTTATCTATATTGACCTCTTCAAACTTCTTTGGCTCCACTTGTGATAGAAAGCTGGCATACATAGTTGTATTTAGATTTTTCCTTCTTGTCACTACTCCATGGCTTGGTTCACCAATGATTTGGTGAACAAGATGGTCTCTTAAATGCCTAATTATTGGAGGCAATCTTCTTTCAACAACAGCTTCAGGAACAGCCTCTTACTGATAATCCTCTGCTCCAAGTATGTCTGGTAGACCTTCTGGACTATCCACTTCATCTTGGATAACTGGTGTAGCTTCCTTGATGGTCAGATTGTCCATCATCTATTCTTCACCTACAGTACTGGTAGAGGAGCTTAGCATCTCCTTATTAATCATGCTAGACTCATCAAAGACTACATGCATAGACTCTTCTACAACTTGGCTTTTCAAGTTGTATATTCTAAAGGCTTTACTATGATTATTGTACCCAATAAAAATCCCATTAAAGGACTTGGTAACAAACTTAGTCACATTGGACTTTCCATTATGGAGCATATATCACTTACTACCAAAGATTCTGAGATAACCAAGATTTTGTTTTCTTCCCTTCAAGATCTCATAGGGAGTCATCTTGTGGATTTTGGTGATGGAGACCCTGTTGAGGATATGACATGCAGTATTTACTACCTCAGCCTAGAAATACTTTGGGAGAGATGCTTCACACAATATGGTTCTTCCACCCTCTATTAGATTTCTATTTTTCCTCTCAACAATCTCATTTTGCTGGGGAGTTCTAGGAGAAGAAAATTCTTGATGAATCCCTTACTCTTCACAGAACCCTATCATGCTTTGAGACTAGAATTCAGTTCTATGGTCACTTCTTATTTTGACCATAGAACTATTAAACTCATTCTGAACTTGCTTGACAAACTTGATGAAGATATCAAGGGTCTCATTCTTTTTCTTGAGAAAGAACACCTAAGTAAACTTGGAATAGTCAGCAACCATTATAAGGGTGTAGGCTTTCCTATGGGACTATGAACAGGCATAGGACTAAATTGGTCCATATGCAAGAGTTATAAGCACCACATAGAGTCTTTGGAACTAATGCCCTTGAAGGAAGCTTTGGTCTGCTTACCCTTTTGGAAAGCTGAGCAAATGCTATCCTTGGTGCATTTCAAATTTAAACACTTCCTAACTAGCTCTTGACTAAAGAGCTTGTCAATAGTCTTGTGATTCAAGTGAGCTAGTCTCTTGTACCACTAGACACAATATGAGACTTTTTCATTTACTACAAGATAAATAGGAGAATCTGAGTCCTGACATAGAAAGTTTAAACCGTAAACATTTCCACTCCTAGTGCCTGTCAATATGACCTCTTGGTCACTTGACCTCCTAATCAGACACTCATCCTTATGGAAGACAATAATATAGCCAAGATCAGAGAGTTGTCTTATGCTTATAAGTTTGTGTTGTAACCCTTCAATATAAGCCACTTTTGTGATAGTGAATATACTATTGGTAATCTTAGCATAGCCTCTTGTTACCCCTTTATCAGAACCACCAAAGATAACTTTGGGTCCCTTTTTCACTAGGGTAAACTCCATCAAGTTATTCCTTGTCCCAGTCATGTGCTTGGAACAACCACTGTCCAAGTACCATATTGGGGTATGGTCACTTGAACTAACCTTCATTAAGAAGTTTACTTTACCTAAGGACACCAATTTCTATTGGGTCCATGGTGCACATTAGTTTGAAATTCAACATGTTCACCAACAAGTTTTCTAACTGGTGGACTGACTCTAGCTCTGACCACATTTGGATTGTGCCAATAGTCAATGGCATAATGGCCTACCTTGTCACAACACCAACAATCATGTATGTTGTATCTTCTTTTCTGTATAGGCCCTGCAGTTGGTTTGACTATAATCTTGACAGAAGGAAGAGGTGCAATAGCCATTTTCTGATTCCTTTCAACATGGATTTTACTGAAGGTTAGTCTACTTACTGGTGTGTGTGGCCTATTTTGAATCCCATCAGTAGCACATTTCTTTTTCAGACATCATGCTCTTGATAGCATCAAGAATAGCCATATCAGGCAAGCTAACAGACTGACCCTTAGTCAGATTCTGTGCTGACAGGTTCTGAAAATTGGCTCCACATTTTTGAGAGAGGGGGCTATGGCACCAAAAACAAATGGTCCATGAAGGGTCGTTTGGATTTCTTCATGGGCAGCCTTAAAGGCACTTACCCTGCTATACCTTCCACAATGGCTGAGAACATCTTTTGTTCCACTTGTGGAAGCATCATTCATATAGTGACCATATATACTTTCCAGGTCATACCTTTTTGAAGGGAATATCACCTTATTAAATGGGATAGGTGTCCTAGATTCCATAGGCACAACTGGAACTTTCCCTTTCCCTTTGGGATAGGCAGGTCTTGTGTTTCCCTTGAAGACGAACCCCTTTTTATCCTTCTGTGAGGAGAAGGAGTCTATCAAGGGCAATACTGTAATGGGTAGAGAGTTACTTGCCACAATACCTTTCTACCTTTGGAGCTTTTCTTCAAGATCTCTAATGAGACTATTTTTGCCCTTGTTAGTCTCCATCTTGATGCCTAATAGGATTTTAAGTTACCTGAGTTCCCTCATTGTCTGATTCAGCATAGAAGTTATTTCAGCAAGATGAGAAGTCGTAGGCTGAAGAGACAAAACTCCTTAGCATGCTTCTTAGTCAATTTCTTGCATTTATTAAAAAAATCCAGAAGTTCACTATATCTTTTAATCAGATGATTTACATCACCTTCTGAGCAGGAATCATCTTCACAATCAGATGAAGAGGCTTTTATATAGGGACTTGTCTCACACCTAGACATAAAACTGGATAAGGAATGTACCTTACTTTGACCAGGTTGATCCTGGCTGTCCTCTTCATCAGTCATTGCCATCAGGACATAGCAGTTGTAGGCATGTTCTTCATCATCATCCACCTCTGAGTCACTATCCAACAGTGTCAGAGGGGCCCTGACTCCTATCCTTGTAGCAAGATAGTCTTCATTTGCTGAAACGTTTCCTGTTCAGCAGCAGCAACAACTAGCCCAATATAGGCTTCCTCTTCTTCAGACTCTGATGATGATGAGTCTGTCCAGCTCTTCTCTTTCCTAGCCACAAGGGACTTTTCTTACTTGCCCTTATTCTTTTGGTGAGATTTCTTCTCACCATCCTCCCTTCTCTTCACAGGGCAATCATCAATGACATGCCCTGGCTTGCCGCAGCAGTAACAGAAAATATTATAAGAATTTTGTTTGTTGGGTTTATAGCTATACCTGTCCTCCTTGGAGGTTTTCTTTTAGTGATTAGCTGAGGTGGAAAGTCTTCTCTTCCATTGCTTTTTCTTCATCAGCCTATGGAGCTGCGTGGAGAAAACAACAAAGTCCTCATCAGACATGCTACTATCTGATGCCTCTAATTCAAGTAGTCTGAATCTGCTGGTATTCTTGGAGGAGAAGGGGTCTTTCTCCTGATTTTTCAAATGACTTCAGCGTTGAAAGCCACTGACTTCTCTTTGGATTGAGATTTGCAGCTGGTCTCTTCCTCTTTCCTGACTGTTAACTGCATCTCATAACTGAGAAGTTTTCCAAATAGGGTGTGAGGTGGAGTGCCACCCAGCTTAGCCATTTCTCTGATGGTACATATCTTTGTGTTCCAGTCTCTGGTGAAAGACCTGAGGAGCTTATCATTTAGCCCATAATTACTAAAGACCCTTCAGTAGGTCCTTCGCTCATTTACTATCCTAAAAAATCTTTCATAGCAGGTGGCTTTGTTCTCTCCCTTAGATTGTCTGAAGGCCTCATACTCCTAGTTATGCATGGACTTCTATCATCCCTGACCTCCTCAGTGCCTTCCATGTAGATCACCATAGTGTCCCACACCTCCTTTATAGTTGTGCAGCGAATCAGATTCTGAAGGGTAGAATCATCAATTGCACTGACAATGACATTCTGAGACCTCTTATCCATGGTGACAAGAATGACTTCATCATTTGTCATCTCATCTTAAGTCTTAGGTGTATGTATGTTTGCATCCAGGACAGACACTTTCATTGGGATGAAAGGTCCTTCTTTAACAGTTATAAAGATTCGAGGGTCGGCTGCTTCCATAAACACCCTGATCCTCTCCTTCCAGATGTCAAATCCCTCCTTCCTGTAGATAGGAAGCTTCATGGCACCCAGCACTTAATAGTTTACTACTGAAACCATAAGGATAGTTTGTAGCTACCTTGGAAGATCACTCAGATGGTTAGATCCTTTTTGAGCAACCTCCCTCTAATACCACTTGAAAGTCTTTAAGTTCAAGGTAGCTTACAATCTAAACGGGGGTAAATATGTTGTCTCACTGTTATTATTATCTTCTTTTTAATTCCCTTTAGTACTTAGTGTATTGGCAGTATTTAGCTTTCAAGTACCTACACAAAGAAAAAAACACAGCAAAGCACACAGATTTATAGTGGTTCCCCAACTTGTGGGTATATCCTCTCTCCTCCCACCTTGCCAACTTCTTGTTAGTATAGTCACTTCTCCAAACTAATGCTCCAAAGAGCTTACAACTAAGATCCCTTGGGACCTCTCAGTATCCTACAAGACTTACAACTCAACCACATGGGCCTACAACTCAGTGATCAGTAGATCACCTACCTTAGGCCAAAGACCCGACACTCAAGCTGGGAGGATAACCCTACCTCAGATCCACTAGGGATCTTACCTTAGATAGAATGACTCTCCTACTACTCAGGTTGTTAAGCCCTACCTCATATCTACAAGGGATCCTATAGCTATAGCACAAGTCCCCTATAACTCAGTGAGAAGGACTCACCTACCTCAAACTTGATTCCAAGTCCTACAGCTCAAATCACATTGGATCCTACAACTCAGAGAGTAATACTCTCGTACAGCTCAGGCAAATTTGCCCTACTTCAGTACAATGGCCCTACAACTAAGATCCAATTGGATCCTACAAGGAGAAAGGTGATTTAATTTATTTGACACGGAAATGTTTTTCTGTGTTAATAACTAGGGTTATGATGTCTCAGCAATATCTTACTTCGCAGCAGCAGGAAGAAGTTCTGCCTCTGCTGGAAGAGTTTCAGAATGAAGATTCTGATCTTGTTGAAGAAGAAGATGAACTGCTCGATCTTGAGTTCTTCAATCAGTCAACTAAGCTCACCGGAGAATGACGGCTCTACTCTCTTTCTCTATCTGAAATCTTTCTGATTATGGTGTAGCAGAAGAAGATGCAATAGATCACTAAACTTTTGGTTCTTGCAGGAAGACTTCAAGATTTTTCTCGACAGCAATGGTGAGGAAATGAAGTTCAGCCGCAACTTTTGAAATCAATAAAAACCTAAAATTTATTTTTGTCTTTGCCAATCTCTTCTATTTGTAGTTCGCAGATAATTAGCTCTAGGAATCAATGGGGGCACCCTGCAGCTTCCAGCTACACCTTGCTTTAATGGAAGAAGACGTATAGTAGCTCCTCGATAGAGTTTATTGTGTTCTGTTGCTTCTCCGTACTTGATTTGAAATTAGTTGACTTTGTCGATTTTACCGACTTTGCTGACGTCAGCACCTGTGGATTTAGCCAAAATCGAGCATCAGTAGAATAGGCATTGAGTGAATGAGCTTTACTCAATGCTAAAACACTTAGACAGAATTCTATCTATCTAGGTGTTGACAGTGTTGAGAGAGCAAGCCTCACTCAACGCTTTTTGCCTAAGCTTATTCTTCAGCCTTTTTTACGTGCTTGGCATTGAGAGCGTTGAGTGAGCATGCCTCACTCAATACCTTGTGCCTTAGCCATTCTTTCGGTATTGTGGGCATTAAGAGCATTGAGTGAGTACGCCTCACTCAATGCCTTTTGCCTTAGCTATGTTTTCTGCTACTTGGCGTTGAGTGAGTAAGCTCCACTCAATGCCAAACTACTTAACATATTTTATTCTGTTTAACTGTGTTGAGTGAGTAAGTTACACTCAACGCATTTGGACTTAGACAAATTTCTATTTTTGAAAACATGGGTTTTGACTGAATGATGGTCAGCCAACGCTTTTATTACATGACATTGAATGAGCTTGTCTCACTCAATGCATGTGGACTTAATCAAAAATCAGCATATATTTTCTGTGTCTTTGACTAGCAAGGCAATAGTCAACAAATATAGAGTATGGCGTTGAGTGAGTGATACTCACTCAATGCCTGTGGACTTAGACACTTTCTGCCCATTTCTTCTTAGTCTTTTACTGCATTAGCCTATCTCATATCCTTTTGTTGTATGGCATTGAGTGAGTTGACTTCACTCAACGCATGTGGACTTAGCCACTTTATCTACTTGCCACTACTTTGGATTTTACTGTATAGGCTTAATGCAGTGCTATAAGTCATCTGCCATTGAGTGAGTTGTTCTCACTCAATGCATGTGGACTTAGACAGATTTCTATCTATCCATATCTTAGGTTAGTGTTTACTTGACCTAGCCACTTAGGCTACCTGTCCCATCATTGTTGCTAGGACATCTCTCCATGCATGAACTCAGGCACTCATCAAATACAACTTTATATATATCATTGACAAGATTGACTTCCTCAAATCTAGGAGAATGTGGGCAATGGACCCAACAACTTTCCTTTTTAATCCAGTGTGGCTTTCTTATGTTCGTTATACCAATGATATCCTAGGACTTCTGAGACCATATCACCCTCACTATACATCATGGGTAATTAACCTAGAATATAAATCACTTAAAATAATTTGTTAAGGTAAATTATAAGGTTTTTTCGACCAGAGAGAAAGCTCTCTTAGATCTTTTGGGTGTGTGCGGGACCTCCTCGCGTCAACTCGCAGGTCTGTTCTTAGTTTTCCATCCTTATAAGTAACTTTCTTGGGCTTGCTAGCCTCTTCTCATTGTATCTCATCTAGGTCAACCACTAGACCAATAAACCTTGGTCACCCCCAGGTCTGATCGCAGGGACAAAAAAATCTTCATTCTGATAGTCTACCTTTGCCTCACACTACACTCATGTCAATCAATACAACAGAGGCATACATATTATTCACAGCACGTCAATCACACATATCATGGAATAAATCACAACATGTAAGGCACAAGGCCTCCTAGGCCACTCCAAATAAAAGAATAATCTGAGACATGTTTTAATACACAAAAAATAAGAGTATGCACGGTAACACCCCAGTTTTATGGACTTGAGACTCATCGAGCTACCGCGTCGCGGTAGGTCGCTATCGCCCGGCAATATCCTTCTTGTATTGAGTGGAAGGCGTTGAGTGGAAGGCGTCAAGTGGAAGTATTCGAGTGGTAGCATGCGACGTTAGCTAGTTATTGCTCGGCGGTAGCCTTGTTCGTCGAGTTGTGGGCGTTTAGACGAAGGCATCGAGATGAAGGCGTTAAGACGAAGGAATCGAGATGAAAGCATCGAGTAAGCTACCATGCGGCAGTATCGCTACTGCTGGCAGTAGTGTTTTATTTTTTTAGCTGAAGGATCGGGAAGCTATCGCAACGCGGTTGGTAGCTACCGCCCGACGGTAGCATGCGTGAGAAGTTTCGTAACGGCTGAGTTTGGTCCATCCAATCCTTCTTGGGATGTAATCCTATGGCCTAGGACACTCCGTCAAAGAGGCTTAAGTAGGGCTGAAAGGTTGTTTTCCATCATTCTTATCTTTTGAGTAAGAGTTAGGGTTTGGAGGAGGAGGAAGAAGTGCTTTCTCCACCATTAGCAAAGCTCCAAGGCTCCGTTCGTTGATCAGAAGCCAGATCCGTAGAGAGTATTTAAAGGCACAGATTTTCATCCGTGCAAATTGAGATCTCCATGGAGAGGAAGAGGAATCATAAGGTAACGACACTTCTCCTCTCAGTTTTAGGATGTGTGCATAGCATCCGTTTCATCTTGTTTTCTTTCAAGCATACAGGCATTGGATCTTTCAAATGATAAGGGTTCGGGTTGTCATGGTTCAAGGGGAGCCATCGGGTCGATTGTGTCCATCCCCGACATGATTTTGCATTAGAAATATGCTCCTCTAGTGGATTAGGCATTGCGGGTGAAGCCGTAGTCACGACCGTTAGTCCGACTCAGTGATGTTGCATAACAAGCCTTAAAGATTTTGCTAGAAATCTATTTGATGCAAGAAGTTATTTGTGATGTTTGTCCCCCATTTATTTCGTACAAGAACGAGTGGGGTATTAGGGTGGGAAAGGCTTGGTTTGTGGATTGATGTGTGAAGGCACAACTTTGTCTCTATGGTCGGTTGGCTAGACCGTGACTTATAAGTCATGTGTGGAGAGTGTCCCAGCAAGACAAGTCCCCTTCTGAAAAACTGGCGAGAATGTCAAGCTTTTCATAAGCCCGAGCGATGAAGCCTATGAGCGGGTGGGGTCAAGCTAGGATTCTTAGCATCAGTTTTTTTGTGTGACAGAATCCTAATGTGAGAAGTCAGAGCTTGCAGGCAAGCTCGGGTTTTAAGACCCACGAGTGGGTGGAGCCTAGGCAAGAGTTCTATGTGGCGGCTTGAATGTTGTTAGTGGGAAAATGGAAGTACCTGTGTGATGTGATGATGCGTGATGATATTTTAGTATGCGCTATAGGGTGCCTTGGGTGAAACCTAGGTTTGCATACATGATGTATTGTAGGCCCCCTTTTTATTAAATGCTCAACCTAGAAACGTGTTTGATGTTTGTGATATCCAAACCTGTTTCTTTACTCTCTATGTATATATACATTTACATGTGAAGTGCTGACCTGTTGGGTGATGGAGTGCCCCGAGGTCCACTAGGGATGGCTGGGAGGAGATATGTTGGTTACACAGTTGAGGTTAGCCTTTGCTGACCCACATTTCCACAAATTTTTATAGGGCAAGGATCACAAGCGGGGGCAAGCTATCCGGCCAAAAAGGCATAAGCCTTATGAAGTAGACCCTCTTTCATTTACTTAAGTTTTATTGAATGCTTTACTCCATGAACTATAATCTGGCTTGCATGCTGGGGTAGCCTAGGAGTGTTTAAGCACGTTGCTCTGTTTGTTGATGTTTCAGTTTTTGAAAACTTGAATGTTGTAAGGCCTTAACTGTAACTACCCCATCCGTTACATGACGTATAGTAGAAGGTCCGGCCGGGGCCCCACACTATATGCCACAAACAGACGGTGAGGTTACAGGATAATACCAAACCAAATACGAATCCTAACTCAGAGCATTCTAGCGGAAGCTTTAAGTTGAAATTTGAACTTTAACTAGGAATGTCCAATATATAAACCACCTTTATATATAACCACGGAATGTACAATAAAGGTTTGGCCTTAAGGCCTTACAGTTCCTCTTTCCATACAACATGGATTACAAACCTCAGCGCGCAGGCCGGCCATACATGAGTAAACGAAAACAAGCAAAAACATTTGCTTAGCCTTCAAGGGCTAGCCGCAGCAGCAGCAGCAACAACACTTCACTTACCACTTGGCTCTCCAGCACCTGCATGGGAACAATCCACCCAACCGGTGGTAAACAATGCAACGGTCAGCATTCAGCTGACCCAATTATAACAATCCTACCCCTTTCTCGGGGCATTAGCATTCTTTCCCTGCAAAGCATGGCATCATCATATAGCAACTATGTGCGCGCAGGCACATTCAAGCCATCACAACTATCGGCCACACGGCCCGACAGTCCATGCACTCAGGGCACATTCTTGGTGTACCGGAATACCAGGGTCAACACCACCGTCTACATGGTATTTGAGCATTCTAGTCTTTCCGGCGCGCGGGCCTAAGACTCTCATTAGACGCTCCAACAAAACCTATAACCAGGCTTCCAAGTCGGACAGACCTAACGCAGGTACGGATCAGCCACCCCCCGTTGCTAAAGTCGTCGTGCCACCTCGAATACAGAAGTATCCATGGCTATTTATAGGCGTGGGTCGGTTTCACCTTTCCTGTTCGGCACTCTGCCTTTTCATCGATTTGCAGCCCAATGGCTCAACCGCTCATAAAGTGGCAACGCACGGCCACAAGAGTTGCATCCAACCCTCTTCATTTCCTGTACATCATCCAGTACTTCCTGCTGCACCAAGCAACAGGTAGGCACAAGGCAACACAAGCCATTATCACGGAGCCTTCTCCGATATGCAAACAAGCATCACCAATCCAGACCATGTCCAGATGGGCTTCACACAGCATGTCTAGAGCCGTACTCCAATTCCGGCCTCTAACAAGGGGGACTTCACATATCTACCCCAAGGGACACCACAACCCACCGCACACTCGTGGGGAAGGGTTTTCCCTATGCAATGCAGAAAAGAAGGACTTCACATGTCCAAGAAGGGGGATCGTTACCCTTGTCGATCTCTTGGGAGCCATCGCAAACTAGCTGGTGAGAAAGAACCGCAGCAGCTTTGCCTTCACAACGCCGACTTCGGATCACGAATCGGACCACGGGAACTCCGCCGGTGGCTTGATCTCCTCCTCCTTCTTCTTCCTCCTCTCTCTTTCTCTCTTCCTTAAGCAAATGAAGACTGAAGTCTTCATCAGCCTTCACGGATTAAATCCAGCCAGGAAATCACTTGAGCCCTTGGATCCAAAGAGAGAAATCTGAACGGCCACGATTTGCCCAAAAACGCATTTTTTTGGCTGACACGGCCTGTGACACGCCCGTGTCACAGGCCGTGTACCCTTAAGCGGCACACGCGGTATTCGTACCGACTAAGATTTACCAGAACACGATCATCGACACACCCGTGTCGAACCTGACACGCCCGTGTCATTCCTGAGACACGCCCGTGTCACCCCTGCCTCATCGAGCTGCAAGTAGTACACGGGTAAGCACACGACATTGGACACGCCCGTGTCCAACCTGACATGCCCGTGTTCAAGGCTTGGTTCAAGGCTGTGTAATCTTCTGACTCGGACCTCATTTTATTTGAGTGACACGCCCTGGGACACGCCCTGGGACACGCCCGTGTCCCAGGCCGTGTACCCCTGACACGCCCTGGGACACGCCCGTGTCCCAGGCCGTGTAAACTGACCTGCACCTCAAAACCATTTTGAGTCTTTTTGGGGTCTTTTTGGGGTGTTATAATCCTCCCCCCCTTAACAAAATTTCGTCCCGAAATTTGCACGGTAAGGAAACAAGAACCAACAATACTATAACTTGAGAATTCTGTTATAACAAAAGTACACGGTCTACAGTTTATACAAACAGCTCGGGAAATTCAGCTCGCATGGTCTGCTCTCGCTCCCATGTTAGCTCTTCACGGCCACAATTGTCCCATCGGACCTTGACCATCCCGATCACTTTGTTCCGCAACTGTTTCTCGGCTCGATCCTCGATCCGAATGGGTCTAACCCTCGTCGTTAGCCCATACTCGACCGGTACCCGATCATTCTCCACTACTTGAGCTGGATCCTTCACCGCCTTATGAAGGACTGAGATGTGAAATACATCATGTAATCCACCCAAGTCAGCTGAAAGTGCTAGTCGATAAGCAGCTTCCCCAACTCGCTCCACCACCTCAAACGGACCAAGATACCTCGGACTTAGCTTTTTCAAACGCCGAATCCTGGACACGCCTTTGAAGGGTTTGATCTTCAAATATACCCAATCACCCACCGCGAACTCCACGTTCCGATGTTTGGCATTGTAGTACTTTGCTTGACGATCTTGGGCTATCACTAGCCTCTCCCGAATAGAGCGTATGAGCGAGGTAGCTTCTTCGACTTCCTTTTTCCCACTCAGCTTAGATTCGCCTGCTTCTGCCCAAGCTAACGGTGTACGACATTTACGACCATATAAAGCCTCAAATGGTGCCATACCAATACTCGCTTGGTAGCTATTATTATAGGCAAATTCGACAAGAAATATATAATCTTCCCATCTCTTACCAAAGTCTAGGGCGCACATGCGGAGCATATCCTCCATCGTCCTGTTGGTTCATTCAGTCTTGCCACCCGTTTGGGGATGAAAGGCCGTACTAAACGCTAACTTTGTACCCAACATTTGATGGACGAGCCGCCAATCATTTGAGGTGAACCGCCCATCACGGTCACTAACGATGCTCCGAGGAACACCGTGCAGTCGAACAACCTGCTCCACATACAGCTTGGCCAAGGTTTCCACTGAATCGTCTCTTCTGTTTGGAAGGAAGTGCGCCACTTTTGTCAATCGGTCCACAATCACCCAGATTGAATCATGACCGCGTTGAGATCTCGGCAACCCGTGCACGAAATCCATCGAAATATCATCGAACTTCCACTCCAGAATAGGGAACGACTTCAGGAAACCGCCAGGCTTCTGGCATTCTGCTTTCACCAACGCACAGGTATTGCATTCAGCCACATAACGTGCGACATCTTTCTTTAGTCCGGGCCACCAGAATAGCTTTTTCAGATCTCTGTACATCTTTGTGCTCCCTGGGTGAACTGAGTACTTTACAAAGTGAGCTTCGTACATCAACTCTTCCCTCAATTTACCCACACTTGGGACGCACACTCGACCATTTCTTCGTAACAAACCGTTATCCCAAGAGAATTGGTCATCCGGCCCATCTTTTGCATAGCGCTGGAGACTTTCATCAAGCTCCGTTGCTCGCCGAACTCTGTCCGTAAGGTCATATTGAACCTCCGTCCAGTTCAAGCATGCATCGGTCGACGAACCCGTGTCAACACAAGATATCTCAAATACTTCCAATTCCTGGATTAAACGCTGATCATGCCTCTGCAACCAGCTTGCCCGTACCGGAGTCTTCCGACTCAAAGCATCAGCGACCACATTTCCCTTCCCGGGAGTATAATGAATCTCGAAGGTGTAGTCCCCAAGGAACTCCATCCATCTTCGTTGTCGCATATTCAGATCCTTCTGATCCAACAAATACTTTAGGCTTTTATGATCTGTATAGATATCCACTTTAACGCCATATAGATAGTGCCGCCACAACTTGAGCGCAAAGATTACCGCCGCCAACTCCAAATCATGGACGGGGTAATTCCGCTCATGCACTTTCAACTAGCGTGAGCCATAAGCTATCACTTTACCAAACTGCAGAAGAACGCAGCCTAAGCCGCTCCCGGAAGCATCACTATAGATCTCATACCCATCTGTACCACATGGCGATGTCAACACAGGCGCCGTGGTCAAATGACTCTTCAAGTCTTCAAAAGCTCGCGCGCACTCCGGTGTCCAAATGAACTTTTGATCTTTTCTCGTCAGCGTGGTCAGAGGTAAAGCAATCCGTGAGAAGTTTTTCACAAACCGTCTATAGTAGCCCGCAAGTCCAAGGAAGCTCCTGACCTCGGCCACTGAAGACATCACTGGCCAATCTCGAATGGCACTTATCTTCAATGGATCCACCGCGATACCTTCTCCACTTACCACATGGCCTAAAAAGGCTACTGAAGAGAGCCAGAACTCACACTTTGAGAACTTGGCATAAAGCTTATTCCTCCGCAGGGTATGCAAGACCAACTGCAAATGGTTTGCATGATCCTCTTCCGACTGAGAGTATACTAAGATGTCATCGATAAACACAATAACGAACAAATCCAAGTACTCTCGGAACGTTCGATGCATTAGGTCCATAAATACTGAAGGCGCATTACATAGGCCAAACGGCATTACCGTGAACTCATAATGACCGTAGCGTGTTCCAAATGCCGTCTTGGGAATGTCACCTTCCCTAATCCTCAGCTGATAATATCCCGATTTCAAATCCAATTTGGAATAGACCGTTGATCCTGCCAGCTGATCAAAAAGGTCATCAATCCGTGGGATCGGATATTTGTTTTTCTCCGTCAGCTCATTCAATTCGCGGTAGTCAATACATAACCGTAAACTACCGTCTTTCTTTTTCACAAATAGAACAGGTGCGCTCCAAGGTGACATACTTGGGCGTATATATCCCTGCTCCAACAACTCTTGCAATTGAACTTTCAACTCAGCCATCTCTTTTGGCGCGACGCGATATGGAGAGCGGGCCACAGGTTTCGCACCTGGCACCAACTCAATAGAGAAGTCAATCTCCCGCTGGGGTGGTAACCCAGGAAGATCTTTAGGAAACACATCGGCAAACTCTGACACAACTAGTACTTCACCGACACTGGCCTTTGGCTCAACAGCCTGAATTAGCGTGAAGAATAACTCCGCGCCCTTCTGAACAGCATTGACGACTTGGAGTGCAGACAACAGAGTCCCGCCAACTCCTCGCATACCAGCGAACTTCGTCACCAGTCCGGTATTCTGGCCCAGTGTAATCTCCTTGGAGTTGCAATCAATAAAGGCACGCTGCTCCGAGAGCCAGTCCATACCAAAGATCACATCAAACTCCGATAACGGTAGCATAGCTGCACTCAAACAGAAATCCCGACTTCCTATTTGCACATCCACATGGCAAGCCCTATCCACAAGCATCACACAGCCATTCGGTAATAGCACCCTTGTACTATCCACCGTCACATGACTTGGTACCCCAATTCGAGATACGAAATCCTCAGACAGGAAAGAATGCGAAGCACCCGTATCAAACAGGGCTCTCGCCAAATTATTCCGAATCAGGACAAAGCCTGCAGTACACACATCATGCACAAGCTATACATAACCAAAAGCAATATCACTTAAGCAAGAAAGCTAACTCAACTCGTACCTGTGACGACGTCACTTTGCTTAATCGCTTCCTATTGGCCAAGCTGATAAATTCGGGGATGTGCCTGAGACGCAGATGAATCAACCACCGCTTTGCCCTTCTCAGCATAAGACGCACCCGTTCTCTTTTCCCCTTTGGGCTGAACAACCCGACAGTCACGAGCTATATGCCCCACCCGGCCACAGTTATAACATGTACGAGAATCCGGCCTTGATGTCGCTCCCGACACAACAGTCGTAGTCACTTGCCCAGACGGCTTGGACCTCTTGCCCCCTTTCTTCTGGTAGAACGATTTGCTCGGGCGAGGTGCTTGAACCTCTGGCTTTGACACAACCAAGCCCTTGTTCCCTTGCACCCGCCACATGTCCTTCTCCAACGCACACGCAGTATCAACCAACGCCTGAAACCCTTGGTTCACTGAACTCGAAAGCATGAATCGCAACTCATCCCGCAATCCTTCATAGAACCGATTCGTTTTCCTTTGGTCATCCGCGAAGATTGTTCCCGCATACCGTTCCAACCTGGTAAACTCATGCAAGTAGATATCCACGCTATCTTTCCCTTGCTTTAACCGTTGGAACTCATTTTCCATAGCAATGCGTTGCGCCGCTGGGACATGTTTCGCCAGAAATATCCGAGAGAACTCCTCAATCGACACTTGCGTTAATTGCCTGCCCGCCAAATGGTGTACCTCAACCTCGTCCCACCACAACCGCGCCTCTCCTTCAAGCATGAAGGTGGCCAAGGTGACCTTCAGAGTTTCCTCCGCCCTGATCGCTGTCATTATCCGCTTGACACGCGATAACCAATCTTCTGCCTGCGTTGGGGATCCCATTCCCGTAAACGTAGGCGGACTGAAGCTCATGAATTACTTCAACTGTCGGTCAGCTGCTCGTGGATCTACAGCCTCAACCGGCTCGGGTCTTACATCAACACGAACTGGCACTACTGCCGGCTGCGCTTGCCCGGTCGGCTGAATCATGGCAAATAGCGCCTCAGCAACTAAGCGAACAGTTTCCGCAGATGGAGGAGGTGTTGGCACCTCAGCTGGTGCCGCACTCTCATCAGAGCGCTGGGGCTCAGACTGCCCAGCACCACTACGCATCACCTATAGGTGGACAAGACATACATTAGCGAACGTATGCAAGCAAAACAACACAAAAAGGAACGCGCAGATTCCTCAAACAAGATTTTGTACATTCCTTAGTGGACATTCCAGAGTTCATTAGCGTTACAGCAGGGCGCATAAACACGCGCTCGCCACCCCAGAAAAGAATTCGTCCACGAATTCGATAGAGGAAGACCGAACGAAGCTGATACCAAAATGTAACGACCCCATCTGTTACATGACGTATAGTAGAAGGTCCGGCCAGGGCCCCACACTATATGCCACAAACAGACGGTGAGGTCACAGGATAATACCAAACCAAATACGAATCCTAACTCAGAGCATTCTAGCGGAAGCTTTAAGTTGAAATTTGAACTCTAACCAGGAATGTCCAATATATAAACCACCTTTATATATAACCACGGAATGTACAACAAAGGTTTGGCCTTAAGGCCTTACAGTTCCTCTTTCCATACAACATGGATTACAAACCTCGGCGCGCAGGCCGGCCATACATGAGTAAATGAAAACAAGCAAAAACATTTGCTTAGCCTTCAAGGGCTAGCCGCAGCAGTAGCAGCAACAACACTTCACTTACCACTTGGCTCTCCAGCACCTGCATGGGAACAATCCACCCAACCGGTGGTAAACAATGCAACGGTCAGCATTCAGCTGACCCAATTATAACAATCCTACCCCTTTCTCGGGGCATTAGCATTCTTTCCCTGCAAAGCATGGCATCATCATATAGCAACTATGTGCGCGCAGGCACATTCAAGCCATCACAACTATCGGCCACATGGCCCGACAGTCAGTGCACTCAGGGCACATTCTTGGTGTACCGGAATACCAGGGTCAACACCACCGTCTACACGGTATTTGAGCATTCTAGTCTTTCCGGCGTGCGGGCCTAAGACTCTCATTAGGCGCTCCAACAAAACCTATAACCAGGCTTCCAAGTCGGACGGACCTAACGCAGGTACGGATCAGCCACCCCCCGTTGCTCAAGTCGCCGTGCCACCTCGAATACAGAAGTGTCCATGGCTATTTATAGGCGCGGGTCGGTTTCACCTTTCCTGTTCGGCACTCTGCCTTTTCATCGAGTTGCAGCCCAACGGCTCAACCGCTCATAAAGTGGCAACGCACGGCCACAAGAGTTGCATCCAACCCTCTTCATTTCCTGGACATCATCCAGTACTTCCTGCTGCACCAAGCAACAGGTAGGCACAAGGCAACACAAGCCATAATCACGGAGCCTTCTCCGATATGCAAACAAGCATCACCAATCCAGACCATGTCCAGATGGGCTTCACACAGCATGCCTAGAGCCGTACTCCAATTCCGGCCTCTAACAAGGGGGACTTCACATATCTACCCCAAGGGACACCACAACACACCGCACACTCGCGGGGAAGGGTTTTCCCTATGCAATGCAGAAAAGAAGGACTTCACAAGTCCAAGAAGGGGGATCGTTACCCTTGTCGATCTCTTGGGAGCCATCGCAAACTAGCCGGTGAGAAAGAACCGCAGCAGCTTTGCCTTCACAACGCCGGCTTCGGATCACGAATCGGACCACGGGAACTCCGCCGGTGGCTTGATCTCCTCCTCCTTCTTCTTCCTCCTCTCTCTTTCTCTCTTCCTTAAGCAAATGAAGAATGAAGTCTTCATCTGCCTTCACGGATTAAATCCAGCCAGGAAATCACCTGAGCCCTTGGATCCAAAGAGAGAAATCTGAACGGCCACGATTTGCCCAAAAACGCATTTTTTTGGCTGACACGGCCTGTGACACGCCCGTGTCACAGGCCGTGTACCCTTAAGCGGCACACGCGGTATTCGTACCGACTGAGATTTACCAGAACACGGTCATCGACATGCCCGTTTCGAACCTGACACACCCGTGTCATTCCTGAGACACGCCCGTGTCACCCCTGCCTCATCGAGCTGCAAGCAGTACACGGGTAAGCACACGGCATTGGACACGCCCGTGTCCAACCTGACACGCCCGTGTTCAAGGCTTGGTTCAAGGCCGTGTAATCTTCTGACTCGGGCCTCATTTTATTTGAGTGACACGCCCTGGGACACGCCCGTGTCCCAGGCCGTGTACCCCCGACATGCCCTGGGACACGCCCGTGTCCAAGGCCGTGTAAACTGACCTGCACCTCAAAACCATTTTGAGTCTTTTTGGGGTCTTTTTGGGGTGTTACATTAAGGCTGTTTCGAACTCTGATAATACGTTTTGTAGCCTAAACTATTATCATATTTTATATTTTATATTGTACAAATTATGTCTATTATTAGTTTATTTTTATCCTTTTTATGTAAATTTTATTGCCACTAACTTTTTCCTGTCTTTTTGCAGGTTTTCAGAAAATTGGCCAAAATGACCTGTCACGCCCCCCTGTCACGCCCTCCCTGGGCGTGACATAGGGCGTGTCACCCGATCCCGAGGACACCTGCTGGAAGGGACAGAAAACGGTCAAAACCGCTGTCACGCCCCCCTGTCACGCCCTCCCTGGGCGTGTCACTAGGCGTGACCAGGGGTGTGTCGCCCTCTGCCGCAAAGCTGCCGCCGCATTAAATGCCCTCCCGCCTCAGCACGTAAATAGTACTGTCACGCCCCATGTCATGCCCGTGACATGGGCGTGACACCTTCCTTTTTCGGCGACTGACGGATTTCCGACCAATGATTTGGACATGACATGCCTGTCATGCCCCCCTGTCACGGGCGTGACCTAGGGCGTGACCACCGACGTACCGAAGCAATCATCCCTCCCGCCAGAATCCAGAGCCCGAGGTCAAATCCGTACCTGTCACGCCCCCTGACACGCCCCCCCTAGGGCGTGTCAGAGGGCGTGACCAACCCGAGAATTTTTCTATAAATTGAGCCCCCTCCTCCCCATTTCAGCAAGCTTTGGTTGAGTGGGGGAGGTGCTGCCCCTTTGTTTCTTGATCCTTTTTCATGCTTTCTCTCTCTCTCTCTCCCCCTCTCTTTGTACTTTTTGGTTAACCCTAGTTTAATCTTAGTTTGTGCTAGCTTTTAATGTAATTTTCTTCTTGCTTAGTGCTTAATGTAGGGCTAGAATAGGGTTTAATTTTCATGCACCTGTAATTTTATTTTCATTAGTGTAACTTGCCCTTTTTCATTAATAAAATTGTTCTTCCCTTAGCTTGTGTTCTTCTTATGTTTTTCTACTCATCTCCCCCCTCCACTCCATTATGATTAACTAATCCTCCTTGTACTCGATCTTGATGATCCGAGGTTAGAGCGATTATGTTATGATGTTTTAATCAATCTTTTCTTTTTAGGTTAGGGCCTTGAATTACTCTTAATTAATCACAGGTTGGGGGTATATTTTCAATATATACTCCCCGCCTTTGCTTTCATTCTGGGCTAGCCGAGAGGCCGAAAGAATGAAGTGAGCATTCAAGAGTAAAGGGAGTTGTACGCACCCCTCGAGAGAGGCAGACGTTCAAATCTCCCGGATTGGAGTAAAATCCAATAGTGGGGTTCACTGCGTAAAGCGAGTTTTAGGCCTCCGATTTAGACGAGAGTCGGTCGGACCTTCCTAAACTCAGTTGGGCACGACTTCGAGAGAAGCGTGTTCAAGCTTTAGGAACCTCCACGGTCAAGGACCCTTATCCTATTAAGTTTAGATTTTTATCGCATTCTCTTAATCGTCTTTAGCTGAGGTGAATCTCGATCGGGTGCATTTCCATTTCATATTTTCTTCCTTTAGTAGTAATCTCCTATCTTGTGCTCTTTAATTAACTGTAGTAGTTTCCTTTCTAGCATAGTTCTTTTCTTAATAGCGTAACTTAATTGCGGTAGTTCTCTTTCTAGTTTGCTTTAATTCCTCCATTGTGCTTAGATTTTCTAAAACCCTAGTTTTTCCGTCGATAAGATAATAGCGTTCGTGTGAGTAAGCTTAGCCAACAGTTCCCGGATTTCAATACGACACTTGTGTCCCCTTGCTACAATTCGATAGGTATACTTGCCTCATCGGGTTGCTAGTTCGGTTGCGTTTATTTTCTTCGAACCCTAGCGCGCAACAAGTTTTTGGCGCCGTTGCCGGGGACCCAACTTCCGTTGATATTTTGAAAACACGAACCTATTAATTTTCTCTTCTCTTTCTCATCCCCTTTCTTTAAAGTTTTAAAAAAAAATCAAAAAAAAATTATCACCGCTCTTAATAGAAACCAACCTCACAATTTTTCTACGCCACCTAATTCTCTCGAAAAGGGCAAAGGGCTTTAAGCACCACTGTCTTGTCTAGTACCTTGCGAACCCTTCACGGGGTAGTCCTTGGGAAGTTCGGGAGTTAATCTATTAAAAAAAAAATCTATTTCAAAAGGAAAAAAAAAATTTTTGTTTATTTTTCTAAATCTAGTTTTTCTTTCTAGTTTATCCTTTTTCTCTTTCTCTTCTTCTTTTCTGTTCTTTTAGTGCATGACCCGCGGGAGTCCGTCGGTTATTTTGGACTTGGACCACGAAATTAAGCGTACTCTTCGGAGAAGATCGCGATTTCAAGGTCCTACTATCCAAGTGCCGGTTGAGGACTCCGAGTCATTTAATACTTTAAGAATGGAAGAACCCAACGTAGATGAGGCCGTGCAAAGGACTATGTCCTATTATGCACGACCGAACCTCGAGGGAACAGAATCGAGTATAGTCCGTCCTACTATAGCAAATAATAACTTTGAACTAAAGCCTAGCATAATTCAAATGGTGCAGCAATATGTGCAATTTGACGGACTTCAAGATGAAGATCCGAACGCACATATAGCTAGCTTTCTTGAAATTTGCGACACCTTCAAGATAAATGGTGTCACAAATGATGCGATCAGGCTAAGACTCTTCCCCTTCTCTCTAAGAACTAAAGCTAAGCAGTGGCTTAACACACTTCCGAAAAATAGCATAACCACTTGGAATGAATTAACTGAAAAATTTTTGGCGAAGTATTTTCCGCCCGCTAAAACTGCAAAACTTAGGAACGATATCTCTGCCTTCGGACAAATAGACTCTGAAACCCTTTACGAAACCTGGGAGAGATTTAAAGAATTATTAAGACGATGCCCACATCACGCGCTGCCTGTATGGTTACAAGTGCAGACGTTTTATAACGGGCTAAATCAAAGCACGAAGCAAATGATAGACGCAGCTTCTGGCGGTACTTTAAATCATAAGACCCCGGAAGCTGCTCTTGAGCTTTTTGAGGACATGGCCATGAACACTTATCAGTGGAATGTGCCTAGGTCCCGCCCGAACAAGCCTGCAGGTATCTATGAAGTGGACAACGTCTCCCAGCTCGCTCTGCAAGTAGAAATCCTAAGCAAAAAAATAACGGAGATGACTGCTGCCTCCGCCCCTCAGGTATGGGAATCTGCAACCCCTACTCCAGAACATTTAGATTATGTTAATAATTTGCCTAGAACTGCTTTTAATAATTTTTCTGCTGCGAATTTTCATCCGCCTGGTTTTAATTTTCCGAATAGTTATAACCCCGCTTTAAGAAATCACCCGAACTTTTCATGGAGTAATCCATCGAATGCGATGCGCCCACCTCCGCAAAATGATTTTTCTGCACAACCACCACCACCACCACCACTTATTCAAAATTACCCAAAACCTCCGAGCTTGGAGGAATTACTTTCTAAATATATCACCACAAATGACGCTACCATAAGAACTTTAACCGGAAGCGTAAAAAGTTTAGAAAATCAGGTAGGACAGCTCGCGAAAATAATTTCTGAGCGACCCGCAGGGTCTCTTCCTTCCAATACCGAACCCAACCCGAGAGAGCAAGCGAAAGCTATAACTCTTCGGAGTGGGAAGCAAGTCTCCGGTATGGTAAGTGAAGAGCCCGAGGCAAGCTCCGCTTCTGCTTTTAAAAATCAAAGCTCCGCTTCCGCTTTTAAAAATCAAAGCTCCACTCTGCTTCCACCCTCTGCTGAAGAAGTAATCACCCCCACATTAGAAAATAATCTCACTCCACCACCCATCTTCAAAAATAATTCAACTCCTCCATACCCCTCTGAACTTAATAGACAACGTCAAGATGATCAGTACTCCCGCTTCTTAGAAATCTTCAAACAAATCCACATTAATCTTCCCTTCCACGAGGCTATTTCGCAAATGCCGAAATACGCCAAATATCTTAAAGACCTCCTCACAAACAAGAAGAAGTTAGAGAATCTTTCGCACGTCACGCTAAACGCCGAGTGCTCTGCCATTTTAACAAACGGTTTGCCGAAGAAAATCAGTGACCCGGGTAGTTTCTCTATCCCGTGTGTCTTCGGTGATCTCTTTGTTAAACACGCGTTAGCCGACTTAGGCGCAAGTATAAACCTGATGCCCTTTTCGTTGTTCAAAAAGTTAGGGATTGGTAGCCTTAACCCCACGCGTATGAGTATCCAGCTAGCCGATAGATCCGTCAAGTACCCGTTAGGAATAGTGGAGGACGTTCTAGTGAAAGTCGACAAGTTCATCTTCCCGGTGGACTTTGTCATTTTGGACATCGAAGAAGACGTCGAGGTTCCCCTGATCCTTGGCCGACCCTTCCTCGCCACCTCCCGAGCCATCATTGGCGTAAGCAATGGTAAGCTCTTTCTTCGAGTAGGCGACGACGAAGTCACATTTCCTATCACCCCTTCGATGAAGAACACCTTAGCGAACGATGACTCATGTTTTTTCGTAGACGCCGTGAGTGATGATTCTTCCTACTGCCTCTCCGACTTTGAAAAAGAATTTTCTACTTTTTGCTCCTCTTCTCTTACAACAGAATCACTGCAAGGAAGTGATGAATCTTCTTATTGTCTTTCTGAGTTTGAAAAAGAGTTTTCTGATTTTTGTTCTTCCTCTTTTCTTACCACTAAATCTGTACAAGAAGCCGTCTTGGCTGCTAGCCCCACCCCTTATTACGTTCCTTATAAAAAAGTTTATGAAGATATTATTTTTGAAAAAGAAAGAATCTCAAAATCCTCTTATGAAGAACCCCTTACCTTAGAACTTAAAGAACTTCCCGAACACCTTAAGTATGCTTTCTTAGAAAAAGACTCCAAGTTACCAGTTATCGTTTCGGCCTACCTCACGGATACGCAGAACGATAAACTTCTTCTAGTTCTACGTAAGCATCGCCGGGCTATTGCTTGGCAAAATTTCTGATATCAAGGGCATAAGCCCATCTTTCTGTACCCATAAAATTTTAATGGAAGATAATTCGCGTAACTCTATCCAACCTCAGCGCCGTATAAACCCGAATATGAAAGAAGTAGTTAAGGGCGAGGTTATGAAACTATTAGACGCAGGAATTATCTACCCTATATCGGACAGTAAGTGGGTTAGCCCCGTTCAGGTAGTTCCAAAAAAGGGAGGGATAACCGTAGTTAGTAATGAGAATAATGAATTAATCCCGACACGGACGGTGACGGGTTGCGTATGTGCATAGATTACCGTAAGTTAAATGACGCCACCCGTAAGGACCACTTTCCTCTACCGTTTATCGACCAGATTTTAGAACGTCTCTCCGGCCATAGCTTTTATTGTTTTCTCGATGGCCTCTCGGGGTACTTTCAAATACCCATCTCTCCCGAGGACCAAGAGAAAACTACGTTTACTTGTCCCTTCGGCACCTTCGCGTACCGAAGAATGCCGTTTGGATTATGCAATGCGCCGGCTACATTCCAACGATGTATGCTCGCAATATTTGACAAGTACGTAGAAAGCATTATGGAGGTATTCATGGACGATTTCTCCGTGTTCGGCGACTCCTTCGATAGATGTTTAGAAAACCTCGAAAAAGTCTTAGAACGATGCGAAGAAACTAACCTTGCCCTAAATTGGGAAAAATGCCATTTTATGGTGAGGGAAGGGTTAGTTTTGGGTCATAAAATTTCTGCTAAAGGTATTGAGGTAGACGTTGCCAAGATAGAAGTTATTGAGAAGTTGCCGCCACCTACAAACATAAAAGCTATAAGAAGTTTCCTAGGCCACGCTGGTTTTTATCGTCGTTTTATAAAGGACTTCTCCAAGATCACTAAGCCCCTCACCCATCTCTTAGAAAAAGACGCTCCATTCATTTTTGATGACTCTTGTATTTCTGCCTTTGAATTAATTAAAGAAAAGTTAATTAACGCGCCAATTATGATAGCTCCGGTGTGGGACCTTCCTTTCGAGATTATGTGCGATGCGAGTAGTTTTGCGGTGGGAGCCGTATTAGGTCAACGCATATCTAAGAACTTCCACCCCATCTATTACGCTAGTAAAACCCTCACATCTGCATAAGAAAATTACACCACAACCGAAAAAGAGCTCTTAGCTGTAGTATTTGCGTTTGATAAATTTCTCCCTTACATTACACTTTCAAAAATCATTGTTTTTACGGACCACTCAGCCCTCAAGTACCTTCTTGCCAAAACGGATGCCAAGCCTCGCTTGATTTGCTGGGTCTTACTCCTCCAGGAGTTTGACTTAGAGATCCGTGATAAGCGAGGAGCCGAGAACTTGGCCGCCGACCATTTATCAAGATTAGATAACCCCTTTATAGAAAAATTAAATGAAAAATCTTTTAATGACTATTTCCCTGATGAGAAGCTGCTTTTAGTTAATACATCTACTTCTCCTTGGTTCGCGCACATCGCCAACTATCTAGTGGCCCGGGTGCTCCCAAAAGAGTTCTCCTCTCAGCAAAAGAAGAAATTCTTTTCTGAGCTGAAGAACTACTTTTGGGAAGACCCACATCTTTTCAAAATTTGTGCGGATCAAGTGATAAGGAGATGTGTTTCTTGTGATGAAGGAATTGATATTCTAAAACATTTGCATGAAGGTCCGACAGGTGGGCACTATCAAGCTGCTCGCACCGCTCATAAGGTGCTTTGCGCGGGTTTTTACTGGCCTAGCCTGTTTAAAGACGCGCAAGCCTTTGTGAGCAGGTGTGATAGTTGCCAACGGTCGGGCAATATTTCTAATAAAAATGAAATGCCGCAAAATTATTTCTTAGAGTGCGAAATTTTCGACCTCTGGGGAATTGATTTTGTTGGCCCCCTTCCTTCTAGCTTCGGAAACAAATATATTTTAGTTGCTGTTGATTATGTTTCACGATGGGCTGAGGCCCAAGCTCTTCCTACGAACGACTCCCGAGTTGTAGTCACGTTTTTAAAAAAATTATTTTCTAGATTCGGTACACCACGCGCAATCGTTAGCGATAGGGGTTCCCATTTCTGTAATGCGCAATTTTCAAAAATCCTTACTAAATACGGCGTTACGCATAAACTATCCACTGCCTACCACCCCCAAACTAACGGTCAAGTCGAAGTAGTTAATAGAGAAATAAAAAGAATATTAGAAAAGACTGTTTCAACTTCTAGAAAAGACTGGTCAACCAAACTTGACGATGCTCTATGGGCCTACCGAACAGCGTACAAAACCGCCCTCGGATGTACGCCATATCGGCTGGTCTATGGAAAATCGTGTCATCTGCCCGTAGAGTTAGAACACCGCGCCTTTTGGGCCTTAAAATTTTTAAACTTCGATCCCCACTCAGTCGGTGACCTTCGAAAATTTCAACTAAATGAACTCGACGAGTGGCGCTCTTATGCTTATGAAAATAATAAACTTTATAAAGAGCGGACGAAGCGTTTACACGATAAACACTTAAGGCACCCTAAAAACTTTAAGCCGGGCGACCAAGTCCTTTTATATAATTCTCGTTTACGTTTATTTCCGGGCAAATTAAAATCTCGCTGGTCTGGCCCGTTTTCTGTTTTAGAAGTATTTCCTTATGGAACTGTTTTAATTTCTCACCCTGATAAGGGTAATTTCAAAGTGAATGGTCAGCGTCTTAAACTGTATTTTTCTGGTGATGATGATGTCAGTCCAAACACTATTAAGTTTCTGCTTCACGAACTTTAATCTTGAACTTTTTATTTTTTTGCTAAAAACAATTTTATTTCGGGACAACAATATTTTTGGACAATATTATTTTTTTTGATGCGTCGAGCTCAACGACGCTTTAACCAAAGGGCGCTCTTGGGAGGCAACCCAAGTTATCTTTTTCTGTTTTCTTTATTTTATAATTTTTGCCTCGGACGGCTCCGACAAGCTGAAGCTTCTGCGATCGCCTGCCCCAACATTGTTGAATCCATCACAAAGTCCAAAGAAGACATTCGGGTAGCGACATCACTCAGCTTTCGCAGCAAATAAATCCGGGGAAGTACATGTTTTTCAATTCTGTCTTTCAATTCTGTACTTTATTTTTCTCTCCTTCTCCAATCCCCTTCTTTAGACATCAAGGACAATGTCTGTTTTAAGCTTGGGGGAGGATTTCCTCCTTCATTTTTGCGTAGTGTAAATAATCTTCTTTTTGTATATATTGTAAATATTTCCAAAAAAAAAAATGAATATCTTAAAATTCCAAAATCAAAAAAAAGAGAATATTCCACAAAATTAAATTAAAAAATATATATGTGTTTTTGAATAGTTTAGACATTTTGGTATTTCAATAGTACCCCTAGTTTTTAGTTTTGTTTTACTCAAAATCTCCTATAAACAACTTAGTTAATTATAATATTTCTAATCGTCCTTTTTAATTATGTTTCACAAGTAAAATGTTGGTCATGCTGTGTTTCTAATTCACGGTAGCATGTTAAGGTGAAATATTTTTCAAAAACTCGCATTTCTATTATGGTTTTTTGTTGTTTATTTCCTTTACTTTCTTAAAAATTCATCATCCACTATTTTCTTTTTCGTTTTTGAATAATTTTTGTAAAGTCAACTTTTGAATAACATAGTAGATGTGAACGATCCAAGTCACCTATTATTTCTATTTTTAAGTTAATTTCATCAATCTTCTTTTATTATCTAGGACTCGCTTTTTGAAAAAATTTTCAAACCTATGTTTTAAATAAATTCAAAAGCGTGAAAATGATTTAGGCCATTTTTGTTTTCGTTTGAGCTTTCTTGCCAACCTAAAAACTTTTACCACTAGTTAGCCGTTTTTGAGCCTTTTTCCGATTTCATTTGATAGCTCCTCCCTTCATTTCAGTTTCACCAAAGCCAAAATTTCCAACCTATCGAATCACACTAGCCTTTTTGAGTTTCATAAATTATTTTGACGATTTTGATAGGGTATTTTGTGATTTTTGTGGAGAAAGGTTTTCGAAAAAAAAAGAAGTATGTTCAAAAGTGATGTTTATTTTTTTTTTTTTTTGTTTGGCCAACTCAAAAAGGAAAATAAAAATATTTATGGCCTTTGTTTTGAAAAAAAGAAAAAAAATGGAAAAGAAAAAAAATAAAAAAGAAAGAAAAAATGTGTATATATTTTTATGAAAATTTTTGAAACTCTTTACTTTGGTTTAGTGTGATTTTAAAACCTTCACGTGTATCTTTGAATTCCACTCCTAATTATTTTCCTAAACCAAACGTTTCTGTCCTATTTAAGTCCTTTTGATTCACGCTTTTTGATTTTTTATTTAACAACTAAGAAAAGAAAAACAGTAAATCAGTTTTAGTTTTAGATTTAAACCTAGATTTTTTATAATTAAATTGATATAATTATAATGCGTTGCTTGGATCTAGTAACAACTCAATGCGTGTTTTTCATTTTCGTTGCTTTACTTAAGTCCATTTAAAAAAATCTCGCTAAAATTTTGGATGATATGTTTTTATTAAGTAAAGTTTTTAAAAGTTTTACCATACCTAAATAATTGTTTTAGACTTACATTTCACCTTTTCCCTACTAAGAATTTCGCATAGTACTTGTGTAGGCATAATTAGAACTTTTTGATTAGTCCTTTTTATAAATATCTAGTTTTTATATTTTTGCTTGGGGACAAGCAAAGCTTAAGCTTGGGGGAATTTGATAATACGTTTTGTAGCCTAAACTTTTATCGTATTTTATATTTTATATTGTACAAATTATGTCTATTATTAGTTTATTTTTATCCTTTTTATGTAAATTTTATTGCCACTAACTTTTTCCTGTCTTTTTGCAGGTTTTCAGAAAATTGGCCAAAATGACCTGTCACGCCCCCCTGTCACGCCCTCCCTGGGCGTGACATAGGGCGTGTCACCCGATCCCGAGGACACCTGCTGGAAGGGATAGAAAATGGTCAAAACCGCTGTCACGCCCCCCTGTCACGCCCTCCCTGGGCGTGTCACTAGGCGTGACCAGGGGCGTGTCGCCCTCTGCCGCAAAGCTGCCGCCGCATTAAATGCCCTCCCGCCTCAGCACGTAAATAGTACAATCACGCCCCATGTCACGCCCGTGACATGGGCGTGACACCTTCCTTTTTCGGCGACTGACGGATTTCCGACCAATGATTTGGACATGAAATGCCTGTCACGCCCCCCTGTCACGGGCGTGACCTAGGGCGTGACCACCGACGTACCGAAGCAATCATCCCTCCCGCCAGAATCCAGAGCCCGAGGTCAAATCCGTACCTGTCACGCCCCCTGACACGCCCCCCCTAGGGCGTGTCAGAGGGCGTGACCAACCCGAGAAATTTTCTATAAATTGAGCCCCCCTCCTCCCCATTTCAGCAAGCTTTGGTTGAGTGGGGGAGGTGCTGCCCCTTTGTTTCTTGATCCTTTTTCATGCTTTCTCTCTCTCTCTCTCCCCCTCTCTTTGTACTTTTTGGTTAACCCTAGTTTAATCTTAGTTTGTGCTAGCTTTTAATGTAATTTTCTTCTTGCTTAGTGCTTAATGTAGGGCTAGAATAGGGTTTAATTTTCATGCACCTGTAATTTTATTTTCATTAGTGTAACTTGCCCTTTTTCATTAATAAAATTGTTCTTCCCTTAGCTTGTGTTCTTCTTATGTTTTTCTACTCATCTCCCCCCTCCACTCCATTATGATTAACTAATCCTCCTTGTACTCGATCTTGATGATCCGAGGTTAGAGCGATTATGTTATGATGTTTTAATCAATCTTTTCTTTTTAGGTTAGGGCCTTGAATTACTCTTGATTAATCACGGGTTGGGGGTATATTTTCGATATATACTCCCCGCCTTTGCTTTCATTCTGGGCTAGCCGAGAGGCCGAAAGAATGAAGTGAGCATTCAAGAGTAAAGGGAGTTGTACGCACCCCTCGAGAGAGGCAGACGTTCAAATCTCCCGGATTGGAGTAAAATCCAATAGTGGGGTTCACCGCGTAAAGCGAGTTTTAGGCCTCCGATTTAGACGAGAGTCGGTCGGACCTTCCTAAACTCAGTTGGGCACGACTTCGAGAGAAGCGTGTTCAAGCTTTAGGAACCTCCACGGTCAAGGACCCTTATCCTATTAAGTTTAGATTTTTATCGCATTCTCTTAATCGTCTTTAGCTGAGGTGAATCTCGATCGGGTGCATTTCCATTTCATATTTTCTTCCTTTAGTAGTAATCTCCTATCTTGTGCTCTTTAATTAACTGCAGTAGTTTCCTTTCTAGCACAGTTCTTTTCTTAATAGCGTAACTTAATTGCGGTAGTTCTCTTTCTAGTTTGCTTTAATTCCTCCATTGCGCTTAGATTTTCTAAAACCCTAGTTTTTCCGTCGATAAGATAATAGCGTTCGTGTGAGTAAGCTTAGCCAACAGTTCCCGGATTTCAATACGACACTTGTGTCCCCTTGCTACAATTCGATAGGTATACTTGCCTCATCGGGTTGCTAGTTCGGTTGCGTTTATTTTCTTCGAACCCTAGCGCGCAACAAACTCCTATGATAGTGGATAACTTCTATTGTTTGTGGGTTTCCTTTGTTTTGTGTTCGGAGTTTTGAGATGAGTTGTTCTTTTATATCACTTTATAATGCTAAAGCTGTGGCGTCTATATGTTGTGGGGCCCTGGTCGGACCCATACATATTATATGGTCATTACAGGGGAGGTGTTACAATTTGGTATCATAGCGAGGTAAGTGTCTAGTGTAAGGTTTAGTGGTCGATTTGTCATAATCAGATTGCATAAAGAAGTTATCCACATAGGAGTATCGTGGGACCGTGAGTGTACTAGTGTTCAGGTGTTGTGAATAAAAGATGATTCTTGTTTTACCTTGTTTTTGCTAAGGTTGCAAGCGACAAAGCGGGGCCGTTAAGGCCTCAAGAGGAGCCTTATGCAAGCAGTGCTACTGTTCTGGGTCCTATGGGCATGGGTGTAACCCCGGCCAATTTCTTTCGCTTGCTGGCAGAGGTAATGGTAGTAGCTCAAGCTGCAGCGGTAGCACAAGTTGTGACTCCTATTACACATGTAATGTAATGCCTCAAAACCCAAATACATAATTGTCACTATTTTTATAATACTTTTAGTGAAGCACTGTGACAATTGGGGATGTGTTGGTAGTATTTTTAAAGACTTTTGGAGCCTTTAGAGTTTCATATGGCCTGGGACACAGGTGTTTCCAAGGCTGTATCCTTCTCGGTGTTTGGCCGCCTTTTGTAAGCAAGGAACACGGCCTAGGACACGGGTGAAACATCCCTAAAACAACTAGACCCCTAGGATTTCATTTTGTCATGACTAGGTCATGAAAAAACAACCAGAAGCTCTAAACCAAGTAGGCAATGCCCAAGGTGAAAAATCACCTTGGTTGCCTATAGCTCATCCTCAACAATTAGACTTAAGGTTTGAATTTAGGGCTACACCTTGATCCCATGACCCTACCATAACACCATTAACACCTTGGATAGTCCATAGGGCCACTAAGGACCTACTGTGGGCAGTCATAGTGGTTAAGTTGACCCAAGTCAACCCTAACCTTGAATGGGTCAAATTAGCCTACTTAGGGTCAATTGACCTTCCCTTAGCCAAGTGGACCCCACCCATGCCCTCCTAACCCTAAATTAAGGTCAATTAGTCACCAAGGACTCATTGGGGTCAACCCTAGTGGCTAAGTTGACCCAAGTCAACTCTAGCCCCAAAGTGGTCAAAGTGCCCTTACTAAGGGTCAACTGACCTCCAAGGTGCCCAGTCAACCCTACCTGTTAGAATCGAACTAAAACAAGCTGGAAACGGTTTAAACTGAAACTTTATTATCAGAAAAAGGTATCTATTACAAAGGTATGCCCTCCCTTATATAGAATAGAGGAGAGATGAGAGAATACAAATAAGATATGTGGGACTAAAAAAATATAGGACTAGGCGGACTATACATAACAAACCGCACAAGCCACGCGGTTAGACAGAAGGGCTAACCGCACGGCTATTACCAGAGAGAAAGAAAGATCGCAAGGGGAGACCGCTAGACCGCCCGGTCTCCAAGACGTCTGAGACAAACGGCTAGACCGCTCGGCTACCAGACAGCAACAACACATCAACCAACATGCTGAAGGGAAACCGCCAGACCGCCCGGTCTTCAACCCGCCAAGACAGACTGCTAGACCGTCCAGTCACCAACTTTAACACTCCCCCTCAAGTTGGAGCATATATATCGATCATGCCCAGCTTGTCACAAATATGAAGAAACGAGGCCGAAACTGGCTTGGTGAAGATGTCAGCCAACTCTTTATCAGAAGTTACAAAGGGAGTGCAAATTTGTTCCTTTAAGATCTCTTCACGAATGAAATGACAGTCGACCTCAATGTGCTTGGTTCTTTCATGGAATACCGGATTTTTGGAGATTTATATGGCAGCCTTGTTATCACAGAACATAGGTAGAGGATAGTTGTAGACCTCTCCTAAATCTAGCATTAGAGCCCGTAGCCATTTTAACTCACACGTGGTCGACGCCATACTGCGATACTCAGCTTCTGCACTGGACCTGGAGACAATAGACTGCTTCTTGCTCTTCCAGCTGACCAGATTTCCCCCAACAAAGGTGCAAAAACCCGAGGTTGACTTGCGATCCCCTTTGTCATCAGCATAACTTGAATCTGAGTATGCTTCAACCCTCAGATGACCATTCTTCTGAAAAAGTAATCCTTTCCCAGGCACTGCTTTGACATACTCTAAGATCCGCAAGGAGGACTGTAAATGGCACTCCCTAGGTGCTTGCATGAATTGACTCACCTTGCCCACAGCATAGGAAATGTCAGGCCTGGTAACTGTGAGATATATGAGCTTACCAACCAGACGCCTGTACCGCGAACTATCGGAAAGAGGAGGCGAATCATCTGTCCAGGTTTTGTCTTCTCCAGTTGCCATAGGGAATCGGGCAGGTTTTGCTCCAGTCAATCCTGCCTCTTTTAAAAGATCATGGGCATACTTACGCTAGGAGAGAACTAATGAGCCGGGATTCCGAGAGATTTCGATCCCCAAAAAGTACTTTGGAGAGCCCATATCTTTCGTGACCAGATGTTGACGAAGATGTCACTTTGTCAGGGCTACGCCTTCCTGGTCATCGCCAGTGAGAAGAATATCATCGACGTACACAGCAAGAACAACCAGCCCTTAGGGGGTTTTGCGAATAAAGAGAGAGTGATCGGCAGAGCTTCGCACAAAACCAACTGTAACGCCCCGTTTTTTTCAGCGATTATTTTTATTCTCGTTTGGCGTTACGATGACGCGTTTCCGCGGCTTGTGCCATTTGTGGAGTGTGGTTTAGCTCCTTAGAACTGAGTACCCTATTCTGTAGCCTGTTGGCAAGATCTCCCTAGCAAGCCGAGTCGTTTTGGGTGACCCGGTGTGGCCTCTCGGGGGGATGTTGGTGTTTGGCTTTATTTGGGTATAACTCGAGTTCTGTTCGTCGAAAATTAATTTCGACTTCGCTGTTGTGTTCGTAGCGTGGGTATTTAGCTACGGTGCGAATTTCGTCGAATTCCGAGGTAGTTCGGTTTTCGCGTCGATTTGGTGCTTTATGTAATTTTGTAATTAATTATATAATTATATAATTATATGTATATATTTATATAGAATAAAACCCCCGATTCATCTTCTTCCCCGCTTGAAACCGCCGGTCCTGTACGAGGAAACGGAGAAACCGCCTACCCTTCCCTTCGGACGCCGATTCCCGGAGCGTTTGTGGACGGAATTCGATTCCGAGAGTGGATTTGGATTGCTCTCGTCAAGACCTTCATTCCTGCGGTAAGAAATTCGATTTTCGTGGAGTTTTGGGAGGATTGGAATTTCCGGTTTTGGATGTTTTCCGCCATTAATGGCCGAGTTTTTGTTCTAGGTGTTGCGGCCATTTTGATCCGTGCGAAGAGGAGGAAAGCAGTCCAAAGCTTCGCTGTGATTGAGGCAAGTGGTATTCTTGCCCTTGCCAAGTTTTCCTTTTTTTGAATTTTCTTGATGAAATTGAAATCCCGGTTAGCCCAGGTTAGAGGCCTTGTTGTTCTCATTTTCTTGCTAACTATAGGGCTTAGTTCTTCCTACTGAAACCCCCCCTATTTTGTGATGATTGGAATCCAAATTGTCGGCGTGGAGCCGTTGTTTTCCTTTATTTTGATTGTTGCTCTGGTTCGGGTGTAGCCGAGAGGGAGAGTTAGGAGGGGGGGTGTGGTTGCCGATTTTCGTTATGGTATTACTCGAATGATTAGGCATAGTTCGTATGGTAGTGGTGCGCGACGTTGATAGTTGTCTGCTGCTACTGCAGTGGCGTGAGTCGTGTGCGCGTTCCGGTGTCGTTCGGGAAATTCCAAACGGTGCAGGTTGACCGCGCACGGTCATCAACCGTTAGGGCGCACGACCACTGGTCGTGTGCCTCTGCTCGTGCGCGGCTGTCTTTCAGTTTCCAAAGTTCTGTCTCGGAAAATCGCACGAGTGCTGGCAACAGTGCGCACGACCAGTGGTCGTGCGACACTGATCGTGCGCAGTTGCTAGGTTTTCTGTCAGGTTTTCCAGGTTCGCTTCGCACGATCATCAGCCGATGAGTGCGCACGACCACTGATCGTGCGTCACTGATCGTGCGCTTTGTATACTTTCTGTTGCTAGGTGAATTTAGATGGTTTCGAGTGCGAGAGTTTAGATACTCAAGTGGCAGGCAACTACTCGAGTTCTGGATCTTCTGCCTTGGTCGTTCGACTGTCGTCGAGCTCCGTATTCTTTAGTGGGCTTGTGGGTAGTGGTATTATTTTGGCGGCGAGTGAGGCTAGCTCGCTCAACGCCAAAGTTTAGGTAGGCACTGAGTGGGTTTCACTCAACGCCTAGTCGTGTTGGTTTATTTCAACACTCTTCCTTTACCTTGTATTTCATTTCCGAGTGGATTTCCAGTTGTATTTCTGGGTTTTCCTTGTCGGCCGTTTTCTTTATTTTCCTAAAGGCCGAATCATGGGTCGTGGTTAGTAGTGGTGGTTGTAGCTCTTTATGGGGGTGGAGTTGAGTGATATAGCCAAGGCCACCCATGTTTCCTTGCTCCAGGTATGGGCTGGGCATGTCAGGTGGAAGGTCCCTTGTATTTTCACGTGTTGACCCTCGAGCTTTTGACTTGTACATGGTGGATTGGGGGACTGCGTTTGCCTTTGATCCGGTTCCTCGTTGTTGTTTTTGCTACTATCACTTCCCACAGTTTAGGGTGTTAGAAGTTTCTTCTTTGGTAGTTTGCAACATTCTGGCTCTTGGTAGCCTAGTAGGCCCTGCAGGATGTGGTTCCTGGGCTGGGTCGTTGCTGTTGCTTTGCACGTTGTGCATTTCTTGTGGTCCTGTTGTGGACAGTTGTGACTCTTTCTACTGCATGTTTTTCTGTTACTTTGTCCTTTGTTGACTCTTTCATGCAGTTTTTCTTTGTTTAGCTTGCTGAGGTATTCTGTTTTCTTTTGGAATACCCCAGGTTCTGAGCTGTAGCCAGTCTGGTGGCTAGTTGGAGGTGGTGTTGTTGGTGGACTCCCGGACCTTGGAGTTCTGTTTACCTTGTTAGTGAGGTTATTTTCAGTACTCTCTTACAGACATATATTTGTGCTAGTGGGTTCGTGTCAGGTTGTTGGCGCCCACTGGTAGTTTTTACCTTGTACTAGATATATATACTATTGCTGCTACCATTTTCTGGAGATAGTCTACTTGCTCTGAGAAGGTTTTATGCTAGGTTGCTAGTTATTTTTAAACTATAATTGTTATTATAAATAAAGCTCATGATCAGCATGTTTTATAAAGCGTAATCACTATTTTTCCAAATCACGTATAAAGACCGTTTTCTTATATATTATATAAATTAAATGTAGGATCTTGCATAGCATGAGTGGTTCTCTTGGGACCCTTATGTGCTCCTTAGGATGTCAAATCTAAATAAAGTATTTTTCCGCAGCGTATTAATATAGTTTTTCATTTGTGGACTAGATGATCCACTGAGCCGAGGGATACGGACTCTAATCATAACTGATTTTCTATTCATTAAGCACATGATTTTCTTGCATAAAGATTGTAGTTGGTTTTGCCTGAACGTCAGCAGTTATCCCCTGCTTGACGTGGCATCATGACGCGTGTTTTCTCTTACTCTGATAATTCTTAATTCGGAGAAAATGCGGGTTGTGACAGTTGGTATCAGAGGGAGGTTGCTTGACAAGTTAGTTGAGCAACCTTCCTTTGTTCGCTTTTAGTAGTTCAGCATCATGTCATTCACACACCGATATGTCATCAGCACGTCTTGGCAAAAGCACGAACACTACACTCATAGCATAACATGAAGTATACGGGGCATATTATGTAGTATGGGATGCATAATATGTGTTCGTATATGGATCCACCATAGGGGCTACATGTGAGGGTTATGTAGTATGGGATGCATAACCTCACCACATGACTGCGACTAGCACGTTTCTTTTTCGTTGCATGGAAATGTTATGTAGTATGGGATGCATAACATTTTCATGCGTACGCCGCTCATAGCATGCATTAGGGCCTTTTTTTAGAATGCATAGCACAATCATGCATATCATATCATTGCGTAAGCACAACGCGCCGAGCTAAAGATTTGCAGGATGACATATGTACACACATGAGTTTTCAAATTAACATAAGTTCATACATCCGATCTAGGCACAAGAGTTAGTGAGGTGGTGGTTAACCATCCTAGGATAGGGCATATCATCTAATTATTGTGAAGAAGATAAACTCTCAGAGCAAGTTTAGCAGCTTTAAGTCTATATCTACATATGTATTGTCTATACTGGTAATCGGTTCTAGTCGTGGGATTTGGATCTGATTTGCGTTGTAATGATTTTTAGGATGGCTAGGCGTCCTGCGACTCGATCGACTCCCCTGTCTGAGGGTGAATCTTCTGGAGCTCAGAACGATGCGGTGATCGAGGGTCTGCGTCAGAGTAGCGAAGCTATGGGCAGGCAGTTGGAGGAGGTGCAAGCCCAGATTCAGTCTTTGGTGGCAGTTGTGGCAGGGCAGGCTCAGGGTGCGCAAGTTCCTGCAGGGGGGTTAGATGTTCCTCCTCCTCCTGCACCCTTGAGGCCTCCAGTGGTGGTGCCAGCAGAGATGGCCTTCATCTTGCAGTTTTAGAGGCTGAGCCCTCCCACTTATGATGGGAAGGCAGATTTCATGGTGATAGATGACTGGCTGATCTCCATGGAGGAGATGTTCTCGTACTCAGGGATTGCAGATGATCAGAGGGTGATGATAGCCGCCTATCAGCTTAAAGGTTTGGCTAAGAGTTGGTGGCTGAGAGAGAAGGAGAGCCTGGTAGCCGGATGCTCTTGGGAAGTGTTCAAGGAGATGCTGTTGAGGAAGTTCTTACCCTCGATCGAGCGTGACCGCCTCATGAACGACTTCCTCCATCTGAAGCAAAGGCAACTCACGGTGGGTGAGTATGAGATAGAGTTCAGCAAGTTGAGCCGTTTTGCCCCTGGATTGGTCAGCGTTGAGGCTGATCGAGTTAAGCGATTCCTCGGTGGTTTGAGGAGTGAGGTGCAGCAGTTGACCAGTGCTTATGGGTCAGTGTCTTATGCAGGTGTAGTAGAGGCTGCTCTGAAGGTGGAGGCTATTGAGACGGCGAAGAGCAGAGGCCAGCAGTTGAAGAAGGATAAGAGGAAGTTGGTAGAGGAGAAGAAACCCCTGGTACCCGATGCTGTTCCGGGAAAGAGGAGCAGGGTGGTGTGCAGTTTTTGTGGCCGGTCAGGCCATCCTGTCGAGAGGTGTTTCAAGAAGGCGGCAGCTCAGAAGAAGGAGCAGGTTCATGCGATTCAGGGTGCTCCTAGGAGAGATGTCTCCTGTTCAGTTTGCAAGCGATCCGGCCATGATGTGGCCCAGTGTTGGTCCAAGGATAAAATCTGCTTTCAGTGTGGGCAGAAGGGTCACATTAAGTCGAGGTGTCCTCAGTTTCAGCCAGCTCTTCCTGCAGTTCCGTTACAGGCTTTACCTCCACCTCAGCATGTGGACAAGGGAAAAGGGAAGCTGAACGTGATTTCTTCCGAGGAGGCTCAGACTTCGACCCAGGTGATCTCAGGTTAGTTGTTTGTTGTTTTTCTTTCTAGCCTGGTAGTTTAGTTGCTAGATTATTTGCGGTACTGTTGTGCTAGTTCCTTAGCTTTGTGCGCTCCTATAGGGAAATTTAAGGTGAAGAACCGCTGGGCGCGTGTTCTGTTTGACTCCGGCGCTACCCACTCGTTCGAGGCTAGAGCCTTTGTGGAGCGTCATCGGTTGTCTCTAGATCGTGTTCGGGATTCCTTCCGTGTCAAGTTTCCTTCTGGTGAATCTGTGTTGTCAGATTTGGGTATTTTGGATTGCCCGATTGTGTTGGGGGATTTTCTTGCGAAGGCGGACCTGAAGATGATTGATCTAGAGGACTTCGATGTCATTTTGGGCATGGACTGGCTCTCTCGGTATGATGCGGTCATTTAGTGCAAAGGAAAGCGCTTGGACTTCATCAGGGACGACGGTCAGCCCGGCAGCGTGTATGCTGATCCGTGTCAGGATTCTCCTGTTCTCTCTGCGGTATGTGTTCAGAGATTGTTTCTTTCTGATTGTTATGTTTGTTTAGTCTCGGCGGTTGGAACCGTTGTTAGCGTGCCACGCTTGGAGGAGATTCCTATTGTTCGTGGTTTCGCCGATGTTTTTCCTGATGATCTTCCTGGTATCCCTCCTGAGCGGGATGTGGAGTTTGTTATTGATTTGGAGCCGGGTACGCGTCCTATTGCTAAGGCGCCGTACCGGATGGCCCCTCGTGAGTTAGAGGAGTTGCGAATTCAGTTAGATGAGTTGTTGGCTAAAGGTTTTATCAGGCAGAGTTCGTCGCCTTGGGGTGCTCCTATTTTGTTCGTAAAGAAGAAAGATGGGTCGATGCGGCTTTGCATCGACTATAGAGAGTTGAACAAGGTCACTATCAAGAACAGGTACCCTCTGCCGAGGATCGATGATTTATTTGACCAGTTGCGTGGTAGCACGGTGTTCTCCAAGATCGATCTTCGTTCGGGCTATCATCAGCTTAGGATCCGTGAGGCAGATATTCCACGGACTGCGTTTAGGTCGAGGCATGGACACTTTGAGTTTTTGGTGATGTCGTTTGGTTTGACCAACGCACCATCAGCCTTCATGGACATGATGAATCGGGTATTCAAGGATTTCCTAGACAAGTTCGTGGTGGTCTTCATTGATGACGTGTTGGTTTATTCTCGCAGTGCTGAGGAGCATGAGCAGCATTTGCGTTTGGTCCTGTCAGAGTTGAGCAACCACATGTTATTCACCAAGTTGAGCAAGTGCGAATTTTGGTTGCCTCAGGGTTCTTTTCTAGGCCACGTGGTGAACAAGGATGGGATCTCGGTTGACCCAGAAAAGATTGCAGCAGTGATGGATTGGAGTAGGCTGAACACTCCTAAGGAGATCAGAAGTTTCTTAGGGTTGGCTGGCTATTACAGGAGATTCGTGGAGGGTTTCTCTTCTCTAGCCGCACCTTTGACCAAGCTGACTCAGAAGAATGTGGCTTTTGTTTGGAGCGAGAAGTGCGAAGAAGCTTTTCAGGAGTTAAAGAGGAGATTGTGTACTGCTCCCGTTCTGACCCTTCCTACTGAGGGCGTGGATTATGATGTGTATGTGGATGCTTCGCATATAGGACTGGGATGCATATTAATGCAGGATGGAAAAGTAATCGCTTATGGGTCAAGGCAGCTGAAGACTCATGAGAAGAATTATCCTACGCATGACCTTGAGTTTGCAGCGGTTATCTATGCGTTGAAGTTGTGGAGGCACTTACTTTATGGGGCTCAGTGCAAGATTTTTACTGACCATAAGAGCCTGAAGTACGTGTTCACGCAGAAGGAGTTGAATCTGCGTCAGCGGCGGTGGCTTGAGTAGGTGGCGGATTATGACGTAGAAATCCAGTATCATCCGGGCAAGGCCAATGTGGTGGCCGACGCCCTGAGCCGAAAGACGGGAAAGATCTTTAACCTCTCCGCCGATCGGTTAGTTGAGGAGTTCCTCCTTATGGATATTTCAGTGGGATGCTGTGGTTTGCAGAGTAGTTTGTCAGTGGCAGAGCAGTCCTGGATTTCTTTGACTAGACTGCATCAGAAGGACGATCCGGATCTGTTGCACCTTTTTACCAGGACAGAGAAGGGAGAGTTGCCAGATTTTACTATTGATGATGCGGGTACTTTGAAGTACCGCGGCAGGTTTTGCGTTCCCGCTGTTGGGTACATTAGAGGTATGATTTGCAGTGAGGCTCATGGTTCCAGCGTTGCCTACCATCCAGGATCTATGAAGATGTACAGTGACTTAAGGCAAATTGCCTGGTGGTATGGTATGAAAGGAGATATAGCCCGATATGTTGCTGAGTGTCACACTTGCAAGCGTGTGAAGGCCGATCATGGAAGGCCTGGTGGTAAGTTGACTCCGCTAGAGATCCCGACTTGGAAGTGGGAGAGTATATCTATGGACTTCATTACGGGTTTGCCAAAATCCCCGAGAGGATTTGATTCTGTTTGGGTTATAGTGGATAGATTGACGAAGTGTGCTCACTTCGTGCCTTATAAGATTGATTACCCGATGAGGAGGATAGCGGAGTTGTACTTGAATGAAGTCATCCGACTCCACGGTGTGCCGGTTAGCATCATTTCTGATCGAGACTCCCGGTTTACTTCTCGTTTCTGGTAGAGTCTGCAGGAGGGTTTGGGTACGGATCTGAGGTATTCTACTGCGTACCACCCTCAGACCAATGGGCAGACGGAGCGGGTCAATCAGATTGTTGAAGATATGATCAGGTGCTATATTTTAGACCACGGTGGAGCGTGGGATGAGCGTCTGCGACTCATGGAATTTGCTTATAATAACAGTTATCAGGAAAGCTTGCAGATGGCTCCGTTCGAAGCTTTGTATGGGAGGCGCTGTAGGACTCCGTTGTTTTGGGCTGAGGCTGGTGAGAAGCCTTTGTTTGGTCCAGATGCTCTGGAAGAGATGGAAGTCGCCGTGAAGCTTATTCGGGAGAAGCTTCGGTTAGCTCAGGAGAGGTATGAAAAGAACGCCAATCGGCGTAGGTCTGCTTTGGAGTTTTTAGTAGGGGATCATGTATACCTCAAGGTTTCTCCAATGGTTGGTGTGAAGAGATTTGGTAAAAATCGGAAATTGGACCCAAGGTATGTGGGCCCGTTTGAGGTCTTGGAGCGGATTGGTGTGTCTGCTTATAGATTGGATTTGCCAGCGAACTTCCCTGGTGTTCATAATGTTTTTCATGTTAGCCAATTGCGGAAGTGTGTGCGCAGCAGTGGGCAACTCTTGGATGTTGTGCCCCAGTTGGAGCCCAACCTCTCTTTTGTTGAGGTGCCAGTTCGTATTTTGGATACTCAGGAGCGTGTGCTGCGAAAGAAGTCCATACCGATGGTGAAAGTTCTATGGAAAAATCAGGATTTGGAGAGCGCGACTTGGGAGCTAGAGTCGGCCATGAAGAGGGCTTACCCTCACCTGTTTCGCTGATTTGATCGGTATGTTTCCCTTTGTAACTTCTGTTTGTTACTTTTCCTTCTTTTGTAGGAGGGTTGTGCGTAAAGTTTCGGGACGAAACTTTCTTTTAGGGGGGGTGACTGTAACGCCCCGTTTTTTTCAGCGATTATTTTTATTCTCGTTTGGCGTTACGATGACGCGTTTCCGCGGCTTGTGCCATTTGTGGAGTGTGGTTTAGCTCCTTAGAACTGAGTACCCTATTCTGTAGCCTGTTGGCAAGATCTCCCTAGCAAGCCGAGTCGTTTTGGGTGACCCGGTGTGGCCTCTCGGGGGGATGTTGGTGATTGGCTTTATTTGGGTATAACTCGAGTTCTGTTCGTCGAAAATTAATTTCGACTTCGCCGTTGTGTTCGTAGCGTGGGTATTTAGCTACGGTGCGAATTTCGTCGAATTCCGAGGTAGTTCGGTTTTCGCGTCGATTTGGTGCTTTATGTAATTTTGTAATTAATTATATAATTATATAATTATATGTATATATTTATATAGAATAAAACCCCCGATTCATCTTCTTCCCCGCTTGAAACCGCCGGTCCTGTACGAGGAAACGGAGAAACCGCCTACCCTTCCCTTCGGACGCCGATTCCCGGAGCGTTTGTGGACGGAATTCGATTCCGAGAGTGGATTTGGATTGCTCTCGTCAAGACCATCATTCCTGCGGTAAGAAATTTGATTTTCGTGGAGTTTTGGGAGGATTGGAATTTCCGGTTTTGGAAGTTTTCCGCCATTAATGGCCGAGTTTTAGTTCTAGGTGTTGCGGCCGTTTTGATCCGTGCGAAGAGGAGGAAAGCAATCCAAAGCTTCGCTGTGATTGAGGCAAGTGGTATTCTTGCCCTTGCCAAGTTTTCCTTTTTTTGAATTTTCTTGATGAAATTGAAATCCCGGTTAGCCCAGGTTAGAGGCCTTGTTGTTCTCATTTTCTTGCTAACTATAGGGCTTAGTTCTTCCTACTGAAACCCCCCCCCCCTATTTTGTGATGATTGGAATCCAAATTGTCGGCGTGGAGCCGTTGTTTTCCTTTATTTTGATTGTTGCTCTGGTTCGGGTGTAGCCGAGAGGGAGAGTTAGGAGGGGGGGGGGTGTGGTTGCCGATTTTCGTTATGGTATTACTCGAATGATTAGGCATAGTTCGTATGGTAGTGGTGCGCGACGTTGATAGTTGTCTGCTGCTACTGCAGTGGCGTGAGTCATGTGCGCGTTACGGTGTCGTTCGGGAAATTCTAAACGGTGCAGGTTGACCGCGCACGGTCATCAACCGTTAGGGCGCACGACCACTGGTCGTGTGCCTCTGCTCGTGCGCGGCTGTCTTTCAGTTTCCAAAGTTCTGTCTCGGAAAATCGCACGAGTGCTGGCAACAGTGCGCACGACCAGTGGTCGTGCGACACTGATCGTGCGCAGTTGCTAGGTTTTCTGTCAGGTTTTCCAGGTTCGCTTCGCACGATCATTAGCCGATGAGTGCGCACGACCACTGATCGTGCGTCACTGATCGTGCGCTTTGTATATTTTCTATTGCTAGGCGAATTTAGATGGTTTCGAGTGCGGGAGTTTAGATACTCAAGTGGCAGGCAACTACTCGAGTTCTGGATCTTCTGCCTTGGTCGTTCGACTGTCGTCGAGCTCCGTATTCTTTAGTGGGCTTGTGGGTAGTGGTATTATTTTGGCGGCGAGTGAGGCTAGCTCGCTCAACGCCAAAGTTTAGGTAGGCACTGAGTGGGTTTCACTCAACGCCTAGTCGTGTTGGTTTATTTCAACACTCTTCCTTTACCTTGTATTTCATTTCCGAGTGGATTTCCAGTTGTATTTCTGGGTTTTCCTTGTCGGCCGTTTTCTTTATTTTCCTAAAGGCCGAATCATGGGTCGTGGTTAGTAGTGGTGGTTGTAACTCTTTATGGGGGTGGAGTTGAGTGATATAGCCAAGGCCACCCATGTTTCCTTGCTCCAGGTACGGGCTGGGCATGTCAGGTGGAAGGTCCCTTGTGTTTTCACGTGTTGACCCTCGAGCTTTTGACTTGGACATGGTGGATTGGGGGACTGCGTTTGCCTTCGATCCGGTTCCTCGTTGTTGCTTTTGCTACTATCACTTCCTACAGTTTAGGGTGTTAGAAGTTTCTTCTTTGGTAGTTTGCAACATTCTGGCTCTTGGTAGCCTAGTAGGCCCTGCAGGATGTGGTTCCTGGGCTGGGTCATTGCTGTTGCTTTGCACGTTGTGCATTTCTTGTGGTCCTGTTGTGGACAGTTGTGACTCTTTCTACTGCATATTTTTCTGTTACTTTGTCCTTTGGTTGACTCTTTCATGCAGTTTTTCTTTGTTTAGCTTGCTGAGGTATTCTGTTTTCTTTTGGAATACCCCAGGTTCTGAGCTGTAGCCAGTCTGGTGGCTAGTTGGAGGTGGTGTTGTTGGTGGACTCCCGGACCTTGGAGTTCTGTTTACCTTGTTAGTGAGGTTGTTTTCAGTACTCTCTTACAGACATATATTTGTGCTAGTGGGTTCGTGTCAGGTTGTTTGCGCCCACTGGTAGTTTTTACCTTGTACTAGATATATATACTATTGCTGCTACCATTTTCTGGAGATAGTCTACTTGCTCTGAGAAGGTTTTATGCTAGGTTGCTAGTTATTTTTAAACTATAATTGTTATTATAAATAAAGCTCATGATCAGCATGTTTTATAAAGCGTAATCACTATTTTTCCAAATCACGTATAAAGACCGTTTTCTTATATATTATATAAATTAAATGTAGGATCTTGCATAGCATGAGTGGTTCTCTTGGGACCCTTATGTGCTCCTTAGGATGACAAATCTAAATAAAGTATTTTTCCGCAGCATATTAATATAGTTTTTCATTTGTGGACTAGATGATCCACTGAGCCGAGGGATACAGACTCTAATCATAACTGATTTTCTATTCATTAAGCACATGATTTTCTTGCATAAAGATTGTAGTTGGTTTTGCCTGAACGTCAGCAGTTATCCCCTGCTTGACGTGGCATCATGACACGTGTTTTCTCTTACTCTGATAATTCTTAATTCGGAGAAAATGCGGGTTGTGACACCAACGGCCGCCACGATGCCGCTGAACTTGTCAAACCAAGCTCGAGGGCTCTGCTTGAGGCCATAGATTGCCTTATTCAGCCGGCATACTCGTGTCTCCCCCTGAGCAACATACCCAGGAGGTTGCTCCATATAGACGGCCTCCTGAAGATCACCATAAAGAAAGGCATTCCTTACATCCAGTTGGGAAATCGGCCAATCCTTACTTACCGCAACAGAGAGAAGGACCCGGATAGTGCTGAGACGAGCCACGGGGGAGAAGGTGTCAAAGTAATCAACCCCATAGGTCTGAGTAAATCCCTTAGCCACAAGGCGAGCCTTATAATGATCTACAGTGCCGTCTGGGCCAAATTTGACCACAAATACCCAGCGACAGCCAACAACATCAGTGCCGAAGGGAGGAGGAACAAGAGTCCAGGTACCTCGCTCAGTTAGGGACTCCATTTCCTCATCTATGGCCATCTTCCAATGAGGAATAGCAAGGGCCTCCTGGTTGGAGTGGGGTGTGGCAGTGGCAGAGATCTCCAGTGCAAAAGCCCTGCGAGAAGGGATAAGACGATCATATGAAACAACAGCAGCAAGGGGGTGTAGGGTACACGTCCGCACCCCTTTGCGAAGAGCTACAGGAAGATCAAGGTCAGTGGGTCCCTCGGCATCCGGAGCATCCGTGGCAGAGAGAGCTGGCCCTGGAGTAGAGAGCGATGGCGGCGGAGATGAGGGAGATGGTGGCGGAGAAGAGGGAGAAAGAGGCGGAGTGAGAGGAGTGGGTGGAGACGGTGTAGGGGTGGAGATCGCAGTAGGAGACGAGGGAACGAAGGGAACAGCAGGAGAATCAGAAGCTGCGAGAAGAGGAGAGGAGTCAGCCGAGAAGTAGGAGGTATTCTCAAAGAAGGTGACGTCAGCAGAGACGAACTACTTATGAAGGACAGGATCAAAGCAACAATAGCCTTTCTGAGTGGTGGAGTACCCCAGAAAGACACATTTGGTGGAGCGAGGGGAGAGCTTATTACGGGTGGCAGAAGGGGCATGCACAAAGGCAGTGCATCCAAAGATTTGGAGAGGGAGAGGAAATGGTTCCTTGCCCGGATACAGAATGGAGAATGGGGTCTTTCTGTGTAGAACCATGGAGGGAATGCGATTGATAAGGTAGCAGGCAAGGAGAATGGCATAGCCCCAATAGGAGCGAGGAACATGCATCTGGGTCATCAAGGTGCGAGCAACATCGAGGAGGTGATGATTTTTGCGTTCTGCCACACCATTTTGTTGTGAAGTATAGACACAACTAGTTTGATGAATAATCCCATTTTGCATGCAGAAGGCAGAAAAGTCATGACTGATATATTCTTTGGGATTATCAGATCGAAAACTTTAATAGAAACATTAAACTGAGTTTTGATCATGAGATAGAAGGACGTCCATACAGAGAATAATTCGGAGCGATCTTTTAACAGATACACCCACGTACAGCGAGAGAAATCATCAATGAACGTGACAAAATATGAACTACCCCAACCAATGGTAAGAGTAGGAGAAGGACCCCAAACATCGGAGTTGATGAGATCAAACGGACGGGTAGATCCACGAACGTGTTTTGGAGGGAAGGAGGAGCAGTGATGCTTGCCAAGCTGACAGGCCTCACAGGTTTGCGGAGGACTTTGTGGAGGAAGTTGGGGCAGAAGTTGACGAAGAAGACGTGGAGGAGCATGACCAAGGCGGAGATGCCATTGGATAAGATCTGTGGAGGTAGAGGAGAAGGTGGAGAAAATAGAAATGTTGTCTAAGAAGTATAGGCCGCCACTCTCAGTCCCAGTAGCAATCGTCCGTTAGGAGTCCGGATCCTGAAAAGAGCAAGAAGTAGAAGTAAATGTGACGGAACATTGTAATTGCTTGCACAGAGAGGTAACAGATAATAAGTTGCACGGGAACTTGGGCACGTAGAGAGTATCTGCCAAGCGAAGAGATGGAGTGACATGAACTATCCCCGTCCCATGGACCGATGAAGAAGAGCCATCAGCGAGAATAACCGGGGGCAACCGATCATGTGTTTCTAGGAGAGAAAAACACTGGAGACTGCCGGTCATATGATTAGTAGCACCGGTGTTGATCAACCATTTTCCTTGAGTAACAACGTGGGCACTAGCAGAAGACGTGACCACCGAGGCGAACGGATTTGAGGAGTATATGAAAGCCATGAAGGGAGGAACCAAAAACCTGCAGCGGTCACGGTGATAGCACACTAGCGGCAAGAAGGGCCATGACCAAGGTGCAGAGCAAGGCAAAGGGGAAGAAGAGGGAAGCATAAGCCGCGCGACTAAACCGGAGATCGCGGCGACTAACAAGCAGGAGCGGCTAAAGGAGGAGCCGCACAAAGGAGATCAGGCCGCTGCGACTTATAGACAGGTCGCGGGTACTAAGAGAGAGAGAGCGGCTAAGTAAGAAGGGCAGAGAGGCCGCCAAAACAAGGGAGAACTCGCGCGAACAGAGAGAAATCACCGCGGTTAGAAGAAAGAGAGCTGCAGCGGTCACGATGAAAGCACACCAGCGGCCAGAAAAGCCACAACCAAGCCGCAGAAACAAGCAGAGGGAAAGAAGTCGAGCGGCTAGGAAACAGCCCGCGCGAACAGTAGAAAGAGACACCACGCGAACAGAGAGAAGTCCGCTGGGAGGAGAAAATGGCGAACAAGGCAAACAGGTCGCGGCAACAGGCCGGGGCGACTAGAGAAGAGGAGCAGCTAGAACGGAGGGCGCGGCGACTAAGCACAGGTCGCGGCGAGAAGAAGGAGAAACAAAGCGGCCGCGCACACAAAGGGCAACGATAAGGAGGGAAATAAGCCGTGCGAACAGGGCACAGACCAAAAGAAACAAGCCGCGAGAACAGGTCGCGATAAGAAGAAGCAAGCCGCACGGACAGGTCACGCGGTCAGAGAGGGCGCACAGAATCAGGCGGAGAAAATTGAGTCCTCTGATACCATGTTAGAATCGAACTAAAACAAGCCGGAAACGGTTTAAACTGAAACTTTATTATCAGAAAAAGGTATCTATTACAAAGGTATGCCCTCCCTTATATAGAATGGAGAAGAGATGAGAGAATACAAATAAGATATATGGGACTAAAAAAATATAGGACTAGGCGGACTATACATAACAAACCGCACAAGCCGCGCGGTTAGACAAAAGGGCTAACCGCACGACTATTACCAGAGAGAAAGAGAGATCGCAAGGGGAGACCGATAGACCTCCCGGTCTCCAAGCCGGCTGAGACAAACAGCTAGACCGCTCGGCTACCAGACAGCAACAACACATCAACCAACCTGCTGAAGGGAAACCGCAAGACCGCCCGGTCTTCAACCCGCCAAGACAGACCGCCAGACCGCTTGGTCACCAACTTTAACACTACCCAACCCTACCTAGACCCTAGGGGAGTCTAATGGGTCACCAAGGACCCATTGATTGCAACTCAAAAGGTCAAATTGACCTAGGTCAACCTTAGTCTAGGTTAGGTCAAACCTAACTCAAATGGGCTAACCTAAGCTCAAGCCCTCTTTCCATTTAGGCTAACCTCATTTCCATGACGAATATAGGCTAGTGGGCTGCCAATAGGCTGGAGTGGTCAGCAAGGTCAACCTTGATGACTCGGAGAGATAAAACTTCAACTCCTCTTTAATGGAGGATAGAGAAATGGTGAAAGAGAGTCATTCATGGCCAAGGAGGCCAAGGGCCATTCCTCATTGGCTGATCGAACTCCCCATTCAATCTAGGAAGACCAGGGGGCCATTTTTGTCGTTGTTCATGGCTAGAATAGTGCTGACAAGCCATGGCCGAATTCAAGCTTCAAGGCCATTAATGGCTTTGAATCTTAAACCACTTAACTCTCCCCATTAAGGGCTTGAATCAATTTCTATAAGGGAGAGGAAGAGTTCTCAAACATTTTTCGACCTATTCATGCCCAGATTCACCCCCCATGCCATTGCCAAAATTTGCATTAAGGTGGACATTAATGGCCACTTCAAGCTTGGCCCCTCCCCTCCCCTTTTTTACTCACCTAAAAGCATCCCTGGATCCAGGGAAAACTTTCCCACACCTTACCCAAAGGAGACAAGCGAGTTCATTGTGTTGTTGTAGAGCTCCGACGAGACCTCTATCACCAATGGCATCCTGGCGATCGACGCGTCTCCAGGCCACAAGCAAGGTCATCCCCTTCTTCTTCTCCTATGGGTAGATCATAGGGATCATTTAGAATAAAAATCGGGCTCAATTGAGCCCGATCGAAGCTTTGGTTTTCATAGTTTTTCCGTCAAAAATTCACCTATCGGGATCGCCGGAGAAGGCCCCTCCGGCGGCCGTGTCGCCGCCAATCGATGGCCACCACTTCGTCGGAGGTGGTGGTGTTGGTGGTGGTGGCCGGCCAGGGAGGCGGCCGGGTGGCCGGCAGAGGCAGATGGAAGTCGGCCCAGGTTCGGGCAATCCAGGCCCTTGGCTGGAGGAGGAAGACGATCCAGCAGTCGTCGGATCTTGCATCAAGATCAGTGCTGATCATTTTAATCATTTAATTTTAATGTATTTTTGTATCATAACAACAGACACATTAGAAAATTAATTAAAAATACTTATAGGCCCCTTATGAAAAAGATTTCAACATGAAAATTGTAGATATGAGAGTCTACTTTATTTTTAAATTGATTTCAATCAATTTGGGTAATTGTTCTGACCACAACACTCATTTTGGTGCAACCTATACCTAGGAGTGACCAGTCACAAAAATTATTTCCCACACCAAACCACTCACCCAAATACCTTTAAATTTATGGCATAGGCTTTTCATAACCTTCCCATCATACTGTCCAAATATCAGAAATTTTGGATAATATTTTTCTATAGTTTTGTGAATAATTTAATAAATCATATGGAATTTAATTAGGTGCCTTAAACTCCTCAAAAACCTCCAAAATTTTGGTGGGTGATTTTGGGGGATAGTATAAGGCTCCATATTTATTTTTATCACTTTTGGTGATGGTTTAGGATGGAAACAAGCAAACCCTAAGTTGGCTCAATAAGGGGTAATTAGGCCATAGTACTTTTTGTGAGTTTAAGTGGTTAAATCACCTCAACAGAGGCTGAAACTTTGTCCACTGGTTTGTTATGACCTTGGACACCCTCCCATGGAAGATGGGGTGGATTAGGGTAGATTTGCCCTAGGATCCAAGACCAAACCCTAGGGTTGGTCTTTAAGGGTTTGTGAAGGGCATGTGGACAAATGCCCTTGTATGGATTTGAAATTTTGTGGAGTGGGCTCTAGGGTAGCTAAAGTCCTCTGGTAAAAATCTTAAAGGATTTGGAGATGGATAAACCCCTCAAAACCCTAACCCTGTATTAGCTCTAATTAATTATGTTTTCATTATGACATCAATATCCATTACATGATTATGAAATTGGGGCAGAGTGAGTTTTAGACCATTATGATTATACAGGAATTTTATTGTAATTTTTAGATGTAAATTTCGAGTACTTACTTCACAATTAAGTATATAAATACAAGAATATGATCAATAATATATTTAGAGCTCCATTTTTATTGGAAAATTATGAAACTTGGGGTCAGTTTGTTTCGGCGGTGGCAGTGAGAAAATGAGTTGTGAGAATGGAGCTGTGGAAATAGAGCTGTTGGAAAGGAGCTGTTCAAAATGACAAACCAGTTTGGTAAAAAAGCGGTGACAGAGCTGTTCAGAATGAAGAAAAAGTTTGGTAAAATAGCGGTGGCGTTTCTATTACATTTAATTATAATTAATATTTATTATAAATTTAATTTATTATTAATAATAATCATATTAATAAAATTAATACTAATCAGTTATGATTATCATAATATAATAATAATAATAATAATTTAATTTAATAATATAATAATAATAATCATAAATTTAATAAAATCACAAACATAGGACTTAGGTTGCCCAAAAATTCCGCGGTTGCTGGAGGGTCCAAAACACGGGAGGGGGGCATGGCAGAAATCTTCACGGCGGTGGAGCCCTACGGGAGGGGGGTGCCGATTCTCTCCGGCGGGAGGGAGTAATGGAGAAAGAGCTTCGGAGTCCATGGCTGTGAGGAAGGGGGAGGAAAGCCGCCTGGTTTCTCTGTTGCGGTGGGAACGATGACCATGGCAGAAAACTTGATGGCGGCCCGGCTCCTGCAGGGAGGGGGGACTGGATTATCTCCGGCGGGAGGGGGTAATGGAGAAAGTGCTCCGGCGTCCAGGGCGGTGAGGAAGGGGGAGGAAAGCCGCCTGGTTTCACTATTGCGATCGGAACGCGGCGTTGAAAAGTAGCTTGGAGCTCCGGTCGGAAAGCTCCGATCATGACGGAGATTTACTCCTCCGATACTGACGCAACGCCGATTCAAACAGGCTGAATTTTTTTTTCTCGTTCCGTCCGGACCGCAATGGAGCTTTAACGCCTAAACAAACTGACCCTTGATCAGTAGTGTTCCTAGGTTAATATGCTCATATGAGAATTTTATTACAATTTTTAAATGATTAATTGTTGTACTTAGTTCATTAATCTATTAACTTGGATTATTATGAGAAAATTAAATTTAGAGTTCATTATTCACTGATAAATTATGAAACTTGACCTGGAGTGTTTATATGTATTCATGTTCATCCTTGAAGTTTCTCAGAATTTTTTGAAGTATATTGGCAGTACTTGTCTCTTTAATTTGGTTAATGTAGGTTATGTTCAAAAATTATGTTTAGAGGTTTAAGTCTTACTGAAAATTTGGAGACCTTGAATTTATTGATAAGTAGTTGTCTTGTATTTATCATAATTTTGTGGAACATTTTGCATGCCTGAAAATAGTACTTCATGTTCAAACTAAGGCATTTAGATTTCTTAGGAAATTAAATAAATTATCAATTAAATTAGGAAAATTATAAACTTCTGGATTTAGGCTAATCATGTCATGATAGACCTCCAATAAATATTATAGGGATTTTGGATAATAATTTGAATTACCTCTCATTGTATATATCATATAGCTTACGATGGTCTGCGTTTAGTAAAAACTGCAGAAATCATAATATGATGCAAAATGAACCTAGGGAATTGGGGCATTAGTGTATTGATATGGTAAGTAGAATGAGTTCATCATCGGGAGTCGTGATGAGGAGTGAGAGGTTGGACTAGTGTTAAGAGGTTCTCGGGGACGATGAAACATCATCTTTCCCGTGGAGAGAGAAAGAGTCAAAATATACTAGGATTAGATAGAGTACAACATTTAAGGGATCTGGATTTGGGTAATAACCAATAATAGTAAGTGGCTTGCAAAAGGGAACGATGGGCTTCAACTACCATCATAGTTCCTAGTGCCCTTTGAGAGCCCTTCACGGGGAATACTGGGGGCAGTCCTGGGCTAACCTAAACAGTAGGAATAATAAACTTCAAGAGAAACTAGAATAACTAGGGTTTCACTTCTCACACCCCGGTGTCTCGGGAAGTTAGTTTGACTAGGATGTCCGGGGAGCTTAGGCTCGGTGGTTGATACATAAAGGTTGCATGTGCACACAAAAAATAAGGTGGTGGATCTTCGGTATTGGACGGTCTTTCACACCGACGTCGGTACGTTGATTCGGCAGTATGGGACACTTGGCCAGGTAAAGTCTAGTGGATATGTCCAGCATAGTACGTGGAGACTCTAGGTTGTGTCCTTCTAGATTCGTACGTAAGGGCTAGGCCAGGTAGTGTGGATGCTGTCCTAGGAGTGGGGGGCCCAACCCACTATCTCTGTTTGCCACTATGGAGGTTCCTGGGAGTGAAGCTAGCTGATCAAATAGGGGGAACTAAAGGTCTGTGCGCATAGAGTTGTATGTGTTAGTTGCACTGCATGGACATAAACATTAACCCACATAACATAGCATTGCACACCATGGCATCATCATTAAACCCTTACCCCTAAAGTATAAATTGATATGGGACAGTTTATACGTTAGGCCTTGCAAAATGACCCCTTAGCATATAGGCTTGTGTGGGCAAGTCTATAAGTTAAGGTTATGCTTTATAATATCTTTTGTACTGCTTACAACTGACACCCTATCGTATAAATAGGAATGGGACTATTTATGGGATTGGAACCCTGTAGAAGATCCCTTGTCTTATGTGTTCATTTCGGCAATCATATAAGTCAAGGTTCCATATTTCATTTTTGATATGTTGAATCACTTACTGCTTATTCTACCTGATATATAGAACTTCTAGATTAGCTCCATCGTCACCTGCCATTTTGTACTCTCCACTTTCATAGCTTCCCTTTCCTTCTCCCTGCCCGGTACCTAGAAGCCATGGGGGGGAGGGGTAGGGGATGATAAGGCTTAGTCTTTATGACTAATGGTTTTCGGACCACAATATTATAGGGGATCCGGATGGGAGACGGGGACTAGCAGCACAGGGAACAGCACCAGCGGAGTATGGTGCGCATGGAGGTGGGCCAGTCTAGTATCGAAGCACCAGTGACCATCTCCGTGAGTGATTAGTCTTTCTTATAGATTTTGCGAGAGATTGTAGTGAGTATCTGATGTACCGGTCTTAAGCCCGTTTATATTTCATTTGTACTGTTATATTGCAGTACTATCTCTTTTCTAAATTTATGGACTTGTTGTGATTTCTCATTTTTATATAATATTTGTGGACTCAATTTTTTCAGTTTATGATTACTACTCACTCTTTGAAGATCGTAAAGGCCGGCAGAATCGGCGTTTTGTAGTGGCGGCCATCCCGAGTGTCGGTGCCACCGCAAAACGGCAATTCTAGGCATAACACCCCGGGATTTTAAAAAGAAAAAAATGGGGTCTTACAACAGGCATGTCCAAATCTGTGTCCTTCTCCGTATGTGTCGGGCTATGTATACTGAGCAATATGGCTTGGGACACGGGCATGTCCGAAGCCGTGTCGGGCACACGGCTTGTGACACGGGCGTGTCATAGGGCCGTGTCCTGTTCGGGCATGACGGTTTCGGCATCGATTGAGGCACACGGCCTGTGACACGGGCATGTCCAGGGTGACACTAGCATGACCATGGTTGACACGGGGGTGTCTGAGACCGTGTCCTATTCTTAGATCGATGATTTCTCTTATGATTGTGAGACACAGCCAGTGATATAAGTGTGTCACAAGCCGTGTTCGGACCCAAGAAGTTCATTTTAAAGATGAATCAAGGCAGTTCGTTTTATTTAAGAGGGATCCGACGGCCCAGAATCCCTCTTGTTGGTATAAGGCCGGGAAAAGAGGGTTTAGACCTCATTTCCTTTAGTCCTTTCTCTTTTTAAGAGGTAGAGAGAGGGGAGAGAAAATGGAGAAGGAGGAGGAGGAATCTCGCCATTGTTAAAGCGTCGGAGCTCCGAATCGCGAACCGAGTCCAGATCCGCGGAGGAGAGTCCATTGCTTGTTTTTATCCGGCTAGTTTTCAATGGCACAAAAGCGAACCTCTAGGGTAACGATTCTCTACTTGGACAGTGAAATCCTCTTCCTTTTTATATAGGAAACTCTCTCCCATGAGTGGGCGGTGAGTGTGAGGCATTCCTTCGGGTACATATGGTTTATCCCGTAGTTTAGCATGTAGAGTTCGGAATCCAAGTATGGACGTAGGCATGGTGTGTGAAGCCTATCTGGACATGTTGTTATGGATCGATGATGTTTTCATTATGCTTGTATTGCCAGAGAAGACTTCATGCCGTTTGTTTTTTTGGGGTTTCTACTTGATAGATTGCAACATGGAGCCTTGGGGACTAACTCCAAGTTGCACCCGGAAAACTGGGCAGAAGCACATTTCTGCCATCTTGGTGGCCTGGGAGACAACCTTGTACATAACCAGGTTATCTAATATTGTTTGATCGGTACTTCGGGACTCGGGGAAGCTTGACCTGCGCCGATGACTTAAGTTGACATGGCGATGTGAGCAACAGGTTGAGTGGAACCGTACCTGCTCTATGTGGTTCGGTTAAAGAGACCTAAGGTACATGGAACTTACCGATGGCATAGAGGGCGGGTCTTAGGCTTCGGCCGAAAAAGACTTATATGCTCACTATGTTTCCGCCCTTGGGCGGTGGTGGACCGAGTTCACCATGAATGTGCCCTGAGAGCAAGGGGTGTGTGGTCGTGCGTGCATATGCCTGTGGTGAAGTGTGCTTAGATTGTACTTTCACTATCATATTTGGTTATACTAATAAAATGCAGGGAAGGAGCACCGCCGCCCCGATTAAGGAGCAGGGTCGTTATAATTTGGTCAGCTTTAGCTGACCGTTGCTTTGTTTTGCCACCATTCGGTGGATTGTTCATATGCAGGAACAGGTGAGCCTAGTGGCAAATAGCGGGCTGAAGCCCTTATTATTGTGCTGGCCCTCGAAGGCCAAAGCAAAGTGTTTTCTTTTAATACTGTCATGTATAGCCGGCCTGCATTCCGAAGTATGTAAAACACTTATTGTTTAAGCAAACTATTGTAAGGCCTTAAGGCCAAATCTATTGTGTATGTTCTTTCATTCCTATTTGTGATGTAGTGAACATTCATGTTTTTTACTTATGGGTTCTTATAACTATTTTAAAAGCTTCCGCTAGAATGCTCTGAGTTAGGATGCGTATTCCTTTAGCAGTAATTTGGTATTAATACGTAACTCCACCAACTGTCTGTGGTATATGGCGTGGGGCCCCGACCGGACCTTCTGTTATATCCCATGTGACGGATGGGGGTGTTACATGTAACAACTCCTGTTACCCCGGATGCAGCACCGGTCATACTGGGCAGAGGAGCCAGGCAGGCAGAGCTATTGGCTAAGATAGTGGTTGTTAGGTAGGGAGACTGACAGATGAAGTACTTTCTAAGCTTCCATCCTCCAACATTTAAGGGAGTCGGCATTCCGACCAATGCAGAGGACTGGTTGGCGAGGATTCAGGAACTTCTAAAGACGAAAGAAATGCCAGAGGGAAAGAAGTCACAGTTCGAGACCTTCATGTTGGAAGGCGACACTATGTTATGGTGGGTGAGCCATAGTGGCCACCAGTCTCCTGGACGCACCTCGTCCATGGAAGGGATCGGGGATGCATTCTTAAAGAAGTATATCCCTTCATCGACAAGGTTAGCCTTTTAGAGACAGTTTCCTCACTTGGTGCAGCGTGATAAGACTGTGGATGAGTACGTTCAACAATTTACTTGTTTTGTTCGTTATATGGGAACGACCATGGCTGATGACGGGGAGAGTGACAACCTCTTCTACCATGGGTTGAGAGAAAATTCTAGACAACCCCTTATAGCTATGAAGAATGCGGGTTTCAATGAGTTGATTGAGGCTACTAGGATGTTGGAAAGTGATATGGAGTGAACCCAACATCGTAAGGGGCTTGCAATCAAGTAGGGAGAGGGAAAGCCTTCTCAATCGCAAGGGAAGTCAGAAGGGAGTAAGTGGAATAAAAAGCTTCATCCCTTCAGGTCTTGGTAGAAGAGCAGTATAACATCAGGGGGATCTCGCTTTAAGGGACCACCAACATGCTTCAAGTGTGGCAAGTCATGTAACACCCCCATTCATCGTATGGCATATAAAAGAAGGTCCAACTGGAACTCGACGCCATATACCACGGAAAGTCGGAAGGGTTACAGAATAATACCAAAAACTCAACTACTCGTCCTAAACACAGAGCATTCTAGCGAAAGCTTTTAAACAGTTTAAGAGAACCCAGAATTTGCACAACAAAGGCATGAATGTCCACTATACCACAGGAATGAAATACATAAAATACACAAAAGAGTACATGGCCTTAAGGCCTTACAAATGTTCACTTGACAATATAATATTTTACATACATCGGGTCACAGGCCGACAACACATGACAAAAGTAAAACGACGGTTTGCTTAGCCTTCAAGGGCCAGCTCAGCAACTTGGGCTTCAGCCCGCTACTTGACGCTTGGTTCCGCAGCACCTGCAAGCAACATTCCACCGCACGGTGGCAAACAAAGCAACGTTCAGCTAAAGCTGACCAAATTATAATGACCCCGCCCCTTACTCGGGACGGCGGTGCTCCTTCCCTGCATATCATTAGCCCATCTAAATAGTAAAGTGCAAATATATATTTTGCCACAGGTGTAGGCTCTCTCGGCCAAACATCCCGTGCACTCAGGGCACATTCTCGGTGAATCCGGTTAATTCCGTGGCTTCACCACAACCCTTAGGATGGAAAACATTGTGAGCATTTTTGAGTCTTTTCGACCGCAGTTCAAGACTCCCGACTATTCCAACGGCCAGTTCCACTTTAGGGCCTCTAGCACCGAACCGCAAAACCCAGGTCTGTTTCCACCCGCCCATTGCTCATGCCACCTAGTCACTTTAAGACGTACGCGCGGGCCAAGCTTCACTCGGAGCCTAAAACATTTCAAAACAACACATAACCTAGTTATGTTCAAGGCTGGCTCACCGGCCGCCAAGTTAGCAGAATCACGTTTCCACCTAGTTTTTCGGGTGCGCCTTGGAGTTAATCCCCAAGGATCCCTGCTGCAATATACCGCGTAGAAACACAAAAACAACGCACAGAGTCTTCTCAGGCTATTCATGCAATCCAACATCACCGATCCATACAAACACATCCGGGTAGGCTTCACACACAATGTATATGCCCGTACTTCGATTCCGGACTCTAAACAAGGGGGACTTCACATATCTACCCCAAGGAATACCGCGCACTCACCGCACACTCGCGGGAGCGGGTTTCCAATGCAGAAAGGAAGAGGACTTCACATGTCCAAGTTGAGAATCGTTACCCTTGAAGTCTGCTTAGGCGCCATGAAAAACTAGCTGGATGAAAGGCTTCGCAAGGGAATTCTCTCAACGGATTTGGTCTCGATTCTCACTTTCGTGCTCCAATGCTCCGCCAGCGGTCGGATTCCTCCCTTCCTTCTTCCTTGCTCTCTCCTCTCTTTAACTTCTTAGAAAGAGAGAGTTTTGGATGAAATGTGGAATTAAACCTCTAATATCGGACTAAACACAAGCAGGAACTCATCTGGGCTGTTAGATCTTATTTAAAGAAAACGAACGGCTCAGATTAGCCTGAAATTCCTTAATCCTGGGCCGAACACAGCTTTGCACACGGCCGTGTCCCAGGTCGTGTGCCTCGATCCAGCCACTAATATCGAGCATAGAAAATGACACGGGTTGGGACAAGCCCGTATCCCAACCTGATATGCCCGTGTTGGGTCCTCGACACACCTGTGACTAGGGGCCGTGTCACAAATAACTGCCACGCCAACCGTCACATCGCTTGGTGGACACGGGTGACGACACGCCCGTGTCAGACATGACACGCCCGTGTCACATAGTACACGCCCGTTTTTCGGGCCGTGTCTCTCAGTCGACACAGGACCAAACTTCCAGAGGAGTACACGTCCATATGATACGCCCGTGTCACATGTCGTGTGCCTGACACGCCCTGTGACATGCCCGTGTCACAGGCCGTGTTCGAGCACTCAACGCTCGTCGACCTTAACTCGATAACTTGAGCACAACACTCCCTATGACACGCCCGTGTCACAGTCCGTGTTCACCCTTCCAAGACACAAACTTGGCTCAAAAGACCGCCTGATTCACTTCTGAGTTTCGGGGCATTACATATCTCCCCCCTTAAAGAATTTCGTCCACTAAATTATGTAAAAGTACACAAAACAACTTAAAGATTACCTGCGTGGAATAATTCAGGGTATGCTTCCAACATAGTCTGCTCTCGTTCCCAAGAAAGCTCCTCTCGTCCGCAGTTATCCCAACGGACTTTAACCATTCGGATTTCCTTATTGCAGAGTCGTTTGACTTCAAAGACTTCAATGCAAACAGGCTTGACCTTGATCGTCAACCCATTATCAATCGGCACTTGATCGACCGCAAAAACCTGAGAAGGCTCTTGTACCACCTTCCGCAATATTGAAACATGGAATACATCGTGTAGCCCACGCAATTCCACTGACAACTTCAATCGATACGCTGCTTTGCCAATCTGCTCCAAGATCTCAAACGGTCCAAGGTATCTCGGACTCAGCTTCTTCAATCATCGAATCTGCGAGACACCCTTAAATGGCTTGATTTTCAAGTACACCCAATCGCCAACACTGAACTCCACATTCCTATGCTTGGCATTATATTATTTGCCTGTCTGTCCTGGGCGATCTTTAACCATTCCTGAATCGTACGTACCATTGAAGTGACGTCTTCCACTGTCTGAAATTTATATAACTTTGACTCGCCTGTCTCTAACCAAGACAACGGCGTGCGACACCTTCTCCCATAAAGTGCCTCAAAAGGCGCCTTTCCAATGCTCGCTTGGTAACTGTTGTTGTAAGCAAACTCTACCATGTACGGGCTATCTTCCCACTGCTTTCCGAAATCCAAGACGCACATGCGAAGCATGTCCTCCATCAGCCTGTTGACCCTTTCAGTCTGACCATCCATCTGTGGATGAAAGGCTGTGCTGAAACTCAACTTAGTTCCCAACAACTTATACACTAGCCTCCAGTCATTTGACGTGAAGCATCCATCTCAGTCACTAACAATACTGCGTGGCACACCATGTAACCGTACAATATTATCCACATAGAGCTTGGCTAACTTTTCCAACGAATCTTCCTTCCTATTTGTGATGAAGTGTGACACCTTTGTCAATTTATCTACGACCACCCAGATGGCATCATTTCCCCTTTGCGACCTTGGCAAACCATGCACAAAATCCATGGAAATGTCGTCGAACTTCCATTCTAGGATAGGCAAGGACTTCAAGAAACCTCCGGGCTTCTGGCACTCTGCCTTCACCAAGGCACAAGTTTGGCACTTCGCCATATAAAGTGTTATATCCTTCTTAAACCCTGGCCACCAAAACAACTTCCTCATGTCCCTATACATCTTCGTGCTCCCCAGGTGGATTGATTACTTGGTATGATGAGCCTCATACAGCAACTCCTCCCGAAGGTTATCCGCACTTGGGATGCATAGGCGACCATCCTTCCTTAGTAGCCCATCTTTAGCCACAAATTGGGAATTTGACCCATCCAACGATTCATCCAAGATTTGCTTCATACTGCTATCCTGAACCAAAGCCCGCCGAATCCTATCAGCTAGGTCATACTGCACCTCCGTCCAACACAAAATTGCCTCGGCACCAGCCTACTTGTCAATGCAGGAGATCTCCAAAGCCTCTAAATCACGGACCAAACTCTCATCATGCACCGCCAACCAGTTGGCTTGCACAGGTGCCCTATGACTCAACGCATCCGACACTGCATTTCCTTTCCCAGACACATAATGTTTTTTGAAAGTGTAGTCCCCCAGGAACTCCATCCACCTTCGTTGCCTCATGTTCAAATCCTTATGATCTAACAAATACTTCAGGCTTTTATGATCGGTGTAGATATCGACCCTCACACCGTAAAGATAGTGCCTCCACAGCATTAGAGCAAATATCACGGCCGCTAGCTCCAAGTCATGGACCGGATAATTTCTCTCATGAACCTTCAACTGTCATGATCCATAGGCTATTACACTCCCATGCTGTAGCAGAATACAGCCCAAACCACTGCCCGAAGCATCACTATAAATTTCAAACCCTTCAGACCCACTCGGCGAACGCAAAATAGGCGTCATGACCAACCGCCTCTTCAATTCTTAAAAAGCCTGTGCGCACTCTAGCGTCCACACAAACTTTTGATCCTTCCTTGTCAGCGTCATGAGTGGTAGCGCTATCCGCGAGAAGTTCTCCACGAAGCGCCTATAGTAGCCGGCTAGCCCCAGAAAGTTCCGGACTTCCGCCACCGTAGTCAATACTGGCCACTCCTGAATCGCCGCTATTTTCGCCGAATCCAACGTTATGCCTTCACCACTAACAATATGACCAAGGAACGCGATTGAGGATAACTAGAACTCACACTTGGAGAACTTAGCATACAACTGATTCTTCCTCAACATCTCCAATATCATATGCAGATGTTTGTAGTGATCATCCTCACACCGCAGTACACCAAGATGTCATCGATAAATACTATCACGAAATGGTCCAGGTACTCTCTGAACGTCCTGTTCATCAAATCCATAAACACGGATGGCTCATTGGTCAACCCAAATGGCATGACCGTAAACTCGTAATGCCCAAACCGCGTGTTGAACGCTGTCTTTGGGATGTAACTATCTCTTATCCTTAGTTGGTAGTATCCGTATTTTAGATATAGCTTCGAATATATCGTTCACCCAACCAACTGATCAAATAGATCATCGATCCTTGGGATCAGATACTTATTCTTTTCCGTAAGCTTGTTCAACTCCCGATAATCAATATAGAGTCGCAAGCTCCCATCTTTCTTCTTAACGAAGAGGACCGGTGCGCTCCGAGGCGACGAACTTGGACGCACATACCCTTGCTCTAACAATTCTTACAGTTGCACCTTCAACTTCGCCATCTCCTTAGGCGCTATCCGATACGGAGAGCGTGACACCGGTTTGGCACCCGGCACCAGCTCAATTGTAAAATCAATCTCCCGCTGAGGAGGGGCTCCCAGGAGATCGTCTGGGAATACATCAGGATACTCGGACACAACTGCAATACTATCAAGACTAGGTTTAGGCATTGAAGCCTGCACTGAAATGAAAAACAGCTCAGCCCCAGACTGAACTTCCTTAATCACCTGAAGAGCCGACATAATAATCTTGCTCGACCCTTTTATACCCACAAATGTAGTCTCCTGATCAGTATTCAGTCCCAACTTAACCTCCTTTCGGTTGCAATCAATGCATTCTCACTGCTCCGAGAGCCAGTCCATTCCAAAGATTACATCGAAATCCACTAACGGCAGCACTGACGCTTGCAAATCAAACTCTTGATCCCAGATCCGCAACTTAACCACGCAGACTCTATTCGCACGCATTGAGCACCCATTGGGCAACAACAAATCAAACTTGTCTTTTGCCATCGAGGAAGGAACTCCGATGTGCAATACGAATCTTTTAGATAAGAAGGAATGCGAAGCTCCCGTATCAAACAAGGCTCTCGTCGGACTATCGAAAACTAACACAAAGCCTAGCACCAAGATTTAAAAGCTAACATGTAAAAAGGTAACGACTACAAAAGCTAAACAGTAAATATTTAACTCATACCTGTCACCATATCATCTTGCTTAATGGCCTCTTGCAGGCCAAGGTTGTAAACTCTAGGCTGGGCTGGAGCATGGTGGGATGCAGCCGACTCTGCCGCCTTCCCCTTTTCCTCATAAGTTGCTCCAGTCCTCTTCCCGGACTTTGCACGTCCGCTCCTACACTCACGTGCAAAATGCCCTACCTTTCCACAATTGTAGCACATTCCTGGGACTCGACTTGAGTTTGCCACCATCACATCAGACGAAGGGGCTGAACTTGAAGTCTTCTGCTTCTTGTTCCATCTGCAAAAACCAGACTTTGAACTTGACATTTTGAACTCTTACCTCTTTTCCCCTGGCTCCTTCTTCTCTTGAACTATCTTCGCGACCCTTTCCAGAGACCGAGCCGCATTAACCAAGGCTAGGAAGCCATGTGCTTTAGGCCCAGCGGGGAGTAGCTATAGGTCGCCCCGTAGGCCCTCATAAAATTGGTTGGTCTTCCGCTCTTCTTCAGTAAACATAGCACCAGCAAAACGACCTAACCGAGTAAACTCGGGGAGATACTCATCCACGCTACTCGCTCCCTGAGTCAATCCAAGGTACTTATTCTCCATTTCAAGCTTCTGGGCAAAAGGTAGGTATCTAGCCAAGAACAACCTTGAGAATTCCTCCATCAATACTTCGGCAAGTTTCCTTCCCACTAAGAGATGAACCTCCAACTCGTCCCACCACATCCTTGCCTCACCAGCCAATAGGAAGGTTGCTATTATGGTCTTCTGCCACTCCACAGTTTCTATGGCGGTCATGACCCTCTTTATCATAGAGATCCAATCCTAAGCTTGAGTTGGCGTTCCCATCCCGTCAAACATCGGAGGATTAAAGCTCATCACATGCTTGAGCTGTTTCTTCGTGGCTCTCCTTGGTGCTACTGAATCAACTACCACACATTCTACCACTCCCGGCTCTGCCACTCTAATCAGTTCTTGCTCATTAGCAGGTGGTGCGGGATGTACTTGTTAGGCATTGATCATAGCAAAGACTGCTTCAGCCACCAATCTGATGGTTTCTGCTGAAGGAGGTGTTGTAGGCACGTCAGTCGGTGCACTACTTTCCGCCGATTGCGGACGTTCCGATTGCCCAGCACCGCTCCTAGGAACCTATAATAGCATAAACCCTTGATTAGGCGACACACAAATTGCTAAAAGCAATCACTAGAACACTCAGGTTTCTCAAAATAAGTGTACTTTTTCATTCCTAAGTGGACATTCATGGGTTCTTTTATGGTATAATGATGACGCACATACATGAGCTCACCACCCCTTAAAAGAATTTGCCTACGAATTCAAATATAGACGACCGACACCCTAGTCTGATACCAAATTGTAACACCCCCATCCGTCGTATGGCATATAACAGAAGGTCTAGCTGGAACCCGACGGCATATACCTCGGACAGTCGGAAGGGTTACAGAATAATACCAAAAACTCAACTACTCGTCCTAAACACAGAGCATTCTAGTGGAAGCTTTTAAACAGTTTAAGAGAACCCAGAATTTGCACAACCACGGCATGAATGTCCACTATACCATAGGAATGAAATACATCAAATACACAAAATAGTATATGGCCTTACGGCCTTACAAATGTCACTTGACAATATAATGTTTTACATACATCGGCTCACAGGCCGGCCACACATGATAAAAGTAAAATGACGGTTCTCTTGGCCTTCGAGGGCCAGCTCAACAACTTGGTCTTCAGCCCGCTACTTGGCGCTTGGTTCCGCAGCACCTGCAAGCAACATTCCACCGCACGGTGGCAAACAAAGCAACGTTCAGCTAAAGCTGACCAAATTATAATGACCCCGCCCCTTACTCGGGATGGCGGTGCTCCTTCCCTGCATATCATTAGCCCAACTAAATAGTAAAGTGCAAATATATATTTCTCCATAGGTGTAGGTGTTGGGTTTCTCTATGAAGATGACATAACACTTGTGCACGCAGCGGAAGTAATAAAAAACAAGAACAACCCAAAAGAGATTGGGATCGGGCCATGAATATTGAATTAAGAAGTTGACAAACAACTAGGTCAAAGTTACCTTTCCGGTGTTGAGTCAAAACTCAACAGAGATGCTCCAAGCTTTGAGTCCTTGTCGGTGGCGAGTTCTACATAGAATAGTGTCTACGTCTCTGCAGAAATCCACACGAGCGGGAGAACACCGAGCTTCGTCGCACGAAGGATCGTGAAGGAGATCAACTGCACCTTGCACTTCCACGGACTGCTAGGTCCGTTCCAAGAAGAGCAACGCCGGCAACTATCGTCGGATAGGAGGTGGTCGGCGGAGCGAACGAGGCGGCAGAATGCTTCCGTCCCGCGGGGTTCAGGAATCGGCAGATCGGCATAACGACGGAACGCTTCCGTTGGGTTCGATTCGGCGGTAGGAGAACTCACTCGCCTAATTCCAAAACCCTAAGTACTTATTTATACCAAAGGTATAAACAGATCTAAGAGTATCGCTATCCGCAGACCACACAACATAGGTTTTCAGAATCATTTGCCGGGAATGAGTTCCAGGTTCGGTGAGAATCCGATTAAGATTCGGCGAGAATCAGCAGACAGAATCGACGAGAAACATCTGCAGATTCGTCAAGAATCGAGGATGGAATCGTCGAGTATCACCAATCGCCGGGAATCCAACAATTCGATTCTCGATGAATTCGTCGAGAGTCAGCGAGTCATACTCGATGATTCTCGACGAATCATTCGCGACGAATGATTCTCGACGAACTCGTCGAGATTCGGCGAGTCATACTCTACGATTCTCGAGGAACTCGTCGAGAGTCGGCGAGTCATACTCGACGATTCTCGACGAATCTCCTTGGCAACATTTTCCTGACCCCCATTCTGTATGGTGATTGGTAACTCTTACCAACACAGTCAATCTTCCAACTTCTCCACATGCTCTTATGTGCGACTCTGCAGGCTCATATCGCGTTGGCAGTGAGATTACATGTTTGACCACTTCTAGATCACCATGGTAACTCCAACAGTCTCCCACCTGATCTTGAAAGTATCAAACCAAAAACCTCACAAACAATGAGCGGCATCTATTAATGCATCATTGCTACCCAAGCAATAAAAGTTCATAACTCATAAGCCTTTATGAACAATGTTCAAGCGTTGTCTTTGTCCCTTTGTCCCTTACATCCGGAAAGAACTAGAGGCATGGAGTGTGTCACCCTCATATTTGCTCAATCCAAGTTTCTTGATCTAGAACGGACTTCCAGAGAATGGTGAGTCCAATATCACATATTGACTCAACCAAGCATGGCCATGCATTTCTCAGTCCAGTTCCATCAAGGGGCCCATGGATGCAACTCCTGTCACATAGGAGGACAAATCCCATATCTGCTCACACACAAACACCCAAATAATTCGTAACGTGCCCAACAACCACCCTTATCATCAACCTTTCTAAAGGAAGACTTTAGATGGCATCAAAGCACGCTCTTCCTCACTTGATGAATGTTGTGACTTCAGGTCAAAGGACCACAACACCATTGTCAATTGAGACCTACTCGTGACACGTTTAGATAACAATCCACAAAGCAGTCTCAGGTTGGGTCTGTCCAGTACAACTTGTTCATTAACAAGTACCCACGTGATGACTTGATATCACAATATCATGACCTGTGAGAACTGGTCATCAGTCAACGCACGTGCTTGCCTTAATGTATCATCATCACCCTTAGTTTCTATGATGATACAACGATCAGGGACCTTTTAAGAATGAAGCTTCAAATAAATCATAGGCTCTCACATTCAAGTCACGTACTTGATGTCCTATTGAAGCGAACACTCTAAGGGTATTTATTATGTTAACATTTAACTATCGCATAGAGAAATCATAATAAAAGAACTTGCCATTAATTGTAAAATTAAATTTCGGTACATAATTCATCATATGAATAAACAACAAACAGCCAACATAATATATGTTTACTTGCAATCAACAAGATTCTCACTAGAGCTGATCATTTAGGTATCGTATACCCATTGATCTAGTATGACCATCATGCTTTCTCTGCGCGAGAGGCTTTGTCAGTGGATCCACAATATTCTCCTCAGTCGGCACTCTGTAAATGTTCACATCTCCTCGTTCGACAATCTCACGAATAAGATGGAACCGCCGAAGTATGTGCTTGGAGCGTTGATGGGATCTAGGTTCCTTAGATTATGCAATTTCACCATTGTTATCACATTAGAGAACTATGGGGCCAAAGATGCTAGGAACTACATCAAGCTCGCCGATGAATTTCCTAATCCATATAGCCTCCTTCGCTGCATTAGCTGCAATGATATACTCAGCTTCTATTGTAGAATCAGCAACTATCTCTTGCATGGAACTCTTCCAGCTCACAGCTCCTCCATTAAGGCAAAACAAAACCCTGACTGAGACTTTGAGTCGTCCCTATCAGTTTGGAAGCTAGCATCCATGTAACCACATACAACGATCTCTTCCTCTCCAACATACACCAAGAACACATACTTTGTCCTTCTCAAGTACTTCAGGATATTCTTGACTGCAATCCAGTGACACTCACCGGGGTCTGACTGATACCTGCTAGTCATGCTCAAAGCAAAGGAGACATTGGATCGAGTACATAATATTGCATACATGATTGATCCAATTGCCGAATCATATGGAATCAACTTTATGCGGTCCTTATCTTCATAATATTTTGGACACTGGTCCTTAGAGAGATTCACACCATGAGGCACGGGTAAAAATCCTTTCTTGGACTCAAGCATGTTGAACCGCTTCAACACCTTCTCGATGTATGTACTCTGGGTCAAACCCAGCAACTTCTTCGATCTATCTCTATAGATCTTAATACCAAGTATATAAGTCGCTTCACCCAAGTCCTTCATAGAAAAGAAGTTCCCTAAGTTGTTCTTAACAACTTTCAGGGTAGGAATGTCATTCCCAATCAATAGTATGTCATCTACATACAATATCAGGAAGACAACAATGCTCCCACTGATTTGCTTGTAAACACAAGGCTCATCTTCATTCTTGATGAAACCAAACTCTTTGATTTTCTCATCAAAACAAAGATTCCAACTTCGAGAGGCCTGCTTCAGTCCATAGATGGACCTATTCAGCTTGCATACTTTAGTGGCTTCATTTGGGGATACAAAACCCTCGGGTTATATCATGTACACTTCCTTAAGGAGGTTTCCATTAAGGAAAGCCGTTTTGACATCCATCTGCCAGATCTTGTAGTCATAATACACAGTAATAGCAAGCAATATCCTTATGGACTTTACCATGGCAACAGGGGAAAAGGTTTCATCATAGTCAATACCATGAATTTGCTTGAAACCCTTAGCCACGAGTCGCCCTTTGAATGTTTGTACATTCCGATCCATGTCGGTCTTTTTCTTGAAGACCCATTTGCACCCTATGGGTCGTACCCCTTAAGGTTGTTCCACCAAGTTCCAAACTTGGTTTGCATACATGGAGTCCATTTTGGATTTCATAGCCTAAAGCCATTTGTCGGAGTCCGGTCCATTCATAGCCTCTTGGTAGGTTGCTGGTTCATCATCATGATCCGTAAGCAACACATTACCTATTTGAGACATGAGAAATCCATATCTCTCAGGCTCAAATCTAGGTCTACCAGATCTACGTAGGACTTGTGTTTCTTGAGCAGGTTCTCTAGCTATAACATCTTGTAGTCCTATCTCAGATTCCAATTCCGGTTCATTCATTACTTGTGGTTCTTGAACTTCTTCAAGTTCTACCTTTTAAGTCTTTCTTGATAAGAATTCTCTCTCCAAGAAGACGCCAGTCCTTGCGACAAACACTTTGCCCTCGGACGGTAGGTAAAAGTAATACCCTTTCGTTTCCTTAGGATATCCCACCAGATAACATTTATCCGATTTGGGTTCCAGCTTGTCAGGCATTTGACGTCGCACGTATGCCTCACAGACCTAAATTTTAATGAACGACATACAAGGACGCTTCCCAGTCCATATCTCATATGGTGTCTTCAGAACCGTTTTCGTTGGAGCGCGATTCAGTGTCATTGCAGCAGTCTCTAAAGCAAAACCCCAAAAGGAAACAGGCAAGTAATCATGACTCATCATCGAACGTACCATGTCTAACAGAGTACGATTTCTCCTCTCAGACACACCATTATGTTGTGGTGTTCTAGGTGGAGTGATATGTGATACAATACCATACTCTTTCAGATGATCACGGAACTCATGACTATGGTATTCGCCACCTCGATCAGATCGGAGTGTTTTAACCCTTGTACCCAACTGGTTTTCTACTTCATTCTTGAACTCTTTGAACTTTTCAAAGGTCTCGGATTTGCACTTCATAAGATACACATATCCGTATCTACTGAAATCATCAGTAAATGTAACGAAGTAGAAATACCCACCTCTAGTCATGGAGCTCATGGGTCCGCATACATCACTATATACAACACCCAAGAGATCCTCAGCCCTCTCAGTATAACCAGTGAAAGGGGCTTTAGTCATCTTTCCTAACAAACAAGATTCGCATCGCTCAAATGATTCATAATCAAATGAGTCCAAAAGTCCATCTTTATGGAGCTTGGATATGCGCTTCTCGTTTATATGGCCCAAACGACAATGCCAAAGAAATGTAGGGTTTGAGTCATTTGTTCTTAGTCTTTTATTATTTTCTACATTATAGATCAGTTGGTCCAAGTTCAAAACATAAAGACCATTAAATAATTGGGCTACAGCATAACAAACATCATTCTTAAATATAGAACAATAGTTGTTCTTAATTATAAAAGAAAATCCAATCATGTCCAAGCATGAAATAGATATAATGTTTCTAGTTATGGTCGTAACGAAATAATAATTATCTAATTCTATTACAAGCCCACTGGGCAAAGAAAGACGGTAAACCCCTACGGCTATAGCAGCAACTCTTGCTCCATTGCCGACACGCAGGTCCACCTCCCCTTTACTCAGCAATCTTCTCATTTCCAGTTCCTGCACATTTGTACAAATGTGAGAACCACATCCGGTATCCAATACCTAAGATGAAGGAGCAGAGAGGTTTATTTCTATAACGTAAATATTCGAAGCGGAAGTCATACCTCCCTTCATTTTCTGCAGACCCTCAATATAAGAAGGATAGTTCCTCCTCCAATGACCAGTCTTGCCACAGTGGTGGCATTTCCCTTCCTTCACCGTGCTCTTCTTTTTCTTCAGTGCAGAAGACTTGGGCTCAAGATGTGACTTAGGTCCCACCTTCGTCTTCATAGAGCCCTTTGTCTTGCCCTTGCCCTTATGCACCATCAGTATGGGGCTAGCAGGCTTGGCCTTCTTCATGTTGATCTCGGCAGTTCTTAACATGCCTAAGAGCTCGGGCAGTGTCTTGTCTATTTCATTCATGTTATAGTTCAAGACAAACTGCTCATAACTGTCCGGCAACGATTGCAGGATCAGATCTGTGACCAACTCTTTACCCAGAGGAAAACTCAGCCTTTCAAGGTTCTCTATATACCCAATCATCTTGAGTACGTGAGTCCCTACTTAGTCTCGAACTCCCATCTTGCACTGAAACAACGATTTTGTGACGTCAAACCTCTCTTGACGAGCTTGCCCTTGAAACATTTTCTTGAGATGCTCGTCAATCTCCTTGCACCCCATGTTCTCATGTTGCCTCTGAAGCTCAGAGTTCATGGTGGCAAGCATAAGGCATTTGATGTCTAAGGCGTCATCAGTATACTTCTTATAAGTATCCTTATCAGCACGGGAAGAATTCCCGGTCGGCACCTCGGGGGCTTCTTCTTCCAAGACATAGAGCTTTCGCTCTTGCCTGAGAACAATTCTAAGGTTCCTGTACAAGTCCATGTAGTTGGTCCCATTGAGCTTATCCTTCTCAAGGATGGCTCTCAGAGACAAAGTGGAGTGTGAACCACTTGCCATGGAATTCTACAAGAATTCATGCTGAATAATATCAGTACCAAAATTTCAAAATACAATTTATTTTTAATTTGGACTTCAATTAAAACTCCCACTATTTTATTCGAAATGATAGCCCTCACTATCAATTCGGAGAGTTCATGCGAGCTACTCTCTTAGTGAACAAGATCCGTATTTCACCAACACAATGAGTCAGCTTTGGCTTTTCTCTTACGATATGGTTATTTAGGTAGGCAACGCTTGCCAATTGCATCCTCATACAATTCTTGTATGGTTGGTGAATAACTCCTTATTCACATCCATCATATGGTGCATGCAAACCCTATGCCTCTAGGCACTCAACCTTTGAGGTCACCTAGTTAAGTTAGACCCGATGTCGACAGTGGGATATCACAATTATCCGCTCGCACCCTTACCAAGATAGATTAATGCACCTTGCTTTGGCAAACCCACACTTCATCGATTGAGGTAGGAAGAGTGTCATCCATCGGAAGGCATCCGAACACTTAATATTTGATGAAGGGATTTTTGATAATGGTTTAACAATTAAGCATGATCAACATTTGATCAATATGCACATCCAAAGGAAAAAACACTTCTCAAAAATCCACATGCATCCCTTATGTGCACAACATGGCACTATCAACATTTTATAGAAGGAAGGGCTAAATCTGAACATCCGGACTCTTCCAAATCTTCAGATTTACATGCATTAGACAAAGGCAAAGGCAACTCAACTTAAAGCAGTAGACAAGATCATCTCTCCATGTTGGATTCAAAATCCAAAACAATACACGGGTTCATAAACCACTCGAGGGATGGTTACTGCTAAGGAGGCAACAATTTCTAACAATAAGAAATTACCACGAAATCCCAGACGTTCCTGGCGGGGTTCCAAGAGGCAGAGCCCGTAACCTGTGGGTTATGGGCCCACCGATTTCCCTTGGAAAATCATCAACAATTGATGTTCAAGGATTAAAGCTAGACATTTAGAACACTTCTAAATCTCTAGGTTTACACGTACTGGAATAACCTAACTTCCAAAACAACAATCATGGCACAACCTCCCTCTGATACCACTGTTGGGTTTCTCTATGAGGATGGCACAACACTTGTGCACGCAGCGGAAGTAATAAAAACAAGAACAACCCAAAAGAGATTGGGATCGGGCCATGAATATTGAATCAAGAAGTTAACAAACAACTAGGTCAAAGTTACCTTTCCGGTGTTGAGTCAAAACTCAACAGAGATGCTCCAAGCTTTGAGTCCTTGTCGGTGGCGAGTTCCACGTAGAATAGTGTCTACGTCTCTACAGAAATCCACACGAGCGGGAGAACACCGAGCTTCGTCGCACGAAGGGTCGGGAAGGAGATCAACTGCACCTTGCACTTCCACGGACTGCTAGGTCCGTTCTGGGAAGAGCAACGCCGGCGACTATCGTCGGAGAGGAGGTGGTCGGCGGAGCGAACGAGGCGGCGGAAAGCTTCCGTCCGGCGGGGTTCGGGAATTGGCGGATCGCCAGAACGGCGGAACGCTTCTGTCGGGTTCGATTCGGCCGCAGGAGAACTCACTCGCCTAATTCCAAAACCCTAAGTCCTTATTTATACCAAAGGTATAAACAGATCTAAGAGTATTGCTATCCGCAGACCACACAGCATAGGTTTTCAGAATCATTTGCCGGGAATGAGTTCCAGGTTCGGCGAGAATCCAATCCAGATTCGGCGAGAATCAGCAGACAGAATCGACGAGAAACATCTGCAGATTCGTCGAGAATCGAGGATGGAATCGTCGAGTATCACCAATTGTCGGGAATCCAACAATTTGATTCTCGACGAATTCGTCGAGAGTCGGCGAGTCATACTCGACGATTCTCGACGAATCATTCGCGACGAATGATTCTCGACGAACTCGTCGAGAGTCGGCGAGTCATACTCGACGATTCTCGACGAGTCTCCTTGGCAACGTTTGCCTGACCCCCATTCTGTATGGTGATTGGTAACCCTTACCAACACAGTCAATCTTCCAACTTCTCCACATGCTCTAATGTGCGACCCTGCAGGCTCATATCGCGTTGGCAGTGAGATTACATGTTTGACCACTTCTAGATCACCATTGTAACTCCAACAGTAGGCTCGCTAGGCCAAACACCCTGTGCACTCAGGGCACATTCTCGGCTAATCCAGTCAATTCCGTGGCTTCACCGCCACCCTCAGGATGGAAAACATTATGAGCATTTTTGCGTCTTTCCGACCGCAGTCCAAGACTCCTGACTATGCCAACGGCCAGTTCCACTTTAGGGCCTCTAGCACCGAACTGCAAAGCCTAGGTCCGTTTCCACCCGCCCGGTTCTCACGCCGCCTAGTCACTTTGAGACGTACGCGCAGGCCAAGCCTCACCCGGAGCCTAAAACATTTCAAAACATCACATAACCCAGTTATTTTCAAGGCTGGCTCCCCGGCCGCCAAGTTAGCAGAATCACATTTCCACCCAAATTTCCGGGTGTGCCTTAGAGTTAATCCCCAACGATCCCTGCTGCAATCTACCGCGTAGAAACCCGAAAACAATGCACTGAGTCTTGTCCAGCTATTCATGCAATGCAACATCACCGATCCAGACAAACACGTCCGGGTAGGCTTCACACATAATGCCTATGCCCGTACTTCGATTCTGGACTCTAAACAAGGGGTACTTCACATATCTACCCCAAGGAACACCGCGCACTAACCGCACACTCGCGGGAGCGGGTTTCCCATGTAGAAAGGAAGAGCACTTCACAAGTCAAAGTTGAGAATCGTTACCCTTGAAGTCTGCTTAGGCGCCATGAAAAACTAGCCAGATTAAAGGCTTCACAAGGGAATTCTCTCCATGGATCTGGTCTCGGTACTCACTTTCGTGCTCCGATGCTCCGCCGGCAGCCGGATTCCTCCCTTCCTTCTTCCTTGCTCTCTCCTCTCTCTAACTTCTTAGAAAGAGAGAGTTTATGATGAAATGAGGAATTTAACCTCTAATCTCAGACTAAACACAAGCAGGAACTTATCTGGGCTGTTAGATATTATTTAAAGAAAACGAACGGCTCAGATTAGCCTAAAATTCCTTAATCCTGGGCCGAACATGTCTTTGCACAGGGCCGTGTCTCAGGTTGTGTGCCTCGATCCAGCCACTAATATCGAGCATAGAAAAGGACATGGGTTGGGAAACGCCCGTGCCCCAACCTGACACGCCTGTGTCGGGTCCTCGACACGCCCGTGACCAGGGGCCGTGTAACAAATAACCGCCACGCCAACTGTCACATCGCTTGGTGTACATGGGTGGTGACACGCCCGTGTCTGACGTGACACGCCCGTGTCACACAGTACACGCCCGTATTCTGTGCCGTGTCCCTCAGTTGATACAGTACCAAACTTCCAGAGGAGTACACGTCCATGTGGCACGCCCGTGTCACATACCGTGTGCCTGACATGCCCTATGACACGCCCGTGTCACAGGCTGTGTTCGAGAACTCAATGCTCGTCGAGCTCAACTCGACAACCCGATCACGACACGCCCTGTGACATGCCCGTGTCACAGGCCGTGTTCACCCTTCCTAGACACGAACTTGGCTCAAAACACTGCCCGATTCACTTCTGAGTTTTGGGGCGTTACAAGTCAGGCTACATAGCTCGAATTGTACTGAAGGTGGTGCTGAACAAGATCCAAGGAAGGAGAAATCATTATGTTCCAGTCCCAGCATTACGGAGAAAGGGAAAATGGCGGAGTTGAGCGCTTTATGGTTCTAACCCATACAGCCAAGGGCTTACAACCTTGGGCAATAGGAAGCGATTCGACAACCCAATGTGGTGACAGGTATGGGAAAGTTTAAGTTTGTTTATTGGCATTAGACTTTCGAGACTTTATATGTGTTGCCTGTATATTATGCTTCGTGCAAGGTTCTGATTACCCCGCTAGGGTATTGTTCGGCACACGAGAATCCCACTCCTTTTTTGCGGAAAGCTTTATCCAGAGAATTGGAGTCGAGCCCTTTTCAACGAATACAGAGCTTAGAGTGCACATGCCCAATGGGTCTTTCCCGACTACTAGGATGAATGGGCGTATTGGTTGGATTTTAGACGGAGTTGACTTCGTGTTGGTAGCAGCGGTCCTACCGTTGACCGAATTCGATGTGATCTTGGGATGGACTGGCTTGCAGAGCAGCAGGCCAGTATTGATTGTCTATCAAAGATGGTGACCTTGAGGAGCGAAGGAAAGGAAGAAGTAAAGTTTGAGGGCCTTGGTGGAGTGGCCTGCTCCCTAATTTCGGCTATGCGACTGGTGTGGGTAGTTAATCTGGGAGGAGCAGCTTTCGTAGCGCTGTTGGAAGTTCAACCCTCAAAGCTATCAATTGGAGAAGTATCGATAGTGGCAGATTTCAAGGATGTGTTTCATGAGGAGCTTCCTAGAGCACCCCCTCGGCGGGAGATCGATTTCTCATTTGAGTTAGTGCTAGAAGCTAGGTCAGTGTCACATACTCCTTTTAGGATGGAACCGAAGGAGTTTGCCAAAGTTCAAAGTACAGTTACAGGAATTGTTGGAGCATAGGTATATCAAACCTAGCTCATCTCCATGGAGCGTGTCGGTGTTGTTTGTAAAGAAGAAAGATGGTAGTATGCGGTTGTGTATAGACTAACGTGAACTGAATAAACTGACCATAAAGGATAAGTGTCTTATTTCATGGATAGATGACCTGTTCTACCAGTTAGACGGGTCAGTAGTGTACTCTATGTTGGACTTGAAATCATGGTATTACTAGTTGCGGATTCAAGATGAGGACATACCCAAGACATCATTTGGTATGAGGTATGACCACTTTGAGTTCTCGGTGATGTCGTTCGGGCTGACAAACACACCATTAGTATTTATGGATTTGATGAATTGAGTGTTTCGAGAGTACTTAGACTCGTTTGTTGTAGTCTTCATCGACGATATTTTAGTATACTCCAAATCGGAGGAAGAGCATGAGACTCACTTGAGAGTGGTCTTGCAGGTGTTGAGAGAGAACCAACTTTATGCTAAGTTCTCAAAGTGCGAGTTCTGATTTGAGAAAGTGGCATTTTTGGGCCATGTGATTAGTTGTGAAGGTGTGGCGGTGGATCCAGCGAAAGTTGACGCTATCAGGGATTGGCCAGTCTTAAGCACCATGACAGAAGTCAAAAGTTTTCTTGGACTAGCCGGGTACTATAGAAGATTTGTGAAAAACTTTTTGCAGATAGCTCTGCCCCTCACTACTCTTACTCGCATGGACCAGAGTTTTGTATGGACTCAGGAGTGCAATCAGGCATTTGATAACTTGAATAAAGGTTGATATCGTCTCCAATCCTAAGTCTTCCTAAAGGGATTGAAAGATTTTAGATTTTCAGCGACGCATCAGGTTGTGATTTAGGTTGCGTGCTAGTGCAACATGGCAATGTGATAGCCATTGGGTCTAGACATTTGAAATCTCATAAGAGGAATTAACCCGTCCATGAATTGGAGTTGGCGGCGGTAATCTTTGTGTTAAAGTTGTGGCGACACTACGTGTACAGTACGAAGGTAGAGATATTTACGGACAACAAAAGTCTGAAGTATCTTCTAGATCAAAAAGACTTTAACATATGGCAGCACAGGTGGGTCGAGTTCCTTGGGGACTACGATATAGCGATTCAGTATACGCCAGGCAAGGTCAACATGGTGGTTGATGCCTTGAGTAGGAAATATTCTGGACAGGGGAATTGGATTAAAGCTCATCATGAGAGGTTGGTGCAGGATTTTGAGCCCCTTGGCATTGAATGTGTAGCAAGAGGCGAGTCTAGCATGGCTCGGTTGAACTGGATTGAGTTGAAAAATGACTTATCCGGTCGTATTCGGGAAGCGACTAGTGTGGAATGCAGATTTCCAGTCATTCGTGGTGGAAGCTAAAAAAGGCGAGGGTAATACTTGAGAGATGATTGGTGGGATCTTAAAGAAGGATGGAAGGGTATGTGTTTTGTAGTTTGGCAAACTCCGTGAGGAGTTGATGTTTGAGGCCCATTTCACAAAGTACTCCATTCACCCGAGCAGTACACAGATGTACTTGGATATGAAGAAATCCTTTTTGTGGCTTGGTTTGAAGCAGGATGTGGCTTTGTATGTGAGTTGGTGCCAAACTTATGCCCTAGTGAAGGATGAGTGTCAAAATCTGAGCGGGTTCCTGAAGCCCCTTCCTATCCCTGAGTGGAAATTTGATGATAAATCCATGGATTTTGTGCATGGCTTACCTCGATCGCAGTAACAATGCGATTTGGGTGATAGTGGTTTGCTTGGCCAAAGTGGCTCACTTCATCCCGAATCAGAAGGAGGACAGCGTGGAGAAACTGGTAGAATTGTATGTTCGTAAAATTGTGCTATTGCACGGAATTCCAAAGAGTATTATTAGTGATCACGATGGACGGTTCACATCCAAATACTGGAGATTGGTACAGAAGAGTATGGGAAGAAAGCTCAAGTTTAGTACGACGTTCCATCCTCAAACTGATGGTAAAAGGGAAAGGACAAATCTTATAATGGAGAATATGCTGAGAATGTGTACCCTTGATTTTGGGAAGAGGTGGGAAGATCACCTTTTCATGGTGGAGTTTACCTATAATAATAGTTTCCAAGCGAGTATCAAGATGACACCATACGAGGCTTTGTATGGAAGGTGGTGTCGAACACCGATGACATGGATAGATACAGGAGATACAAAACTTTTGGGAAAAGAGGTTGTGGACGATGCCTGGGAGTTGGTGCGAACAATTTAGGAGCGCATGAAGGTTGCTAAGGATCGGCAGGCGTAGTATTTCAATATGCGCCATAGGAACGTGGAGTTTGTAGTAGGCGACTGGGTATATCTAAAGATTAAGCCATTCAAAGGTGTTTCGCGATTCGCCGACTCAAGAAGTTGAGTTCGAGGCTTTTGGGGCCGTTTGAAGTTGTGGAATGCATTGGAGAAGCAATATATTGGTTGGCGTTGTCCCCAGATCTGAGTGGATTACACGATATCTTCTATTTCTGTTCTAAGGAAAGCCTTGGTGGAGAAAAGTGTTGTGGTTGAGTCAACGACGATGCTGGTAGAAGAGGACTTTAGGACGAAAGTCTGTCCAGTCAGCATAGAGGATTCAGAAGTTTGACAGTTGCGAAATAAAGAGGTTAAGCTCGTAAAAGTGCACTGGGACAATTGTTGGAAAAACGAATTCTCCTGGGAGCGTGAACAAGCGATGCGGGAAGACTTTCCGGATCTCTTTGCATCAGGTATGTTTTGTTGTTTGTACACATGCTAAATTTTGAGGACGAAATTCTTTTAAGGGGGAGGAGTTGTAACGCCCCAGCTTTTTTGATTTGAGACTCTGGGAGTTACCACGTGGCGGTAGGTTGCTATCGACCGACAGTAGCCTTCTTGCATTGAGTGGAAGGCATGGAGTGGAAGGCATCGAGTGGAAGGCGTCAAGTGGTAGCGTGTGGCATTAGCTAGTTACCGCTCGGCAGTAGCCTTGTTCGTCGAGTCATGGGCATCGAGACGAAGGCGTCGAGTAATCTACTGCACGGATGTATCGCTAGCGTTGGCGGTAGTGTTGCCTTTTTTTAGATGACGGCTCGGGAAGCTATCACGGCGTGGTTGGTAGCTACTGCCCAGCGATAGCATGAAGGAGCAATTTCGTAACGGTTGAGTTTGGTCCATCCGATCCTTCTTGGGATGTAATCCTATGGCCCAGGCCACTCCATCCAAGGGGCTTAAGTAGGGCTGAAAGGTTGTTTTCCCTCATTCTTCTCTTTTGAGGGGGATTTAGGGTTTGGGAGAGAGGGTTTGGAGGAGGAAGAAGAAGTGCTTTCTCCGCCATTAGCGAAGCTTCGAGGCTCCGTTCATCAAACCGAAGCCAGATCCCTGGAGAGGACTTGAAGCCGCACATTTTCATCTCCATGGCGAGGAAGAGGAGTTGTAAGGTAACGAAACTTCTCCTTACGATTTTTAGGATGCGTGCATATCATCCATTTCATCTTGTTTTCTTTCAAGCATGTAGGCACCAGATCTCTCAAATGAGAGGGGTTCGGGTTGCCATGGTTCAAGAGTAGCCACCGGGTCTATTGTGTCTGTCCCCGACATGATGTTGTATTAGAAATCTACTCCGCTAGTGAATTAGGCATTATGTGTGAAGCCATAGTCGTAACTGTTAGTCCGACTCGATGATGTTGCATAATGAGCCTTAAGTATTTTGCAAGAAATCCATTTATGCCAAGAAGCCATTTGTGATGTTTGTCCCCCCTTTATTTCGTGCGAGAACAAATGGTTGATTAGGGTGGGTGTAAGACACCCCCCCCCCTCCCAGAACCTAAAACATGGCACGAGAGGGGTCTTATGCCCAGAAAAGCCGCCTTGCTGTAGCACTAACACTTGGGCTAGCCTGTACTATAGGACGCCTATTCTGCCGGCTACAACCAATATCATTTATTGCCGAGCTAACCAGAATATAAAAGAACAGAAGTCAAATCCATACCAAGCATATAGTCCATAAATATAACAAAAGTAGAGAAGCTACAACAAGCTTCTAATAACAGAGTACGTAAATAGTTGCCCAAAAGGGCTACAATAAAAACCTCTCACACTCACATCTGTAACTGACGGTAGCAACGGCACCATCCCCTCAGGCCCTGTCGTCCTGGCCTGGCTGTCCGGCTGCATAACCTGCTGCTCCACCTGCAGGGTTTCCTCCTAAAAAGGAAGACGTAGCAACTGTTAGTCATAAAGACTAAGTGGCTTCACATCCGCTCCCCTAGCGATTCCTCAGCACCGGGCGGAGAAAGGAACAGGGTATAACATATATGAAACATAGGTACAAGCAGGTGGTATATCCCTATGTATATAAAGCAGTGTAATAAATGAGCAACAGCTTATTCTAGCAATTCTATCATCTATAGCAGAATGAGAGTATAATGTTATAACAGTGAGTAACTCAACTTATATGAATATCCATACAAGCATATAAGTTGAGGATCGCTCACCAGTAAGTAACTCATCGTATAGGAGTGCCCATACAAACTTATACGATGAGGATCTTTGTGTATGCAATGAAGTGTAATGACATGTATACAATGCAATGACTCACCCATGATCACGCACATCCAATTGCTATATTGATACATACTCGCAGTTCCCACTTTTCGAGCAGGTAGCTAACCTCTCAGGCATCATCCGTCGTGGCCAAACGGTGACAGTGGAGCGGGAATCTCCACTACTAGGCTGGTCTCCACACTACCTGGCCTAGGCCTTCGTACGCCTCAACGCTACGAACACAACAACGAAGCTCACATGCGTACTACGACTCAACGAGTGTCTCGGGTAGATGTGCACCGAGATCCTAGCCCCGAACTGGCCTAAGGTGTGATACGGAAGGAGCCTTGGAAATGAGCACGAGGACCAAGCCCAACTGTTCACTTGGCACGGAAGGAGCCTCGGGACGTGAACACCGAGGACCAAGCCCAACTTCCCAAGGTCTAACTGTTAACTCCCATCGGTGTGACGATTGGCGAGCCCGTAGACCTATCACACTATCCTTAACCCGAGATTATGACACTGCGTGTCGACTCACACCACATGCACAACAACCACATCGTGGTATAGAAGGATCCTCGGAAATGAGCACGAGGACCAAGCCCAACCGTCCATTTATGATTCTTCCCAACGCTACCAACCAGTGCGATCAGATATCCGCACTCACTCCCTTCACAATCCGGTGCCCAAGGCACCATAAGGGTTTACCACAAACACAGGTGGCGAACCACCTCATGTAGTGGACCATTTTAGACTCCCTTATATGATAAGCCTCAAGACCTTGATTACGTCAAATATTATGGTTACATAACTTTAACATCACCACTTACAACTCCTTTACCCAAAATAAATCATTTGTGTACACATGAGTTAACCATCTATTTAACACCTCACATGTTCATACAACCAACACTGAATCAATTACCCAAGCTCTAGTGAATCTTGTTATTAAACGAGTAATTACCCTTCGTTCATTAACCCCTACCAAGTTGTTTCATTCAACCACATACCATTTCACCATTTGTTTACGTGAGGTCTATCCAGTAATTTCATCATGTGTTGAATCATCACAATTAGACATATTATGAATCGCCTACAACTTAACGTCGGATTGTTACAAAATCTCTTCCGAGTCCAAACCCAACTTTACACTTACCCAGGAATTTCAGGTGCAGAACACCTGCTGGATAGCAACTTCAACCGGATATTCCTGTGGCTTCTGGAATCCGTTGAGTGCGTGTAACCCCTCGATGGAAAGGTCTTTCCATGGGCTACAACCTTCATGTTCAGTCTACAATCCAGATCAGACTGTATCACACATGAAATTGGCTCCAAAGCCTGCTGCGTACAGAATATGATTTCTGCACGCTTAGTCTGACAATCCTCTACTTCGATCAGACATTCTTGTGGCTACAGACTTCACCTGAATGCATGTAACCACTCGTCGAAAAGGTAATTCCAAGGGCTACAACTCTCGTGTTTAGTTGGAAGCCCAGATCTAGCCATATCTTGCTTGAAAATAGCCAAGAAGGTCGCTACGTGCAGAACACAGATTTCTGCATGCATCTTGAGGCGAAATGAACGGCATCGGTTCATCTTCCTCCTCAAGCCGATCCTCCCAAATCACAACCAGAAGTTCTTCCACCCTTATTCACCCTCTTAAGGTCATTCCTCTTCACGAAATCACCCCCACCATCACTTTGAAGGAAGGGGAGGTTGAAGATGACTAAACCTTAGAACACAAGTTCTAGCATGGACCTCCTAGAAATCTTCATCTCACACATCAAGACTCATTTGAGTCGATATCTCGCCTAAGGATAACTAGATCTAGCACCAAGGGAGAGTGGAGGAAGCTCACCTCATTTCCAGCGGTTACGCCATCTACGGACATGGATCTTATCATTCTTCTCGTCGGCATCCCTTTTCCTTAGTGGCGGTGGAGATTCCTCACGAAGTTTGGTTGGCTCCAGCAAGTTCTTCCCTCCTCCAGAAGTTTTCTCCAAAAGATGTGGCTTGGAAGAGAATGAAAATGGCTAGGGTTTCATTTTGCCCTTTTTATTAAGAGATGACACAGGTAGGGACACGCCCGTGTCCTGCTCGGACGAAACGGCGTCAACAGTTCGACTACCGCTTCATGCACATACATGGGTACTGACACGCCCATGTCTGTACCCGTGTCAAGGTAACACGGTCGTGGTTCTGCCCGTGTCTATACCCGTGTCCTGCTCTGGACATATTTCATCGAGCTTGACTTGACGCACACGGGTAGGGATACGCCTGTGTCTCTACCCGTGTCCTTCTCCGGACAATGACTGCTTAACTCTCAACTTCATGCGACTCAATGCCATTCCACTCAATGCCATGCCACTCAATGCCACGGCACACGGGTAGGGACACGCCCGTGTCTTTACCCGTGACCTTCTCGGGACAAGCAACTCAACGCCATCTTCTTATCACTCAACACCATGCCACTTAACACCATTGCACACGGGTAGGGGCACACCCGTATCTCTACCCGTGTCATACCCAGAACAGACACTCAACGCCATGCCACTCAACTCCACGGCACACGGGTAGGGACATGCCCGTGTCTCTACCCATGTCCTTCTCGGGACAAGCCACTCAACGCTATTTTATTATCACTCAACACTATGCCACTCAAAGCCACAGCACACGGGTAGGGACACGCCCGTGTCTCTACCCGTGTCCTACACAGGCCCAACTTCATTTTCCCCACGAGTGCGCGCCAGATTGCCTGCACTCTCTGAGCCTAAATCAACTCTCCTGACTCAAAAGCGCGCAAAAGGGGCCTAGCGTGAATCGGGACTTTACAATTCCTATAAACAAAATAAAAGATTTCGTCCCTGAAATCAGGTTAAGGTTACGGGGAAGAAAAGCATAAAATAGACATAAAATAAAATATGCTTTAAAAGGTTACCTTGATGGAACAGCTCCGGGTAGCGCTTTTGCATCAAGTCCACCGGCTCCCACGTGTACTCATCTTTCTCATGATTGGACCACAACACTTTTACCAGAGGAACACTTTTGCGTCGCAAAATCCTCGTCTCGCTGTCTACTATCCGCACAGGCTCTAGTCACACCGACCTATTAGTTGCAACTGCTCCGTCAGTAGTTGGGACATATTTTTCGGGCCGCGACAATGCCTTTCGGAGTGACGACACATGGAATACGTCATGAAGATTCTCTAGCTCCGACGGTAACTCCAACTAATATGCCAACAGACCAATCCTTTCCAATATGACATAGGGTCCAACATACCTTGGGATGAGCTTCTTCACACCACGTACCCGAGATACTCCATGCATCAGCCTTATCTTTAAAAATACCTTGTCGCCCACTTGAAATTCCACCCTTCGGTGTTTTGCATTATAATACTTTGTGTTGGGTATTGCATCCATAATGAACCTGATTTGAAGAAGAGTCCAGTCAAGCTAAGATGGATTCATGATGTATTTTATATGTCGTTTCAAGTTGTGCTTGCAGCTATTTCATGCCAAGTACACTCCAATGTCAGGGTACAGTGGGTCAATAATCACGGGCCTATGCAACGTAATACCTCGTTGTATAGGTCAATGCGTTTATTCACGTGTGCTCTCTCTATTGGGTGTATTTATTCTCAAGTACAGGTTCAAGGAAGACAAAGAGCAGAAGAAGGAAGAAGGAAGAAAAAGGAGGAAAATTTTTCCAAGTATAATTCGACGGGAATCGTGAGTCATACCCGTCGACATCGACGGGAATCATTGGTAATTCCCGCCAACATCAACGGGAATGATCAGTGATTTCAGCCGACATCTTTCAGCCGGCAAGAATTCTGCCAAGGCAAAATCGATGGGAATCACTGTCGATTCCCGCCGATGTCGACGGGAATCACCAAAGATTCCCGCCGACTTTGCCTTGGGCAAATTTCCGCAATTTTCTGATCCGGGCCGGGTCGCCATGCACAGTATTAACCGAAGTTCCGTTCTTTCCTTGGTGGGTCCGCCAACGGCTATGTTTGGGCTGACTAGGTATAAATACCTAAGTGATTTTTGAAATCAAAGGAGTGAGTGACACGGGAAGAAATTAAGAACCCTAATTTCACGTAGTCAGTTTAATCCGGCACGTCGCCCATCGCACGCAGATCGCTGCTTGCCACCGATCGCTCGAAGGCAGAACTGAGGAAGCCACTGGTCCCTCGCTTCTCTCTTGAGATCCTTTGTCTTCCGATTCATCAACCGAGACTTGTTCTCCAATCCGAATTTGTAGAGACGCTTGATCAAGCTGAGATCGATTGGTGACCTAGCTTGCTTCATCAAGAAGTTTAGATCTACAGCGCATCGCCGCCGCACTCGCTTGCCGCCACCGATCAAGTCAAGATCCGATCTAAGAGAGAAAAACCAAGTGTGGATTCTTCGTCATTTTCGTGCAAGCTCTCAACGAACGAAGAAGGACCTTGGGTTCTCCAAATTGCATTGTTTGTATTTCTTATTTACATTCAATTTTTGCAATGAATTTTATTTCTAGTTGTAAAGGTTGGGTGAAACCCGTTTTGGTGGAGTGTTGACTCCTTGTTGTAGGAAGGGTTCCTTCCAAGTTGTAGGAGCGTGTCTCCGAGTGGAGAGATTGGATTTCAATCTCATTTTGGATGAGTTGTCGAGTCGTCCCCGTGTGGGAGATAGGCGAAGGGTAGAGTGGACGTACCCAAGGTTGGGGAACCACTATAAATTACTGTGTGTTTTCTGTGCTTGGTTTGTTTATTTGTGCAGGTAATTTTTAATTCCGCAAAAGACGTCACTGCACCTATTCACCCCCCCCCCCACCTATAGGTGGATTAGGCTGACACTAGACACTTTCACTTTGCTTTGCAATTTGAGCCTCGAGCAAGCGGTCCCGTATTAGCCTCACAGCTGCATCAGTATCATCTATGTATTCAACTCCCAAGGCCTTCGGATCTTCATCCTGCACCCATGACAAGGGTGTTCTACACCTTCTTCCGTATAGGGCTTCATGGGGCGCCATCCTGTTGCTAGCTTGATAGTTGTTGTTGTATGAGAATTCTACCAAGGGTAGGAGCCTTTCCCACGACTCTCCTCTATCCAACACAAACAACCTCAATAAATCTCCCAATGTCCCGATGGTCCTTTCAGATTTCCCGTCGGTTTGAGGGTGAAACGTTATGCTTAAGGTAAGGCGCGAACCCCAAATATTCCTGCACAGCCTTCCATTCCCTAGAGGTAGACCGACCATCCCGGTCAGAAATGATTATCTTTGGCATGTCATGATACCGTATGAATTGTTCCACAAAAAAACGTACCAAAACATCCACGTGTGCTTCTTTCTTCATAGGTATGAACCGGGCTACCTTCGTCAAGCGATCAACGATTACCCATATCGAATAATTCCCTGAGCGGGAGCAAGGCAAACCGTGGCTGAAGTCTATGGAGACATCCTCAAACTTCCACTCGGGGATGGGCAATGACTGCAACAATCCACCGGGGCTCCTGCATACTGCCTTCACCCTTTGACAGGTCTCGTAATGCGTAACAAAATGTCTGACGTCTTTCTTCATTCCCGACCAATACATGGTCTTCTGCAAGTCGGCGTACATCTTAGCAATACCAGGGTGCACAGAATACTTAGAGCAGTGTAACTCTCAAGATATCTTACCGAATTTTACCGCCCTTGGGAATGTAAAGTCGGCCATGGAAATGAACAAGGCCGTCCTTTAGAGAGTACTCATTAGTTATCCCATCTTCAATTGACTTTATTGCCTGGTCCAGAGCCCCATACCTTCCTTTCTCCGCCCGGATCCGTTCTCGAACATCGCACACTTTGATCATCGTGGTCAAGTATTCCGTATACCCGTCCGGTTGATCCTTATTCACCAAAGTGAACTCCATCTCCTCAAGCATCCGAGCTAACTCCATATGCATCAACCGGGACTCAGGGCTTGTTTTCGGTACCTTCCTAATCAAAGCATCAACTACAGAATTTACTTTTCTGGGGTGGTAGTTCATTCATAATCGCACAAAAACTCCAACCACCGCCGCTGTCTTAGATTCAATTCCTTCTGGGTATGGACGTACTTTAAGTTCTTATGATCCGATAAGATTTCACAGTGTATGCCGTATAGGTAGTGCCTCCAAATCTTCAAGGCGAACACCACTACTCCCAACTCCAAATCATGTACTGGATAGTTGATTTCATGCTTCTTCAATTGTCTTGAAGCATATGCGATCACATGTCTGTGATGCATCAATACCGCTCCCATTCCTTGATATGATTCGTCCGTGTAAACTTGAAATGCTTCCTTCCCGGATGGAATGGCTAGGATGGGTGCGGATGTAAGTCTTTCCTTTATTTCTTGGAACGCAGCTTCACATTGGGGTGTCCACTCATACGGCACACCTTTCTTTGTTAGGGAAGTAAGAGGAAGAGAAATCTTTGAGAATCCTTTAGTAACTTGCGGTAGTACCCGGCAATTCCAAGGAAACTCCGCACGTCAGCCGCTGACTTCAAAGGCAACCTCTCCTTCACGTCATGCACTTTGGCCGGATCCACAGCTAGCCCAGCCCCACTGATCACATGACAAAAGAAAGCAACCTCCTTAAGCCAGAATTCACACTTGCTGAACTTGGCGAATAGGGCGTGCTCTTTTAACTTCTTCAATACTAAGGCCAGATGCCTGGCATGTTCTTCCTCCGTCTTGGAGTAGACCAAGATGTCATCGATGAAAACAATGACGAAGACATCTAGATAGGGCTCGAACACTTTGTTCATCAAGCTCATGAAAGCTGATGGGGCATTTGTGAGCCCAAACGGCATCACTGTGATCTCATACAAGCCATACCTTGAGCTAAAAGCCGTTTTCTGAATATCATCCTCTTGTATTCTCAATTGATAATACCCCGAGCGCAAATCTAGCTTGGAAAACCAATGTGCTCCCACCAGTTGATCTAATAACTCATCGATCCGAGGAAACGGATAGGTGTTCCGTACCGTCGGTTGGTTGAGCTCCCGATAGTCTATGCATAATCGCAGGGTTCCATCTTTCTTCTTAACAAATAGAACAGGGGCTCCCCAAGGTGATGAGCTGGGGCGAACAAACCCTGATTCTACCAACTCTTGTAGTTGAACTCTAAACTCGGCGAGTTCCATTGGGGCCATTTGGTAAGGAGTCCTGGAGACAGGCTTGGCACCCGGTACTAACTTGATTTGAAAATCTACTTCTCTGTATGGGGGTAATCCTGAAAATTTCTCCGGAAATACTTCGGGGAAATCGCGCACCACCCGTACATCCTTGATATCCAACGCCAACTCCTTCAGCTCGAAATAGATCAAGAAAACTTCATCCCCCTTCATGTGGGCTTTTAAATCCTGGACTAAAGATAACATCATACGGGGCGCGAAGTTAATACCTTGAAAGATGACCTCCGAATCTCGATGTCTCAACGAGATCCTCTTCTACGCGCAGTCAATCTTCGCATAGTGCTGATCCTGCCATACCATGCCCAAAATGAGATCAAACTCTGGAGATTCCCAAGACTGTTGCAGGGGTGTCGAAGAGCTTTCCTTCAAGGAGAACCTCAAACTCGCACTTCGTTGTGGTCGTCATCTCCGATCCGTTTGGAAGACGCATGCTTCGAGCAATACCAGTAAAGTATTGCACTCCATCTATATCTTTGATTAAGTCTTCAGACACAAAAGAGTGTGAGGCACCGGTGTCGAATAACGTATAGGCCAGTTTTGTAACACCCCAAAAACCCTAAGTCCCAAAATGGGGTCAGGCTGGGTGATAAGGACTGGGACACGGGCATGTCCCAGGGCGTGTCCAGTGAACACAGCCTGGGACACGGGCGTGTCGCAAGGCGTGTCCTTTGCGGTGTGTGTCGATTCGAGTTCTCGAGATAGAACGGTCGACGATCGTCGAGAGGCGACACGGCCTGGGACACGGGCGTGTCCCAGGGCGTATCCGCTCGGGCGGCATTGAGTGGCATTGAGTGGAGTGGCGTTGAGTGTGGAACACGGCCTGTGACATGGGCGTGTCTCAGGGGCGTGTTGAGCACACGGCCAAGGACACGGGCGTGTGCCTTAGCCTTGTTCTTCTTTGGTGTTTCGACCTTGTGTTGATGAGGTCACACGGCCAGCCAAACGACCGTATATTGGTTGACACGGGCGTATCAGGAAGTGACATGAGTGTGTCGTAGCCCGTGTTCTGATCCATATTGAGTCGGTTCCGTAGCCTCTCAAGGGACATGGCCTGTGACACGGGCGTGTCAAAAGCCGTGTCTGCTTTGTTTAGATGCTTTTCAAAGAATATCGAGGTCGTTTGTTTCCCTTCTATTTGGATCCTATGGTTCAAGTTCCTCCCTGCTATTATAAGGCCGAGAATGGAGATGAATATCTCATTCTCATGTTGGCCATTCTCTTTCTAAAGTGAAGAGAGAGAGGAGAGCAAGGAAGGAAGAAGGAGAAGCTTTCCGACCGCCAGTGGAGCTTCAGTGGTCTGAATCGAGAGTCGAGCTCAGCGTTGTGGAGGCAAGGCCGCTGCGGTGATTTCCATCCGGCTAGTTCTTTCATGGCGCCGAAGCGATCGTTGAGGGTAACGATCTTTCTTCCTTGGGTAGGTGAAGCCCATTGTTTATGCATGTATATCTGTGGAATCCTCCATCAAAAGATGGAAGAGCGTAAGTGATTCCAGCGGTTGAGTTTGCATCTAGAGGCGAAAATGTGTAGTACGGCATAGGCATGCTGTGTGAAGCCCATCTTGATGGATGTCTGGAATTGTGATGCTGCGAACCGGAGAAGACTCCATGTATATAACGAGTAGCTTGTGGAGATGGTGAGAACGCTTGTGAATTATGGTAAGGAAGCTTTGCATAGCTCCTTTGGTTGTATGCTCTGCTAGTGCGAAGAGATGGATTGGGAGGAAAGCGGCACTGTGTGCTGGTGTTATGAGAGATTGACTGGTAGCAATGCAGATGTGTGGTTTCATGGGCTTGTTACCCTATGGTGGGAAGTTGATCTAGAGGTACTGTGTACCTACATTGTGAGCGGTCGATTATTGTCAATGCAGATGTGTGGTTTCACGGGCTTGTCACACTATGAGTGTAGGTTGACCTATAGTGCTCACTAGTTGTCGTGTGGTGCGTGCCTCTAAGTGGACGGGTGCATGAGGTCTTTAACAGGGGTTTGGAGGCTTATGCCCGGCCAACAAGATAAACACCTTGAATAGGTGGTGGAACCTTGAGGAGTTTGGTACACCATAATCGTTCCCTGAGTGCACGGAGTGTCTGGTATGAAGGCCAGCATTTGTGATAATGTGTGTGATATATATATGTTGTGCATGCAGGGAAGGAACCACTGCCCCGGGTAAGGGGTAGGGTCTTTATTATTGGTCAGCTGAATGTTGACCGTTGCTTTGTTTATCACCCATGGGGTGGATGTCCATATGCAGGTGCTGCCCTTGTTGATGCTGAAATGGATTGAGCGGGTTGAAGCCCTTACTGCTACTGTTAGGCCCTCTAAGGTCGTGCGAAGATTTGGATTTCATGTGTGGCCGACCTACATGCCGATGTATGAAGTCATATTCTTATAAAGAGAAACTTGTAAGGACTTAAGGCCGTGAGCGGTGTGCTTGTATACATTCCTAGTCTTGTATATAAATGAGTTATTTATATAGTAGTTGACATTCCTGGATTGAGTTCGTGAACCTTATAAACTTCTGCTAGAATGCTCTGGGTTAGGGTGCGATGGTATTTTGGTATTAACCTGTGACCTCGCCGTCTATTTGTGGCATATAATGTGGGGTCCCGGCCGGACCTTCTATTATATGTTATTTAACGGGTCGGGTTGTTACATTTTGGCATCATAGGCCCCTCGGTTTTCCGCTTTCGAATTCGTGGCCGAATTATTTTCTCATGTGGCGAGCACGTGTACGTGCGAACCATTTTAACATAATTGAACTCAAGAATGTCCATTAATAATGTGCGCGTGTGTATTCGGTATGTTTGTCATTTTGGATTGGAGGTTTATTATTGATACCTTGTTCACATATAGGTGACAAGGAGTGGTGTTGGGCAGTCTGAGCCCCAGGAGTGGTGTTGGGCAGTCTGAGCCCTAGCGTTCGGATGAGAGTGCAGCACCAGCCGAGGTGCCCACACCTCCTCCTTCTACGAAAATGATACGCCTAGTTGCGGAGGCAGTATTTTCCACGTTTCAAGCACAGCCTATTGGGCAGGTAAGGCATGTATTGGAGCTAGTTCGGGTTGGTGTGAAGCAAGAGCATGTTGAGGCTCGGGTGGACGAGCGAGCGACTGACGAGCAACTAAAGCGGTTTATGGATTTTCATCCACCTACGTTTGTCGGGGCGAATTCCCTAACGCAGGTGGAAGATAAGCTTTCTAGAGTGAAGAGGATCCTGACAGCGCTCAGGACTGATGAGGGGCAGAGAGTGACGTTAGCCACTTTCCTACTGGAAGGAGTGGCGAGACTTTTGTGGGATGAAGTCGAGATGCACAAGTTGGCAGGCAGAGGCCTGGGAGAGATTTCAATGGACGAATTCTCCAGATTGTTTTGTGCAAAGTATTTGCCAGTATCGCGAAGAATTGCTATGGAGAACGAATTCCAACGTCTGGTGCAGGGTGAGAAGACTGTGGATGACTACCTGCATGAGTTTACCAGGCTAGGACGTTATGCGGGGTCGACTTTTCCAGAGGAAGCGCGGAAAATGAATTGATTCTATGAGGGACTCCGAGATGAATTGAGATTGGCGCTTCCGAGTTTAGTGAACCAAGGCTTCCAAGCCTTAGTGGATACAGCTTGTGCGCTGGAGAAAGATTTGAAGCGGGTGCAGGATAAGAAAAATTTGGCGGCGGAAAAGTCAGAATTCAAAGTTCCGTAGTCCGATCAATCAGAGTTTAGGAAACGTTATAAGAAGCGGTTCAAGCCTGATGAACAAGCTCAGTCGGAAGTTGCTTTGGGAGTAACGTATAGGCAAGGACGTGTGGAGATGCGTACATGTTTTCGGTGTAAGACCCCCCTTTTTTTTCTTTTTAAACACCAGGGTCTTAGGGCCAGGATCGCCGCTTTGCGGTGACACCTTCACGTACTGAAGGGTCATCACCACAAGGCACCGATTCTGCCAGCCAATTCGATCACAGAAAGATAGCACAATAAATGAAAAGCAAGTCAACAGAAATCACATGTATAGAAATAAAAGTCTCCACGAAGGGAGAGTCCACAGAATAATATAAAAGGTACTGAAAGTAAGGGCTTATGCCCGATACATCATAATCCTCACTACAGGTCACTCATGCGGAACCAACTAAAATATCTACTATAAGTTGGGGCTCATAGTCCCAGCTGTCTGAACTCCTGAGCTAGACTGCCCTATCTCCAAGCGGGCCGACCTCTAGGGCTGCTCCTCCATGCTGGGCTCCACAATCCCCTAAATGATGTGGTCCGAAAATCGTTAGTCATAAAGACTAAGCCCTATCATCCCCTACCCCTTCCACCATAGCTCCTAAGTACCGAGCGGAGAGGAAGAAAGGGGAGGACATGAAGGTGGAGAATGAAACAAAAGCAGGTGACAACGGACCTATGCTAGCAATTCTATAGTCAATATAATAGAAACAGAAAGTAGGAAAAGTTACTTTAACTTAGGTGCGGAAGCACCTAAGCCAAGGGATCTTCTGCAAGGCTCCCATCGTATAAAGTGTCCCATACCACTTATACGTTGGGGTATCGGTTATCAAATAACAGCATATATATATAGAATTTAAACTTAATTTATAAACTTGCCCACACAAGCCTATAGACCAAGGGGTCATTTTGCAAGTCCTAATGTATAAGCGTCCCATTCCACTTATACATTAGGTGTCAGGGGTTAAATGAATCGATTATGCCATGATATGCTAGTGGGTATGATGAATCATGAGAGTGCAACACACACACCCGACTCTGTGTACACAAACCTTTAGTTCCCCCTTTCGGATCCGTTACCTCCCAGGATACCTCCGTAGTGGCAGACGGAAGCGGTGGGTTTGGCCTCGCCCACCTCTAAACCAGTAAAGCACTACCGGTCAGAACTATCGTACGCCTCAACACTTGGTGCACAAAGCGGACTCCTACATACTCTTGTCGCCTGGCGCACCGGACTTCTGTTAGTGAAGTGCTAACCACACTTGCCGAGTCAGCGTATTGGCGTCGGTGCATCGACCCTCCAATACCGAAGACCCACCACCTTAATTTTCTTTCCCTCTTATGCACATGCAATATTTAATGTATCAAACCAATCGATCTGAAGCTCCCCGGACCATTCCGTCTGTCTCTTAACCAATCGATTCGAAGCTCCCCGGACCATTCTGTCCGTCTCTTAACCAACCGAGCTGAATCTCCCCGGACCATTTTGTTCGTCTCTTAACCAACCGAGCCGAAGCTCCCAACTATCTTCCTATGCTAACAGTGTTTGTGAAACGTGCAACCCTAATTACTAAGTTACTCTTATCAGTTTGTTAATACAGTTTACTTTAACCCAGGACTGCCCCCGGTATTCCCTGTGAAGGGTCTAAAATGGCACTAGGAACTATGATGGTAGCTGAAGCCCATCGTTCCCTTTCACAAGGCACTTATTGTTATTTGTTGATTCCCTAAACTCATTCCCTTCTCATATTACAGTGGGCTAACCCTAGGGTGATTTTGACTCTTCCTCTCCTCGGGGAAGACGATCTTTCGTCGAACCCGAACACCTCTAAACTCTAGCCAAACCACTTCTAACTATTATTCCTATCCCTCTATAATGAAATCATCCACATCAGTCCACCCAGCCAAAATGACTAACTCCAACAACTATCCCAGATCTGTCCTATTGCAATTTAACAATTTGTTATATGCATACCAACCTAGGCTATATGTCGAACCGAATAGGAGATAATCTAGATAATCATCCAAATGCCCTATATTATTTACTGGAGATTTATCATGACACAAATAGACTAAATCTTGAAAATTGTAATTTTCCTAATTTATCTGGCATTTAATTAATTTTTCTTTAAGCCTCCAAGGGCTACCAATTGAACATGAAGTGCACATTTCAGGTATGTATAAAGCTTCATAAAATCATGATAAATCCTAAACAACAATTTAACAGTAAAACCAAGATATAACAATTTTTCCAGTAATTTAAGGACTCTAATTTAATTTTGATAATAAATCTCATCTCCTTTCATTAATGAAGTAAGTGCAGTAGATAATCATCCAAAAATTCTTAATTAATCTTTTAGAGTAGATACTATCCTGAAAACATCAGTGGCCAAATTTCATAATTCTTCAATGGGGATTGAGCTCTAGAATAAATAATTACCAAAATCTCAAAAAGCTATATTTGTGAAGTAAGTATTGTAAATATTCTTCTAAAACTCATGAATAAAATTATACGACTAGATATTTATCTGAAAACATCATTGGCCAGGTTTCATAATTTTACAGTAGGTAATTTGCTCTAAATTATTTATTGACCATAATTTCCCTTTTTGGAACTTGTAAAGGAAGTAGTAGATATAATCAACTAAACTTTGTAACAAAATTCAGGGATATTCATTTATATCTAAAGCATTTTCTGACCATATTTCATAAGATTCAAATGAACAGAGTAATCCAAATAATTAAAACACCAGTTTGAGCAAATTGATATCTAACAAATAAAGTAATTGAAATAAAATCCATAAAATCCTAATAAAATTACTAAGGGTTCTACATAGTCTAAAACTTACTCCACCCAAGTTTCACAACTTTTAACTAAGATTTAGTGACTGTGTTTTCATAATTGAACTTCTACCCTAAAACTAGCGTTAGGGTTTTGAGGTGTCTACCTACCTCCAAATCCTCTAAGATTCTACCAGAGAACTTAGGATACACTACCTTCAACTCTACTGAGTTACAAGGTCACACAAGGGCATTTGCCCCTATGCCCTTCACAACACTCAAAAACCCTTCCTTAGGGTTTGAGTTTGAACCCTAGGGTAAATAAACCCTAAATAACACCATTTTCCTTAAGAGGGTGACATTAGCCATGCCAAATTAGTGTCCAAAATTTAAGCCTCTTTTGAGGTGATTTGACCACTCAAAACCCCAAGGGGGTGTTGGGACCCTTTTAACCCTATAAGGGTCAACCTAGGGTTGGATAAAAACATATTCTAAACATCTCGAAATGAGATGAAATTTTTACCAGAGCCTTAACATGCCCGCTAAGACTACCCACCCAAATTTGGGGGGATTTTGATGTGTTTAAGACACCTAAATAATTTATACATGGTTTATTAAATTTTTCTGAAAACTATAAAAACAATATTCTCCAAAAATTTCCATTTTTGGACAAGCCCTAAATATAGCTAAGGTAGACCCCCTGACTAAATTTCAGCTCATTTGGACAAAGGATGAAAGGTTGGCATCCTTTTGAATCTCAGGATAACCCTAGGTATAGGTCCCACCAAAATGGGTGACTTGATCAAACTACTTACCCAATCGAGTTGAAAGAAATGTTAGAATAATCTAGACTCAAAGGGCTACAACTTCTATGACTGGCTATTTTTCCTAAAACGGCCTCTAAGTGCCTCATTTAATAGCATCAAAAAGAGCTTGATAAAGTGATTAATTACTATATCTTATATATAAATATATATCATTTTTGATATGAGGCACTGTTCATCTTCTCAAAACCCGAAAACAGCAACTCTATAAAACTGTATAAAACCTGTAGCTTGTATGAGCCACCGCCGGCCATTTGGCCACCTCCCTGGCCAGCCACCGCCACCACTACCTCGGTCGAGGTGGTGGCTATCGGTCGGCGGTGGATTGGCCGCCGGAGGTGGTGGTTTCCGGCGAACCCGACCACCATGAATTTTGGAAAAGCCATGAAAACGCTCACCCGATCCAGCTCTTTTGAGCTCGATGTCTCTCCTAATCATTCCTAAGATCTATCCATAGAAGAAGAGGTAGAGAAGGACCTTGTTCGCGGTTTGGAGGCGAGATGAACGTCGGGTTGCCATGGCGTGGTGGTGGCGTTGCCGAACTTCTCCTATAGCAAGAACAATAATCTAATCTGGTTGGTCAAGAGTGTAAACTTCTCATCTTGCTCTAAGGAGGCTTTTATAGATCACCAAGTGGGGAGGGGTAAAGGGTAAAGCATTTAAGGCCATGAAAGCTCTCATCTTAATAGCATTTCGGTCATGGTGGAGGGAGAGGAAAAGTTGGAAGATGAAATGATGTGTCCAAGTGGCGGTTTCTTATTGGACCAACTCTTCCTCTTTTTATTAAGTAATTAGAGAAGGAAACGGCCCATAAATACTCCTGGTGTAACTTCCCATAATCAGAGTTAATTATGGCCTGGGTTAAAGAAATTTCCAGCCTGGCTGACGTTTCGGCCTTTATCACAGGCATGACACGTAGGTCACGGGCGTGACAGGTGTTCTTCGGTCTACGTTCGTCGAGTTGAGGTCACCGGTTGGTGAGGGCGTCACGCCCTAGGTCACAGGCGTGACTGGTCAGACACGGGCGTGACAGGCTCGTGTTGTAAATTCTGAGTTCGACGATCGTCTTCCCAAGGTCAACGATCGTCGAAGGGGGGGTCACGCCCTAGGTAACGGGCGTGACATGTCGGTCACGGGCGTGACAGGCCCGGGTTGAAAAGTCTGCGCTCGCCGATCGTCTTCCTGAGGTCGACGATCTTCGAAGGGGGTCACGCCCTAGGCCACGGGCGTGACGGGTCTAGCACGGGGGTGACCAACCCGTGACTGAATTTTCAGAGCTCGTCGATCGTCTTCCTGAGGTCGACGATCGTCGAAGGGTTCATGCCCTAGGTCACGGGCGTGACAGGTCGGTCACGGGCGTGACCAACCCGTGACTGAAAATTTAGAGCTGATGGACTTCAATTCTTGGGTTTCCTATGGTTCTGTCATGGCAGACCGACTCCTAGGGGTCTAGCCGGAAATTGGATGTCACAAATCCCAATAAACAAAACAAAACTTTCGTCCCCGAAATTGAGGTTAATCCTACGGGGGTTTCTACCAGAATAAAATAAACTTGTAACATCCCATATGGTTTTCCTATTGAGTTGAAGCGGGATTACTTGTTCGATCAACGAAGACAATTTCCCTAGTAAACAAAAGATTAGCCCCTATTCTTGAAATTTCAGTCCTACTGGTTTAAAAATAGGAAAGTAAATTGAACGTCCTGAGAGGTTGTGAGGTTTACCTAACTGAACAGCTCCGGATACTTTTGTCGCATCAGGTCCTGCGGTTCCCAGGTATGCTCCTCCTGACCGTGGTTCCTCCATAGAACTTTGACTAATGGAACTTTCTTGCGACGCAAGGTTCGTACTTCTCTGTCATCGATCTGAACCGGCTCCAAGTGAACTGACCGGTCGAAAGCTACCGGCCCATCTATGGTAAATATCTGCTGCTTCGGGCGCAGTAGAGCCCTCCTAAGTGAGGAAATATGGAACACGTCGTGTAAACCTGCCAGTTCTGGGGGCAACTCTAGCCCGTAAGCTAGGGGCCCGATCTGCTCCAGGATCCTGTAAGGGCCCATATACCTAGGGCTGAGCTTCTTTCTCCGACCGCGCAACCGTAAAACTCCATGCATGGGCCGGATCTTCAAAAACACTCGGTCCCCCACCTGAAACTCCACCTGACGATGTCGGGCATCATAGTACTTAGCATGTCTTCTCTGCGCCTCTAACATCCTATCTCTGATCAGTCTCACCTGAGCCTCAGTGTCTTCAACAAAATCCGATCCCAACACCTTCAGATCCTCGTCCTGAATCCATGATTGTGGAATCCTGTACCTCCGTACGAGGGTGGAGAGCTGTGTTAAATGTCGGCCGAGAGTCCAGATAATCCAGGACTGACATTTTCTCCTTTGACGTACACTATCCATCCTGATTTGACATGATCACCTATATCATACCATGATAATGGACTTCTACTCCCAAACTTCATGAAATAACCATGGGAGTTTTCTTCCGGGTCGGGGTGACCCTAGCTTCTTCGGCCAGTCTATCCTCGATGTTCCCTTTATAATTATGCCCGGAGTGGGGATGAGGAATCCTGTGTATGAAAATCTTTAATTATACCCTCGAACATCTACTCCAACTTGGGCAGTGGCTGTAATAGTTCCCCAAAACCTCTTCCACATAGCCTACATCAACTGACGAACATTACCGTGCTTCACCAAACCCATGACACCTTTCTTCACTCCGAGGGTACATGTTCTGAGATACACCAAACTTCCGATGATATAATATAGCAATTAAATATTTACCTTCTAAGATATCCTGAATCTTATTATCCGTCATCTAATTTTACATGATAATAGTTAATCCTCGAAATTACTGCGTCTTATTACAATGTGATTGTCTTGGTAATGCTACAGGTCAACATTCCAAACATGTTTTTACAAAATCTTATCTTCGCCTGAATAACATCGAATTATATCGACATCAACCTCACTATTTTTGTTACGGAGCATTCTCTAAATAAGGTCTAAGGAAACCCAAGTAAATACTAATTTTCCCAATAAACAAAGGACAAGCACCCAATAAATAAAAGATAAGCCCCCAATAAACAAAAGATAAGCCCCTACCTACCTTGGGCTAAGTATCTTTGATATTACCATGCAATATCAGTCCTAGCTGGGTGCACAATCCCTAGGGCATCAATCTTCGACTTGGGGTTCCACCCTGAAACTCGTCAATATACTCCATACTTTAAACTCTATGAGTCACATTTACGATGACCTTATCAGGGTCAAAATATTCCCAATCCTAAATAGGTTTCTTCTGAACTTGAATTCCTATCCGACCCTCAGTGTTTATCTCGGTGGTTGCCTCCATGTAATTTTGTTACTAGTACAAGGGTCGAGATAGAATGACTTTTGTCATTCTGCTAAAAGATCATTGGCCTCAATTCTCCTTAAGGTCGTCCTACATGTTTGAGTAATCCTTGATTGTGATAGTAGGGACACCTGAGTTTACGTCTTAGGTAGTCATTCTCGTGCTAAACTCCTTTATTCTCTTTAGGTATCTCCTTACCTTAACCAAGTTCATACCCAAGGTCTATTTTGAACTAGGGCATACTATAAATTGTCATGGTTAGTCACGAGTCCTAGTTTGTTGACTATAACTCGTTGGTTAGAGGATTATAAGACGAGATCTTCGCAGCCGGAGGTGTTCCCTACTAGGGGCAGGGTTTGTCGCAGGCTACGAAGAAGAATTCCAATTAATGATGAAGTGGACTTTTTATGTGATCTCTCTTATGGGCACACCACTGCTTCCGCTGCTTAGTTTGTCCCCAAACTAAACTCGAGCAGGGGTGACCCAGGGTTAGTGGACTGCTACCTTTTTCAGATCGATGTTTCCTTTGATACCACTTGTAAGACCCCCCCCCCCCCGCTTTTTTTTAAACACCGGGGTCTTAGGCCCAGGATCGCCGCTTTGCAGTGACACCTTCACAAAAAGATAGCATAATAAATGAAAAGTAAGTCCACAAAAATCACATGTATAGAAATAAAAGTCTCCACGAAGGGAGAGTCCACAGAATAATATAAAAGGTACAGAAAGTAAGGGTTTATGCTCGGTACATCATAATCCTCACTACAGGTCACTCATGTGGAAGCAAACTAAAACATCTACTATAAGTCGGGACTCACAGTCCCAACTGTCTGAACTCCTGAGCTAGACTGCCTTATCTCCAAGCGGGCTGACCTCCAGGGCTGCTCCTCCATGCTTGGCTCCACGATCCCCTAAATGATGTAGTCTGAAAATTGTTAGTCATAAAGACTAAGCACTATCATCCCTACCCCTTCCCCCATGGCTCCTAAGTACCGAGCGGAGAGGAATAAAGGGGAGGACATGAAGGTGGAGAATGAAACAAAAGCAGGTGACAGCGGACCTATGCTAGCATTTCTATAGTCAATATAACAGAAACAGAAAGTAGGAAAAGTAACTTTAACTTAGGTGCGGAAGCACCTAAGCCAAGGAATCTTCTGCAAGGCTCCCATCGTATAAAGTGTCCCATACCACTTATACGTTGGGGTGTCAATTATCAAACAGCAGCATATATATATAGAATTTAACCTTAATTTATAAACTTGCCCACACAAGCTTATAGACCAAGGGGTCGTTTTGCAAGTCCAAATGTATAAGCGTCTCATTCCACTTATACATTAGGTGTCAGGGGTTAAATGAATTGATTATTCCATGACATGCTAGTGGGTATGATGAATCATGCAAGTGCAACACACACACCTGACTCTGTGTACACAGACCTTTAGTTCCCCCTTTCAAAGTCTTTACCTCCCAGGATACCTCCGTAATGGCATACGGAAGTGGTGGGTTGGGCCTCGCCCACCTCTAAACAAGTAAAGCACTACCGGTCAGACCTATCGTACGCCTCAACGCTTGGTGCACAAATCGGACTCCTGCGTACTCTTGCCGGCTGGCACACCGGACTTCTGTTGGCGAAGTGCTAACCACACTTTCCGAGTAAGCGTATTGGAGTCGGTGCATCGACCCTCCAATACCGAAGACCCACCACCTTAATTTTCTTTCCCTCTTATGCACATGCAATATTTAACGTATCAAACCAATCAATCCGAAGCTCCCCGGACCATTCCGTCCGTCTCTTAACCAATCGAGCCAAAGCTCCCCGGACCATTCTGTCCGTCTCTTAACCAACCGAGCCGAATCTCCCCGACCATTCTGTCCGTCTCTTAACCAACCGAGCTGAAGCTCCCAACTATCTTCCTATGCTAACAGTGTTTGTGAAACGTGCAACCCTAATTACTAAGTTATTCTTATCAGTTTGTTAATACAGTTTACGTTAACCCAGGACTGCCCCTGGTATTCCCTGTGAAGGGCTCTCAAAGGGCACTAGGAACTATGATGGTAGCTGAAGCCCATCGTTCCCTATCGTAAGGTACTTATTGTTATTGGTTGATTCCCTTAACCCATTCCCTTCTCATATTACAGTGGGCTAATCCTAGGGTTATTTTGACTCATCCTCTCCTCGGGGAAGACGATCTTTCGTCGAACCCGAACACCTCTAAACTCTTGCAAAACCACTTCTCACTACTCTTCTTATCCCTCTATAGTGAAATCATCCACATCAGTCCACACAGCCAAAATGACTAACTCCAACAACTATCCCAGATCTGTCCTATTGCAATTTAATAATTTGTTATATGCAGACCAACCTAGGCTATATGTCGAACCCAATAGGAGATAATCATCCAAATACCCTAAATTATTTACTGGAGACTTATCATGACACAAATAGACTAAATCGAGAAAATTGTAATTTTCCTAATTTATCTGGCATTTAATTAATCTTTCTTGAAGCCTCCAAGGGCTACTAATTGAACAGGAAGTGCACTTTTCAGGTATGTATAAAGCTTCATAAAATCATGATAAATCCTAGACAACAATTTAACAGTAAAGCCAAGATATAACAATTTTTCTAGTAATTTAACGACTCTAATTTAATTTTGATAATAAATCCTATCTCCTTTCATTAATGAAGTAAGTGCAGTAGATAATCATCCAAAAATTCTTAATTAATCTTCTAGAGCAGATACTGTCCTGAAAACATCAGTGGCAAAATTTCATAATTCTTCAATGAGGATTGAGCTCTAGAATAAATAATTACCAAAATCTCAAAAAGCTATATTTATGAAGCAAGTATTGTAAATATTCTTCTAAAAATCATGAATAAAATTATACGACTAGATATTGATCTAAAAACATCATTGGCCAGGTTTCATAATTTTACAGTAGGTAATTTGTTATAAATGATTTATTGACCATAATTGCCCTTTTTGGAACTTGTGAAGGAAGTACTAGATATTGTTGAATTTTCTCAAGTTGATCAGCAAGGTAGCCCAAACACCAAATCAATATTTTCGGCACTACCCAGATCACAACTTAAACCGCGGAAAGCAGGAAGCAACTCAGATAACCAAAGGCATAGACAGAAGCAAGCAGATCAAATTCTTATTAATCTTCTTTACAGGGCGAGGCATACATGGCAAGACATGATTTTTCTAGTACAAGAAAAAATAGAAACAACAAAACACCTCGGGCGGACAGACTCCAGAAACCGCCGAGACAGCCGAAGCCGCACAGGTCGCTAAGACCGCTCGAACTGAACTGGAACCAATCTGAACACTGAGACCGCGAGGTCGCGCGGACTCGCCGTTATTCGCCGAACTGCTGCTGAACAGAGGAACCCACCGCCTACTCGCAGAGACCGCGAGGTCGCGCAGACAGAATAGAACTTGAGATAAAGCTGATGCTGGAAACCGCCGAATGCAGCCCGCAAACTCCACAGAAGTCAGAACCAAACTCCTGGTTCAACACTGCTAGCTGCGCCACCTGCACACAGAAACCGGTTAAGCAAACAGCCCGCGCGGATAAGCAAACACAGTCCGCAGCCTATGCTCAAACTCACTTACTGTTCACTCTGTTAACAAATAACGTGTCGGGGGGGTCCTATTTATAGGCCGAGTGAGGAGTGTAGTCACCACCCTATGAGATAGAGTCACCTCCCCAAGGTCGCAGTTAGCAATGATATCCCGTCGAGTCCGCCCGCATGGGACGAATCAAAACTGCCAAGTCCGGGCGAGATAGCGGACTGCCCAAGGCAGTCCGCCCAGTCCGCAAAGAGATGATACCGCAACCATCAGTCCACGACCACAGGCAACTGCCCGGTCACAGCGGACACAGCGGAAACCCTGAACTCCACAAGAGCAAGTCCAGAAAAGATAACGAGCTCGGCGGATACCAAACCAGTCCTCCAGCTCAAAGCCTAGACCGCGGCTTACCGCAACTTCAAAGAAGAAGAGCGGACTCCAAGCCCAGTCCGCACAGGCCGCGCGAATCACCTGTAGACACAGAACACTGGGACTCAATCCAGTCCGCGCATTCCGCTCAGACCGCAACACAGCCCGCAGCAGCAAGGCAGGTTGCCAACTACCAACCCGCCGGACTAAGAAACAGTCCGCGTGGTCAGTCGCCTAAACTGCCCGGACTGCCCGACCACCCACTTTCACTTCACCAATTTCAACACTCCCCCTTGAAGTGAGAAGTGGTGATCAGGCCGAGCAGACCACGAAGCCGCTGAAAAGGCCCCTTCGCTAGCGACTTGGTGAAGATGTCAGCAAGGTTATCTTCACTCCGAACATGACCAACCACAAGAGATCCTTCCAGCACCTTCTCCCTATGAAGTGGTGATCGATCTCAATATGCTTGGTCCTGGCATGACAACTGGATTGGTTACGAACTTGAGAGCACTTTCATTATCCCCTCGGAGCAAGGTAGGACCTTGCACTTCCTCATGGACGTCCTCTACTAGCCTCCTTAGCCAAATGGCTTCCCGAGCAGCCAAAGCCGAAGCCGTGTACTCTGCTTATGTAGTAGTAGAGACGGATACCGAGTCCTGCTTCTTGCTGCACCACAAAATGCCCGATGATCCACAAGTGAACACATAACCAGAAGTTCACCTTCGGTCATCCGAGTCACCACCATAATCAGCATCCGTGTACCCAAGCAAAGAGAACCTCGCATCCCTTCTGTAAAGAAGTCCCATGTCAGAAGTTGCCTTGACATACTTCAGAATGTTCTTTGCCGCTACAAGATGAGAATTCTTTGGCTCTGCCATGAACCGACTTACTCGACCAACAACATAAGCTATATCAGGTCTCGTAATCGTCAGGTAGATCAAGCTCCCAACAAGAGCTCTAAACACCAAAGGATCAGGAAGAATCCTTCCTTCATCTCGACGAAGCTTTAGGCCTTGATCCAGAGGAGTAGAGCAAGTCTTCCCTTCAGTCAAACCAAACCGGTTCACTATGCATTCAGCATATCCCTTCTGGAAGATGAGTAACCCACTCTCCTTCCTCTCCACTTCGAGACCAAGAAAGTGATGAAGCTCTCCCAGGTCTTTCATCTCGAAGCGAATAGCTAGCTCAGCTCTGAGCATAGCTACCTCCTCCTCAGAATTCCCGGTGATGATAATATCATCAACATACAGTAGGACCAAGACCGAAGCTCCCCCTTCTTCTTGATAAACAAGCTAGAGTCCGAGTTAGAAGCCAGATATCCGCAGAATTGGAGATATTCTGCTATCTTCCCATACCAAGCTCGTGGAGCTTGTTCAACCCATAGAGAGCCTTCCTGAGCTTGCAGACGTAGTTAGGATGAACTTCAGAAACGAATCCAAGTGGCTGATCCATGAAGATGTCTTTGTCAATCTCTCCGTAAAGAAAAGAATTCTTTACATCAAACTGCCACATCCTCCATCCTTGGCAAGCAGCCAATGCAATCACCATCTGCACTGAAGTCATCTTAGCAACAGGACTAAACGTCTCCTCATCGTCTTCTCCATACTGTTGAGAGAATCCCCAAGCCACCAGGCGAGCTTTGAATCTCTCAATGCTCCCATCAGCCTTCTTCTTCAACTTAAACACCCACTTACAAGTCACCGGAGTAATGCCATCAACTCTGGGCACAAGATCCCAAGTTTCATTTTCTTGAGAGCATCCATCTCTCTCTCATGGCATCTTCCCACTCCTTGACTCAAGTGGCCTCATTGAAGCTAGCAGGATCTCGCTCATTAAGAGGACCTGCAAAGAAACATGAGACATAGCTCACGGTGTTTCCTTCACAGTAGCGAGCTGGAGGCTTGATCACCCTCTTTGATCTCCGAAGAGGCTGCTCCTTGCTCACCACCTCCGCTGCTTCTTCTGGTTCACCTCTGCTCTCCGGCAAGCTTGGAGCAATGCTCCCCTGCTTCCTGACCCAGAAGCTTCTCCTCCAGAACTTGAAGCAACTAGAGCTGCTGGTGACACAGCCAGCTCCACTTGATCAACAACCTCAGCCACCTCCTGACCTTCATCAACCTTGCTCTCCGATAGCTCAACCGAGCTTCCTCCATATGACATCAGTTCGTCAAAGACAACGTCTCTTGACAACACGAACTTCTTCGTCACCGGATCCATGCATCTCCATTCCTTCTTCCGCTCATCATAGCCAACAAAGACAAGCTTCCTTGGTTTGCATCAAGCTTAGTCCTTAGAGCATCAGGAATATGCACATATCAAGTTGATCCAAACACCCGAAGGTGTTCAACACTTGGCTTCTCCTTCAGCAACATCTCGAAGGGAGACTTCATGTTGATCGGACTTAGAGGCATCCGATTGATGACATAGGCAGCACAAGACATTCCTTCGCCCAGATGGACCTTGGGATACTCTTGGCATGAAGCCAACATTTGCAAGTCTCCGTCAGATGACGGATCTTCCGCTCCGCTACTCCCTTTTGTTTTGGAGTATGAGCACAAGTGAGCTCCCTGGATTCCATGCTTCCTGCAAAAGTTAGAAAACTCGGAGAGAGACAAACTCTCCGCCGTTGTCAGTTCTAAGCTTTTTAATCTCAGGTTAAGCCGACCCTCCACCAGCTCCTTGAACTCCAAACAACCGGAAGGCTTCAGTTCTCCTTCAAGAAATACACCCATGTGTATCTTGAGTAGTCATCAATCAAGACTAGCATGTACCTGCTTCCACCGATGCTAGCAGTCGCGGTTGGCCATCAGATCACCATGGATAACCTCAAGTGGTGCTTTGCTTCTTGTTTGTGACTTATCAAATGGAAGATGAGACTTCCCATACTGACATCCAGCATAAACATGACCATCACCGAAGGATGATAGCTTAGGCAAGCCTCTCACCAGGCTCCTATATGACATAGCCTTCAGCTTATCCATCCATACATGCCCCAACCTCTAATGCCACATAGCAGCGCTATCATTTGCCCTCATGCGATCAACATAGGAGCTTGTTGATAAAACAAACAAGTCTTCACTCTCCTTCCAATATGAGCAACATCAGCCTTAACCGCTGATACGTTGCGAAGGAACTTCACTTCTATTGGCCCAAACAGAACGTGATAGCCAACATCAACCGCATTGGTCACAGAGAAGAGGTTCTTCTTCATGCCAGGTACGTGATAAACACTCCTTAACGTGAGCGCCCTTATCACTACCCACTGTTACTATACCCTCCTTCTCTACTGCATGAATAGTATTATCAGCAGTTATAATAGCTTCGTTACCTGAGTAGGCCTGTAGTGAAAAACTTTGACATATCTCCGGTGGTGAGGTGATTGACCACACCCGAGTCAATGATCCAGTCGTCCTCCATGTCAACGGTGGACAAAGCACGGACACAAGTGCCCGTCATGAATGCTCCACCCCAGCCAGCTTCCTCCTTGCTAGAGGAGGCTTCCTCCTTGCCTGCAGCATGCCTAGGCTGCAGCTTGACCTTGCAGTCTCGCTTGAAGTGACCTGGTTGATGACATCTGTAGCACTTCAGATCTTCTTCTTCCAGTCCTTCTTAGGAGCAAAGCTCCCCTCCTGCTGTTTAGAAGATGAAGATTCATCTCCAGCCCCAGTCTGCTTCTTCTTCCCCTCCCATCTCTCTTCTTCTTCTTCTCAGTGAAGAGAGCATCACTAGCTCCTTCAGAGACCATCACCCGGTCATCTGCCTTGCCAAGCTCTCTCCTGCGAGGCAAGCAGATTTTCCAGCTCCAAAGGAGAGGGCTGAGTAGCCCAGCTTGAACAGAAGTAACGAAGGCCACATACTTCCTGACGCAGACCGCGGATTATGTGCCTCATCAGCTTAGCCTCGGATATCGGTCATCAGGATCAAGAGCAGAGAGCTCAGCACACAAGCTCTTCAACTTCAAGAAGAATTTGGAGATAGAAAAATCTCCCTGAGTTGCCTTAGCCAACTCATTCTCCAAGAACTGTAGCCTTGCTATATTCTTTCTATTGAACAACCCATCAAGGGAAGTCCATATCTCAGCAGCAGACTCACATCCTAATATGTGATCAAAGAGTTCAGGTGACACCGCCCGCTTGAGAGCAAACTCAGCCTTGACATTTGTCTTCCTCCACACTCTCACCTATTCAGCTGTTCCAAACTCAACAGTGATTTCTACTTGAACATCCCCACCGACGACCTCCCATAACTCCTCGCCCAGAAGATAGCTCTTCATGCACGACTTCCACTTCTTGAAGTTAGTCGGCGTCAGAAGCTCAATACCAAGACCTCTTGCAAACCCACCGTCCATGGCACTAACTTGGTTATCCTTCAGAAGCACACAGAGCAACAACAAACTTGTTGACCACCGCTCAAGCAACTGAACATTCCTCTGATACCATGTTGAATTTTCTCAAGTTGATCAGCAAGCTAGCCCAAACACCAAATCAATATTTTCGGCACTACCCAGATCACAACTTGAACCGCGGAAAGCAGGAAACAACTCAGATAACCAAAGGCATAGACAGAAGCAAGCAGATCAAATTCTTATTAATCTTCTTTACAGGGAGAGGCATACATGGCGAGACATGATTTTGCCAGTACAAGAAAAAATAGAAACAACAAAACACCTCGGGCGGACAGACTCCAGAAAACGCCGAGATTGCCGAAGCCGCACAGGTCGCTGAGACCGCCCGAACTGAACTGGAACCAATCTGAACACTGAGTCCGCTTGAGACCGCGAGGTCGCGCGGACTCGCCGTTATTTGCCGAACTGCTGCTGAACAAAGGAACCCACCGCCTACTCGCAGAGACCGCGAGGTCGCGCGGACAGAATATAAATTGAGATAAAGCTGATGCTGGAAACCGCCAAATGCAGGCCGCAAACTCTACAGAAGTCAGAACCAAACTCCTGGTTCAACACTGCTAGCCGTGCCACCTGCACACAGAAACCGGTTAAGCAAATAGCCCGCGCGGATAAGCAAACACAGTCTGCAGCCTATGCTCAAGCTCACTTACTGTTCACTCTGTTATCAAATAACGTGTCGGGGGGGTCCTATTTATAGGCCGAGTGAGGAGTGTAGTCACCACCCTATGAGATAGAGTCACCTCCCCATGGTCGCAGCTAGCAATGCTATCCCGCTGAGTCCGCCCGCATGGGACGAATCAAAACTGCCAAGTCCGGGCGAGATAGCGGACTGCCCAAGGCAGTCCGCCCAGTCTGCAAAGAGATGATACCGCAACCATCAGTCCACGACCACAGGCAACCGCCCGGTCATAGCGAACACAGCGGAAACCCTGAACTCCACAAGAGCAAGTCCAGAAAAGATAACGAGCTCGGCGGATACCAAACCAGTCCGCCAGCTCCAAGCCCAGACCGCGGCTTACCGCAACTTCGAAGAAGAAAAGCGGACTCCAAGCCCAGACCGCACAGGCCGCACGCATCACCTGCAGACATAGAACACTGCCGGACTCAATCCAATCCGCGCAGTCCGCTCAGACCGCAACACAGCCCGCAACAGCAATGCAGGTTGCCAACCACCAACCCGCCGGACTAAGAACCAGTCCGCGCGGTCAGTCCGCCTAAACCGCCCGGACTGCCCGACCACCCACTTTCACTTCACCAATTTCAACAGATATAATCAACTAAAATTTGTAACAAAATTCAGGGATATTCATTTAGACCTAAAGCATCTTCTGACCATGTTTCATCAGATTCAAATGAACAGAGTAATCAAAATAATTAAAACACCATTTTGAGCAAATTTATACCTAACAAATAAAGTACTTGAAATAAAATCCTAATAAAATTACTAAGGGTTCTACATAGTCTAAAACTTACTCCACCTAAGTTTCACAACTTTTAACTAAGATTTAGTGACTTTGTTTTCATAATTGAACTTCTACCCTAAAACTAGGGTTAGAGTTTTGAGGTGTCTACCTACCTCCAAATCCTCTACGATTTCTACCAGAGAACTTAGAATTCACTACCTTCAACTCTACTGAGTTACAAGGTCACACAAGGGCATTTTCCCCTATGCCCTTCACAACACTCAAAAACCCTTCCTTAGGGTTTGAGTTTGAACCCTAGGGTAAATCAACCCTAAATCACACCATTTTCCTTAAGAGGGTTACATTATCCATGCCAAATCAGTGTCCAAAATTTCAGCCTCTGTTGAGGTGATTTGACCACTCAAAACCCCAAGGGGGTGTTGGGATCCTTTTAACCCTATAAGGGTCAATCTAGGGTTGGATAAAAACCTATTATAAACATCTCCAAATGCAATGAAATGTTTACCAAAGCCTTAACATGCCCTCTAAGACTACCCACCAAAATTTGGTGAGATTTTGAGGTGTTTACGACACCTAAATAATTTATACATGGTTTATTAAATTTTTAAAAAAACTATAGAAAAATATTCTCCAAAAATTTCCATTTTTGGACAGGCCCTAGATATAGCTATGGTAGACCCCGTGACCAAATTTCAGCTCATTTGGAAAAGAGATGAAAGGTGGGCATCAATTTGAATCTCAGGATAACTCTAGGTATAGGTCCCACCAAAATGGGTGTTGTGGTCAAACCACTTACCCAATCGAGTTGAAATATATTTTAAAATAATCAAGACTCGAAGGGCTACAACTTCTGTGACTGGTCATTTTTCCTAAAATGGCCTCAAAGTGCCAAGTGAAATGATGGAGGGAGAGGAAAAGGTGGAAGATGAAATGATGTGTCCAAGTGGCGGTTTCCTATTGGACCAACTCTTCCTATTTTTATTAAGAAATTAGAGAAGGAAACGGCCCATAAATACTCCTGGTATAACTTCCCATAATCAGAGTTAATTATGGCCTGGGTTAAAGAAATTTCAAGCCTGGCTGACGTTTCGGCCTTTCTCACGGGCGTGACACGTAGGTCACGGGCGTGACAGGTGTTCTTCGGTCGACGTTCGTCGAGTTTAGGTCGCCGGTTGGTGAGGGCGTCACGCCCTAGGTCACGGGCGTGACGGGTCGGGCACGGGCATGACAGGCTCGTGTTGCAAATTCTTAGCTCGACGATCGTCTTCCCGAGGTCGACGATCGTCGAAGGGGGGTCACGCCCTAGGTCACGGGCGTGACATGTCGATCACGGGCGTGACAGGACCGGGTTGAAAAGTCTGCGCTCGTCGATCGTCTTCCTGAGGTCGACGATCGTCAAAGGGGGTCACGCCCTAGTCCACGGGCGTGACGGGTCGGGCACGGGCGTGACGGGTCGGGCACGGGCGTGACCAACCCGTGACTGAATTTTAAGAGCTCGTTGATCGTCTTCCTAAGGTCGACGATCGTCGAAGGGGTCACGCCCTAGGTCACGGGCGTGACAGGTCGGTCACAGGCATGACCAACCCGTGACTTAAAATTCAGAGCTGATGGACTTCAAATCTTGGGTTTCCTATGATTCTGTCATGGCAGACCGACTCCTAGGGGTCTAGCCGGAAATATGGTGTTACAAATCCCAATAAACAAAACAAATATTTCGTCCCCAAAATTGAGGTTATGCCTACGGGGGTTTCGATCGGAATAAAATAAACTTGTAACAACCCATATGATTTTCCTATTGAGTCGAAGCGAGATTACTTGTTCGATCAATGAAGGCAATTTCCCCAATAAATAAAAGATTAGCCCATATTCTTGAAATTTAAGTCCTACTGGTTTAAAAATAGGAAAGTAAATTGAACGTCCTGAGAGGTTGTGAGGTATACCTGACTGAATAGCTCCGGATACTTTTGTCGCATCAGGTCCTGCGGTTCCCAGGTATGCTCCATTTGACCGTGCTTCCTCCACAGAACTTTGACTAACGGAACTTTCTTGCGACGCAAGGTCCGTACTCCTCTGTCATCGATTCGAACAGTCTCCAAGTGAACTGATCGGTCGGAAGCTACCGGCCCATCTGTGGTCAAAATCTATTGCTCCGGGCGCAGTAGAGCCCTCCTAAGTGAGGAAATATGGAACACGTTGTGTAAACCTGCCAGTTCTTGGGGCAACTCCAGCATGTAAGCTAGGGGCTGATCCGCTCCAGGATCCTGTAAGGGCCCATATACCTAGGGCTAAGCTTCTTTCTCCGACCGCGCACCCGTGAAACTCCATGTAAGGGCCGGATCTTAAAAAAACTCGATCCCCCACCTGAAACTCCACCTGACGATGTCGGGCGTCATATTACTTAGCCCGTCTGCTCTGCGCCTCTAACATCTTGTCTCTGATCAGTCTCACCAGAGCCTCGGTGTCTTCAACAAAATCTTATCCCAACGCCTTCGGATCCTCGTCCTAAATCCATGACAGTGAAATCTTGTACCTCCGTACGAGGGTGGAGAGCTGTGTTAAATGTTGGTCGAGAGTCCAGATAAGCCTGGACTAACATTTTCTCCTTGGACGTACACTATCCATCCTGATTTGACATGATCACCTTAAGCATACTACGATAACAGACTTCTACTCCCAAACTTCAAGAAATAACCATGGGAGTTTTCTTCCGGGTCGGGGTGACCCTAGCTTCCTCGGCCAGTCTATCCTCGATGTTCCATTTATAATTATGCCCGGAGTGGGGATGAGGAATCCTGTGTATGAAAATCCCTAATTATACCCTCGAACATCTACTCCAACTTGGGTAGTGGTTGTAATAGTTCCCCAAAAACTCTTCCACATAGCCTACATCAACTGACGGACATTACCGTTCATCACCAAACCCATGACACCTTTCTTCACTCCGAGGGTACATGTTCTGAGATACACTATACATCCGATGATACAACATAGCGATTAAATTTTTACCTTCTCAGATATCCTGAATCTTGTTATCCGTCATCTAATTTTACATGATAATAGTTAATCCTTGAAATTACTGCGTCTTATTACCATGTCATTGTCTTGGTAATGCTACAGTTCAACATTTCAAACATGTTTTTATAAAATCTTATCTTTGCCCGAATAATGTCGAATTATATCGACTTCAACCTCACTATGTTTGTTACGCCGCATTCTCTAAATTAGGTCTAAGGAAACCCAAGTAAATACTAATTTTCCCAATAAACAAAGGACAAGTCCCAATTAACAAAAGATAAGCACACAATAAACAAAAGATAAGCCCCTACCTACCTTGGGCAAAGTATCTTTGATATTACCATGTAATATCAGTCCTAGCTGGGTGCACAATCCCTAGGGCATCAATCTTCGACTTGGGGTTCTACCCTGAAACTCGTCAATATAATCCATACTTTAAACTCTATGAGTCACATTTACGACGACCTTATCGGGGTAAAAATGTTCCCAATCCCAAATGGGTTTCTTCTAAACTTGAATTCCTATCCGACCCTCAGTGTTTGTCTCGGTGGTTGCCTCCATATAATTTTGTTACTGGTACGAGGGTCGAGATAAAATGATTTCTGTCATTCTACTAATAGATCATTGGCCTCAATTCTCCTTAAGGTCGTCCTACTAGTTTGAGTAATCCTTGATTGGGATAGTAGGGACACCTGAGTTTACGTCTTAGGTAGTCATTCTCATGCTAAACTCCTTCTTAATTCTCTTTGGGTATCTCCTTACCTTAACCAAGTTCATACCCAAGGTCTATTTTGAACTAGGGCATACTATAAATTGTCATGGTTAGTCACGAGTCCTAGTTGGTTGAGTTTAACTCGTTGGTTAGAGGATTATAAGATGAGATCTTCGCAGCCGGAGGTGTTCCCTGCTGGGGGCAGGGTTTGTCGCAGGCTACAAAGAAGAATTCCAATTAATGATGAAGTGGACTTTTACATGTGATCTCCCTTATGGGCACACCACTGCTTCCGCTTCTTAGTTTATCCCCAAACTAAACTCGAGCGGGGGTGACCTAGGGTTAGTGGACTGCTACCTTTTTCAGATCGATGTTTCCTCTGATACCACTTGTAAGACCCCCCCCCCCCCTTTTTCTTTTTAAACATCGGGGTCTTAGGCCCAGGATCGCCGCTTTGCGGTGACACCTTCACGTCCTGAAGGGTCATCACCACAAGGCGCCGATTATTCCAGCCAATTCGATCACAGAAAGATAGCACAATAAATGAAAAGCAAGTCCACAGAAATCACATGTATAGAAATAAAAGTCTCCATGAAGGGATGGTCCACAGAATAATATAAAAGGTACTGAAAGTAAGGGCTTATGCCCGGTACATCATAATCCTCACTACAGGTCACTCATGTGGAAGCAAACTAAAACATCTACTATAAGTCGGGACTCACAGTCCCATCTGTCTGAACCTCTTGAGCTAGACTACCCTATCTCCAAGCGGGCCGACATCCGGGGCTGCTCCTCCATGCTGGGCTCCACGATCCCCTAAATGATGTGGTCCGAAAACCGTTAGTCATAAAGACTAAGCCCTATCATACCCTACCCCTTCCCCCATGGCTCCTAAGTACCGAGCGGAGAGGAAGAAAGGGGAGGACATGAAGGTGGAGAATGAAACAAAAGCAGGTGACAGTGGACCTATGCTATCAATTCTATAGTCAATATAACAGAAACAGAAAGTAGGAAAAGTAACTTTCACTTAGGTGTGGAAGCACCTAAGACAAGGGATCTTCTGCAAGGCTCCCATCGTATAAAGTGTCCCATACCACTTATACGTTGGGGTGTCGGTTATCAAACAGCAGCATATATATATATATATAATTCAACCTTAATTTATAAACTTGCCCACACAAGCTTATAGACCAAGAGGTCGTTTTGCAAGTCCTAATGTATAAGCGTCCCATTCCACTTATACATTAGGTGTCAGTGGTAAAATGAATCGATTATGCCATGACATGCTAGTGGGTATGATGAATCATGCAAGGGCAACACACACACCCGACTCTGTGTATATAGACCTTTAGTTCCCACATTCGGAGCTGTTACCTCCCAGGATACCTCCGTAGTGGCAGACGGAAGCGGTGGGTTGGGTCTCTCCCACCTCTAAACCAGTAAAGCACTACCGGTCAGACCTATCGTACGCCTAACCGCTTGGTGCACAATGCAGACTTCTGCGTACTCTTGCCGCCTGGCGCACCGGACTTCTGTTGGCGAAGTGCTAACCACACTTGCCGAGTTAGCATATTGGCATCGGTGCATCGACCCTCCAATACCGAAGACCCACCACCTTAATTTTCTTTGCCTCTTATGCACATGCAATATTTAACGTATCAAACCAATCGAGCCGAAGCTCCCCGGACCATTCCGTCCTTCTCTTAACCAATCGAGCTGAAGCTCCTAGGACCATTCTGTCCGTCTCTTAACCAACCGAGCCGAAGCTCCCCGGACCATTCTGTCTGTCTCTTAACCAACCGAGCCGAAGCTCCCAACTATCTTCCTGTGCTAACAGTGTTTGTTAAACGTGCAACCCTAATTACTAAGTTACTCTTATCAGTTTGTTAATACAGTTACGTTAACCCAGGAATGCCCCCGGTATTCCCTGTGAAGGGCTCTCAAAGGGCATTAGGAACTATGATGGTAGTTGAAGCTCATCATTCCCTTTCGCAAGGCACTTATTGTTGTTATTGGTTGATTCCCTTAACCCATTCCCTTCTCATATTACAGTGGGCAAATCCTAGGGTGATTTTGACTCTTCCTCTCCTCGGGGAAGACGATCTTTCGTCGAACCCGAACACCTCTAAACTCTAGCCAAACCACTTCTCACTACTCTTCCTATCCCTCTATAGTGAAATCATCCACATCAGTCCACCCAGCCAAAATGAATAGCTCAACAAAACTATCCCAGATCTATCCTATTGCAATTTAATAATTTGTTATATGCATACCAACCTAGGCTATATGTCGAACCGAATAGGAGATAATCTAGATAATCATCCAAATGCCCTAAATTATTTACTGGAGACTTATCATGACACAAATAGACTAAATCCAGAAAATTGTAATTTTCTTAATTTAACTGGCATTTAATTAATTTTTCTGAAGCCTCCAAGGGCTACCAATTGAACTTGAAGTTCACTTTTCAAGTATGTATAAAGCTTCATAAAACCATGATAAATCCTAAACAAAATTGAACAATAAAGACAAGATATAACAATTTTTACAGTAATTTTTGGACTCTATTTTAATTTTGATAATAAATCCTATCTCCTTTCATTAATGAAGTAAGTGCAGTAGATAATCATCCAAAAATTCTTAATTAATCTTCTAGAGCATATAATGTCTTGAAAACATCAGTGACCAAATTGCATAATTCTTCAATGGGTATTGAGCTCTAGAATAAATAATTACCAAAATCTCAAAAAGCTATATTTGTGAAGCAAGTATTGTAAATATTCTTCTAAAAAATCATGAATAACATTATACGACTTGATATTTATCTTAAAACATCATTGGCCTGGTTTTATAATTTTACAGTAGGTAATTTGCTCAAAATAATTTATTGACCATAATTGCCCTTTTTGGAACTTGTGAAGGAAGTACTAGATATAATCAACTAAAATTTATAACAAAATTCAGGGATATTTATTTAGACCTAAAGCATCTTCTGACCATGTTTCATCAGATTCAAATGAACAGAGTAATCAAAATAATTAAAACACCAGTTTGAGCAAATTTATACCTAACAAATAAAGTACTTGAAATAAAATCCATAAAATTCTAATAAAATTACTAAGGGTTCTAGATAGTCTAAAACTTACTCCACCAGTTTCACAACTTTTAACTAAGATTTAGTGACTGTGTTTTCATAATTGAACTTCTGCCCTAAAAACTAGGGTTAGGGTTTTGAGTGTCTACCTACCTAAAAATCCTCTAAGATTTCTACCAAAGAACTTAGGATACACTACCTTCAACTATATTGAGTTTCAATGTCACACAATGGCATTTGCCCCTATGCCCTTCACAACACTCAAAAACCCTTCCTCAGGTTTGAGTTTGAACCCTAGGGTAAATCAACCCTAAATCACACCATTTTCCTTAAGAGGGTGACATTAGCCATGCAAAAATAGTGCCCAAAATTTCAGCCTCTGTTGAGGTGATTTTACCACTCAAAACCCCAAAGGGTGTTGGGACCCTTTTTAACCCTATAAGGGTCAACCTAGGTTTGGATAAAAACCTATTCTAACACTCCAAATGAGATGAAATACCAAGCCTTTAAATTCCCACTAAGACTACCCACCCAAAGTTTTTTGAGGTGTTTAAGACACCTAAATAATTTATACATGGTTTATTAAATTTTTCCAAAAACTATAAAAACATATTCTCTAAAAATTTCCATTTTTTACAGGCCCTAGATATATCTAAGGTAGACCCCTGACCAAATTTCAGCTCATTTGGAAAAGGGATGAAAGGTGGGCATCCATTTGAATCGCAGGATAACCCTAGGTATAGGTCCACCAAAATGGGTGTTGTGGTCAAACCACTTACCCAATCAAGTTGAAATAAATTTTAAAATAATATAGACTCGAAGGGCTACAACTTCTGTGACTGGTAAATTTTCCTAAAATTGCCTCTAAGTGCCTCATTTAATAGCATCCAAAAGAGCTTGATAAAGTGATTAATTATATTATCTTATATATATAAATATATATCATTTTTGATATGAGGCACTGTTCATCTTCTCAAAACCGAAACCAGCAACTCTATAAAACTTTATAAAACCTGTAGCTTACATGAGCCACCTCCGGTCATTTGGCCACCTCCCTGGCTAGCCACCGCCACCACTACCTCCGTCGAGGTGGTGGATATCGGTCGGCGGTGGATTGGTCGCCGGAGGTGGTGGTTTTCCGGCGAAACCGACCACCATGAATTTTGGAAAAGCCATGAAAACACTCACCCGATCCAGCTCTTTTGAGCTCAATGTCTCTCCTAATCATTCCTAAGATCTATCCATAGAAGAAAGAAGAAGAGGACCTTGTTCGCGTTGGAGCGAGATGAACGTCGGGTGCCATGGCGCAGTGGCGGCGTTGCCGAACTTCTCCTACAGCAAGAACAATAATCTAATCCGATTGGTCAAGAGTGTAAACTTCTCATCTTGCTCTAAGGGGGCTTTTATAGATCACCAAGTGGGGGGGGTAAAGGGTAAAGCATTTAAGCCATGAAGCTCTCCTCTTAATACATTTCGGTTATTGGAGGGAGGAAAAGGTGGAAGATAAAATGATGTGTTCAAGTGGAGGTTCCTATTGACCAACTCTTCCTCTTTTTATTAAGTAATTAGAGAAGGAAACGGCCCATAAATACTCCTGGTGTAACTTCCCATAATCAGAGTTAATTATGGCCTGGGTTAAAGAAATTTCCAGCCTGGCTGACGTTTCGGCCTTTGTCACGGGCGTGACACGTAGGTCACGAGCGTGACAGGTGTTCTTTGGTCGACGTTCGTCGAGTTGAGGTCGCCGGTTGGTGAGGGCGTCACGCCCTAGGTCACGGGCGTGACGGGTCGGGCAAGGGCGTGATAGGCTCGTGTTACAAATTCTGAGTTCGACGATCGTCTTCCCGAGGTCGACGATCGTTGAAGGGGGGTCACGCCCTAGGTCACGGGCATGACATGTCGATCACGGGCGTGACAGGCCCGGGTTGAAAAGTCTGTGCTCACCGATCGTCTTCTTGAGGTCGACGATCGTCAAAGGGAGTCACGCCCTAGGCCACGGGCGTGACCAACCCGTGACTGAATTTTCAGAGCTCGCTGATCGTATTCCTGAGGTCGACGATCATCGAAGGGGTCACGCCCTAGGTCACGGGCGTGACAAGTCAGTCACGGGCATGACCAACCTGTGAATGAAAATTTAGAGCTGATGGACTTCAATTCTTGGGTTTCCTATGGTTCTTTCATGGCAGACCGACTCCTAGGGGTCTAGCCGGAAATGGGATGTTACATTCGGTGTGGTAGGGTGGGATATGTTGCCCGAAATTGTTCGATTGGCTCTTCAAAGGATCAGAAAAAGACAGGTGCATCCTATGAGGAAAAGGGTAAGGCAGTGGTTGAATCATCTACATCCCGAGCGCAACCGCGAGTGTACAATCTCAAAGTGCAGGAGCCACAAAGCTCACATCATGAAGTACAACAACCTCAAGTGTTTAACCTGGAGTTGCAGGAGGCTGTCAAGAAGCTGCTTAGAGATGCAGATGATCGGAAATAAAGTGGAGGGTGCACTTTATTGCTTTTATGTTGTACTTTGTATATATTGTATGTATGTGTGTTTTTGAAAACACTTGTGTGCGAGGCCGTGGGAAGAGTAAACCTTGATCATCTTGAATATTTGCAACAAAGGAGTGGTTGTGTTGGTATCTACGTTGCGCTAAATTTCGGGACGAAATTTCTCTAAGGAGGGGGGATTGTAACACCCCAAAAACCCTAAGTCCTAAAATGGGGTCAGGCTGGGTGACATGGCCTAGGACACGGGTGTGTCCCAGGGTGTGTCTAGTGAACACGGCCTGGGACACGGGCGTGTCCCAAGGCGTGTCTGTTGGAACACTCTATTACTAATTTGGGCAAGGATCACTATGTCTGTCTTAGGAATACAGTTTGACCTAGATGTATAGTTAAAAGTTCAACAATAGAATGTGTCTAAGGCTTAGAATTTAGGTTTGAAGATGCCCCCAGGACCATTCAAGGAATCAGACTTAAAGCTGAGGCAAAGACAATTATCGTCGAGCTTAGGTCGACGAAACGTTAAACTCCGTCGACGCTCTCTGAGCTCAACTTTGCTGAATCGTCGAGCTCCGGTCGACGATCGTCTAGCTCAGATCGCGATCTGTCTTCAGCTTATTCTTCAGGTCGCTGAGCTCCGGTCGACGATCTTTCGATCTCAGGTCGACGTTTTCTGTCTGATCTTCATTCCTATCTCTGAGCTCAGGTCGAAGATCGTTTTTAGAGCTCAGATCGACGTTTTTTCCTGAGAGATCGACGTTTTTAAGGATTCAAATTCAGTCAGACTTTGGAATGTTTTTCAAATTCTCTCAGCATTTATGTCAAGAGATCTGCCAGCCATTTTCATTTATTCTGGAGCAAGTTTCAAGGAATCCTTTTTGAGAATGTTTTATTAGACTTTCCTCTAGAAGACAAAATTTTATGGAAGGCATTTAATGTCTGCTAACGGCTATCTTGGATGAAGAATCTTCAGAGAATAAAAGCTGCTTCTCTTGCTTTCTCTAAGACACAGATTTAGATACACATACATAGACAGAGATAGAGATAGTAATATACATAGATAAGAAAAAGAACAAGTGATTCTCAGGACAGTCTGATCAACACAAGAAAACTCAAGTAATCAACCCTGGAGAATCAGTTGAACATTTTGGCATACTGAAAAAGTGATCTTAGCTTCATCTCAAGGACTCCAGACAACTAATCTTTCAGTATCTGCTGAAACCATCTTCTGCTGGAGATCTGAAGCTTCTGAAGACCTATCACCCTGAAGCAAAGCTTCCACTCCTGATCTAGTCAACATCTCAGGGGGAGCTTTGACAACACAAATCCACTTGTGCTTCTCTCTTTGATTGAGACAGAGAAGACAACTTCACTCTCTCTTTTTCTTTTTCCTTTCCCTCTGTAAAAGGGTTTTCAAAACTCCTTTAAAAGCTTTGATTCTGGTTCTGAGAACCTTGTCAAAACTCAGTGGTGGCAAGACACCTGATCAAAAAATCGAGTTTGGTTTTTGAGCACCTTATCAAAAGCTCATTGGTGCCAGGACACCTGATCAACCCTTCTTGCAGTGGATTCCTACCAAGGGTGGTGGAAGAGTGGATGTACCCAGGTTTTTGGGGAACCACTATAGCTCCTTAGGTTTTCTGGTTTGCTTGTGTGTTTTCTTTGCTGTGTGCTGTGCTCTTCTTTTTACTGTCTTGTTAATTCTATAGCAGGCACCTTACACCTATATATAAGTTAAATCTTAAAAGTTTTGCTAGTTTAAAATTGTGAATTTACTTTAAATAAACTCTATTCACCCCCTCTAGAGTTGAGATAGATCTTGTTCCCACTTTCAATTGGTATCAGAGGCAGGTTGGTTGTTCATACAGGCTAACACCTGAACCAAAAGATCCTTGATAAGATCAATCTTTTAAGAGGGTTATTTTCATTATATTTAATTTTATATAAAGACATGGCACAGAACAAAGATTATGCAAGCACCAGGCCTCCAGTGTGCAATCTATCCAAGTTTGCACTTTGGAAAGTAAGGATTAGACTTTACATGAACTCTATTGATGAAGACATATTTAATTCTATTTTGACAGTGTGCCCAAGTCCACCAGCAAGCTCAAGTACAAATGCTGTTCCACCTCCTTCAGGAACAGATGCTGAAATAAAGAAGTGGAAGACTGCAGATGCCAAGGCCATGGACATCTTAGCTCAGACAATGTCTGATGAGATATTTCAGAAGGTAGCTGAATACAACTCAACCAAAGGAATTTGGGACAAGCTCTCTGAAATTGTCTCAGGATCTGCTGATGAAAGGAAAGACTGGAGATCCCATCTTATAAGCCAATATGAGAACTTCAAAAAGGGAGAAGCTGAATCAGTGGCTGACATGTACAATAGACTAAGTCTGATTGTCAATGAGTTAAAGACTCTGGATAAAGAAATCTCATTGACTGAGCTGAATGACAAAATCTTAATGTGCTCCCCAGCACTTGGGATTCAAGAATCTGGCCAATCAAAGATGCCAGAAGTCTAAATGAGATTACCACAGAAGATCTCCTGGGCAAGCTCAAATCTTATGAGCTGCTCATTAAAAATAGAGAAGAAGAACAAAAGGCTACTTCTCCAGTCATAAGGAAAGAGAAAACATAGCCTTCAAAGCTGCAGAAGAGGAGCCTGAAGATAAAGCTACAGGAAATGATGAGCTCCTAAGTCTACTGGCCAAAAGATTCTACAAGATGGCCAGAAAAGACTTCAGAAAAAGATCATACAAGGGACATGATAAACCAAGGTATGATAAATCAAATAACAATAAAGAAATTATATGTTTTGGTTGCAGGAAACCAGGCCATATTGTGCCTGACTGTCCAGAAAATAAGAACAAGGACAAGAAAGATAGAAGAGAAAGAAGAAAGGAGAAAGACTTCAGAAAGAACAGCTCAGACAAACCCTCCTCCAACAAGAACAAACATACAAGGAAGGGATTTGTTGCTAAGACATGGGAGTGAAACTGAAGAGGACTCTGAAGCCTCATCCAGCTCCAGTGATGATGAGGATGATGCTGATGAAAAGGAATTTTGCATGATGGCTATCAATGCCTCTCAAACAGATTCAGAAGCAGAAGAGTCAGAATCAGATTCAGAAGCTCAACTAGAAGAAGATCAGGTAATCAATTCATTTGATTTCAGTTCTGAGGACTTTAAACATGAGTTTAAAGTACTATGCCTAGATCTGTTGGAGTCTGAGAAGGAAATCACTTCCCTTAGAAAACCACTATCTGAGTATAATACTTTAAAATCAGAGAACCTCAAACTCTCTGAAGAGTTAGAATGTTATAGAGAGGAGATAGCTTCACTGAAAAGTGAACTATCCAAGGCCAAGCAATTTGAAGAATCCCTTAATGGGAGAAGTATCAAGTTAATGGACATCACAAGCACAGTAAACTCAAGATTAAATAGTACACTGGGTTTGGGTGCTTCATCTAGCCAACCCTAGTATTAACCACCCCAATCAAATTTATTTCTGATAAAGGGAAGGGTGTTGTAGAGGTAGCTAGGAAGAATTCAGATCTACCTAAGAAAAGCAAAGTTCAACAGAAAACATCGAGCAGAGGTCGACGATCGTCAAACAGAGATCGACGATCTCAGGCTGGAATGTCGAACTCAGCTCAACGATTCCTGAACTCTGAACTCTCTCACAGTCGATCTTCAAACGGAGCTCGACTATTTTACCAAGATCGTCGAACTCAGATCGACGATCGTCGAACGGATTTCAGAGCTTTGAACCTTCTTTCAGAGGCAAATCTCAATTCAATCCTAGAAGTGCTTCATCCCAATGCATTAATCCTTATACTGAATGGATAATACCTCCTAGGAGATACCATCCTGAAGGTTATAAGAATCAACCTGGGATGTCTTCTATTTCTGAATTTAAGGGATATCAACCTAGGCCCAAGGTTAACTGGGTCAAAAACATATAAGCTGTTTATGTGCAGGTGAAGACCTATCCAACATCAAAACAGCTATGGTATCTGGATAGTGGGTGCTCAAAGCACATGACAGTGAATAAGGACAACTTCACATCCTTTAAAGCCAAGCTTGGACCCAAAGTAATTTTTGGTGATTCAAACTTTGGAACTACAAAAGGATATGGTGCAGTCCAAATTGGGACAGTCACCTTCAAGAAAGTAGCCTATGTTGAAGGACTCAAGCACAACCTGATAAGCATTAGTCAGCTGTGTGATGAAGGATATCAAGTGACTTTCAACAAAGAAATATGCAAGATCAAGTCAGAAGACAACACAACTGTGTTGACAGGTAACAGGAAAGGTAATATTTACTTAGTATACTTTCATTCATCTAAGGTAGATATATGTCTGTTTAATTTCATATCTAGACCTAATATTCTATGGCATAAGAGACTAGGACATGTTAACCTTAGAACCATTGCTAGGCTATCCAAGGACAACCTTGTCAGAGGACTGCCTTTGGCCCATACAAGAAGGAAGGACTCTACAAGGCTTGTCAATTAGGCAAGCAAACTAAAAATAGCTTTAAATCAATTAACAAGAGTGATCACCTAGGATTTTGTATCTGTTACACATGGATCTCTTTGGACCCATTACAGTACAAAGCTTAGGAGGGAAATCCTAATAAGATTTATTTTTTCATGTGGGGTGTAGATGACTTCTCAGAAATTCAACATGGGTAATTCTTTGCCTGAGAATAAGTCCTTAAAAGCTTAAAGGTTGTTTGGACAAGAGTTACTCAATTGCATATCTGATTGGAGTTACTAACACTCCACATTCCCATGAGCAGGAAGTGATCATACGGGACAGAGTTTTTGATTCACTTCTCAAGCAAGAGTTCTGTCAAAGTGAAGGGATCAGGCATACTTTCTCATGCTCCGGAAGAAATCTCTCAACAAAAGAATTGGAGATTAGTCTGAAAGGAAAAGAAGTGAGAAACCCAGTTATCTGAAGAGCTGGCCAACTACATTGTTGAACAAGATTCTCACCAAGATCATCTCTCCAAGG
>CM077081.1:97950225-97952725 GCA_039513925.1 Platanthera zijinensis
CAATAATTCAAAGTAAATGATATAATATATATATTATATATATTATATAATATATAGTATGTATATATATATATTACAAGCAGTCGTGCACGGGGGGCCCTGTGCGGGCAACATTCGTCGTTGGTGCGACATTTGTCGTAAGGGCATCATTTGTTGTGGGGGCGACATTTGTTATGGGGGCATCATTGATCGTGGGGGCGACATTGGTCATGGGGCGACATTGGTCGATGTAGCGACATTGGTACGTGGCGGTGACTTTGGTCGGGGGCGACGACATTGGTCGGTGGCGAAAACTTGGTCGTGGGGGGCGACATTTGTCGAGGGCGACGACAATTGTCCTGGGGGCGACATTAGATGTGGACGGAGACATTGGTCGTGGACGGCGACATTGGTCGTGGGGGCAACATTGTTTGTGGGCGGTGACATTGATCGTGGGCGGCGACATTGGTCGGGGGGCATCAGCGTTGGACGTGGGCGCCGACATTGGACATGGACGACAATGTTGATCATGGGGGCGATGTTGGATGTTGGTGATGGGCGGCAACATCAATCGTGGGCGGCTACATCAGTCGTAGGCGGCAACATCAGTCGTGGGCAGCGACATCGGTCATGGGCGGCGACATCAGTCGTGGGCAGCGACATTAGTAGTGGGCAGCTACATCCGTCATGCAGGGCGGCGACATCGGTCGGGGGCAGCGACATCGGTCGTGGGAGGGGACATCAGTCATGGGCGGCGACATCGGTCGTGGGCGGCGACATCGGTCGTGGGCGGCGACATTCGGCGGGGGAGGAGACATTCGGTGAGGGAAGCGAGATTCGACGGGGGCGGCAACACTGTTCGTGGGCAGCGGCACTGGTAGTAGGCGATGATACTGGTCGTAAGCGGCGATACTGGTCGTAGGCGGCAACATTGGTTATTTTGCAAAGTCTCAAGGATGGTCTCTATAATTGACAATAATCTCTATTTCCTAAAAAAATTCAGTCGCATGGAGTTCATCAAGCGTTGAAGTTCAAATAGACTAATCCCTGGTTGAATATTTATCCACAAAAACACATTTCATAGCGACCCTCTTTATTATTAATTTAACCATATCAGTAAACACAGACAAAAACAGTGATGAGAAATTATGGTGTAACACAATTCATACTTATCACTTCTTGCCTGAACTCTGAAGCTAAATTAGTCTATCAAGTTCAAGGAAACATGAGTAAATAAAAAATAGTAGACATGGAAGACAAAACATTTGAAAGAAGCTCAAACATTTTAAAAAGGGTCAAATATAGAGAACGAATTTTTTGAAACTTAGGTTGCCCACTTATAGATGTATTGAAATTGAAGTCCTACAAAATGAGTAAATCAAATGAATTTTTATATCAATCTCTGTCAAATCTCGAAGAACTTGTGTGCATGCCTATCATGTGAAGTTGGAAACAATATGAAATAGCATATAAAACGAAAATTGAACTTTGATAAGACCAAACATGTGATGGAATCTCAAAAATGTAAGTTCATTGTAGGCTGAAGAAAATATGTTGTAAGTTTTGAAACTGAGCTTTGACAATATAAGCAATTAAACAAACATATTGGATGCATATCTAAAATGTCCTCCATTACCCACATAGCCCCACTTTTGGATATCCAACAAAAAATATGAAAGGGGAAGGAGACATGGGAGAGGATCCTTACCATGGCAGTTCACGTGTGCCAGATCCATTCCTACAATCGTTGTCATGTTAATAAACAAAATCATTGAACAACACAATTGTAAAGAATGTGAAAAACCATACAAACATGTTAATATTATTTTACATCTCAATGTATAAATATAATCTCTCAACTAAATATAAGTATTAAAAAGGATCATCTGTATAAATGTAATCGATCAAAAACATTAAGAGGATTTTATCATGAAAAGTTGGATCGCTCACAGTGGAATTGCATTTCGAGCATTCTGCTCCAAATCATAAGCAGTGATTGACCACATATGTTTCCCAGTTTTGAAGAACGCCAAAGAGAACTACCTTCACACCATCCCTAAATCTCAATAGAGCTCTCCCTGCACACAGAAAAAGAAGAATAAGATGGGTAAAATCAGCTAAAATCTCCAACCTCTAGTCTTCTGTTTCAACATACCTTCGGAATAGAGAGTATCATAGTTACTCAACTTCTGGTAGAGGAAAACAATCAACAATTTCGTCATTTTCCCAATCTTGATTGATTTATTAAATTAAGCTGGTAGAGGAGAATTTTTGTTTAACTTCTCACGAACAACAGATTATTTGAGCAAAAAGTCTACTTGAAGAAACGGAAGAAAAATAACAAAAGGAGAAAATGCTTGTTACCTCTCTTGGTAAGTTGAAGGCCTATAATGTTAAGCTGGATCAGTAAGAAGGGAGAGAAGAGAACTATCAAGCCATCTCCCGATGTTTCTCAATGCCCTAAAGAATCCCTAGGTTCTCTCCGACACTTTTTCGGCAGGTGGTGTGGAATCAGAGAACG